>KE504150.1:0-100484 GCA_000344655.2 Fomitopsis schrenkii
CAGTAGCAGACAATAAGTATAGGATGACTTGGCAACGCCTTGCATAACGTGAGCGACTTGAGTCCAAGCCATTCAAGCTCTGGTACTTTGTTTCAAGACTTTCTGCCTTGAACAAGTCAGCTTTGGTACATACCCTCTAAGAGCTCAGAAAAAATAGAGTCTTGAGTAGCTTGTATTCCTTGGAAAGACATGTCATGCCTGACATACCTTGTTCAAGCCACAAAAGTCCTGTCAAGTTAAATAGGTTTTTCCTGATGCGAGGTTTGCGTTCTTTGTTTATTGCGGACCAGTATTTGCTGATTCGTTCGGCATTGAGGTTGTAGTGTGTTGTTGTGGCGATCTGGGCTCCGTTGTGACGCTTCGTTTCTAGCTCCAGGATTCGTTCTTGTACTATTGAGGCCTCTTCTTGGGCTGCCTCGTCTCCCGCGAAGGTGGGTTGGCTCTGGATGGCATTTCGTTGGGATGTGAGGCGGGCGATTTCTCTGCTGAGTTTGGGTATTTGTTTCTTCATTCGGGCCTTTGCCAGTTCGCGGACGCGCTGTTTGAATTTGCTCAGGACTAGTTGCGGGTTCATGCGTTCCGTTCTCATTTCCCCGCTTGCGCATGCTTCGGCTCGTGCTAGCTCGTCCTCGCCCATTTTCGTCACTTGTTTGAGGAAGTTGTGGTCGAGGAGCAGTTGCGGCGGCATGGTCCACCTTCCTTTCCCGATATGTGGTGACTGCGCCGCTGTTAGCCTGGCCGTGACGAGGCAGTGGTCAGTAGGGGCGCCTGTCGTTGTTATGTCCCAGTTTACGGAGCGTCTGAGCAGGTCGTCCGTGGCGTAGATCCTGTCAAGTCTCGATCTGTGCGTGCCCCCCCTCTGTGGGTATGTGTATGCTTTTTCGGTCGGGTTGGTGAGTCGCCACCCGTCGTGTAGTCCAAGTCTAGTCGTGAGTGAGCGGAGTGCTGTCAGGGCCGCTTCCGAGCTCTCCTTCATCGGGATCCTGTCGACCGCCTCTTCGACTAGGTTGAGGTCGCCTACCATTATGTCAGGCATATGGAGTTTGCCCTTGCTGAACTCTTGCTCCAGGGTCGTCCAGAAGGCCGCGTTTTCAGGCGCACCATTGGGGGCGTATACGTTTAGGGCCGTTATGGTGCGGCTGGCGTGCCAGTTTGTCGTGACGATCATCGCTCGACCGGGAACGATTACTGTAGAGCGGACATTCGATGTGTCGACCAGCTCGCGGTTGAGTATGATGGCGACTCCTCTTCTCGCCGTTGGGTTGTTGCTGTCGGGTGAGTTCACCAGGTGTATTCTTCGGCCGTACAGGTTGCGCACCGTGGATTCGTCTTCCTCATCGAGGTGCGTTTCTTGCACGGCCAGCAGCCCAATGCGCTTCTCTCTCAGCAATTGGTTCACGGCCCCCCACTTCGAGATTCCGTTGGCTATGTTGCCTCTCCCGTTCAGGTTGAGGGAGCCCACCAGCAGCGCCGCTTTCGTCTTCCTGCCTTTGTTGGGGTTGCGCGTGCGCTCCTCGGTGCGTCTTCCGTCGATGGTTTGGTTGGATCGGCTGGCGGGGGCTATTGAGTTGCTCCCATCAGTCGCCCTGCTGCCGTGTTCTCCTCGGCCGTCACTGGTGGCGACAGTTACAGGGGTCCCGTCGTCACCTCGGGTCGGGGGGAGTGCGTGTCCGTTTGCCATGGTGTTACTACCGGTTGGGGTGTTTGTGTTTAGGTTATTGTTCGCCGTTGCAATACGCTGCCCCGCTACAACGATCCACAGGGAGCGGAGGCTGCTCCTGAGCCTCTCAGGTGACATGCACAGCGCCGCACCCAGTGCGGATGTGCTTGAGCCTCTCGGCCGGGTAAGTCTAGGAGTACCCGTAGGTCTCGTTCGCGTTGCTCATTCCCGGGGGTCGTGCGGCTTTCCTGTCCCGCGTACGGGCAGTAGGTGTGGGCTCGCATTTACCCCGAGCTGCAGCAGGCTGCGAGCTGTACGTTCCCGAGGCTGTTCAGTGAGAAGTCGTTAGTGTTGCTCGTTCGGATGCTTATTTATTTGGTCAGTCTGCGCGTGCTACGTCTGGCATGCCTGGTCTCGAGCTGTGGTCTAGCAATGGTCTGCTCAGCTCTTATTCATGGATCGGTTGGTACATGCGTGGTAACAAGAAGGCGTATCGTAGTGAGCGCGTTTGCGCCGGCGGGTGGTGAGTGTCTTACTGGCCCCCTCGACGTCCTCGTCCTGCACTGTGGCCGCCCCTTCCGCTGGGTCGTCCTCTAGCTGTCGTGGCGGCCGTCGGCTCAGCCGCTGCTGTGCCGTTTGGTTCGTCGCTGCCGGGGCCGTGCCAGTCTCGCGCGTTCGGGAGGGTGCACATCGACGTGTCGTGATCTTTTCCGTGGCATAGGCCGCAGCGCAGGGGTTCGGCGTATATGACCGGGAAGCCTGTGAGGCCGGAGCCAAACCGGAACGAGTGGAATAGCCTACGGAATGCGAGCCAGGCCTCCTTGTCGTCTGCTGCGACAGGTGCCACGATGTGGACCGCGACGAGCTTGGTGGGCGTGGTGCCACGGTTGCGGGTCATGGCGACGGCACGCACCGAGTCTATCGCTTCGAGCAGCGCCCTGTGGGGGTTGACGCGTCCCTCGCGGCCGGTGCACGCGAGGTCTTCCGTGATGAAGTCGAAGATGCGGTCGCGCTTGTCGGTCCCTTCGAGGTGGTTGCGTATGTGGGCCGTTACTTCGTCGTTGCCAGAGGTGCCGAAGGCTTCTACTCGAGTGTAGATGGCCGTTAGAGTGGGGAGGCGTAGTTGTACCGGCGTGCAGTACATGGTACTGCCCTCGCGGTCGCTGGTCCAGCGTTGCGCTACTGCGGCATCGATGCCCGCCTTGTCGTTCGTCTTGAGTGCTATGACTAGCGAGAACAAGGGGTTGCTGTTGCGTGTGGTTCGGTGGAGAGGTTGAGCCTGGATGATCCGTACATTGCAGTTGTGGATCCGCTTGAACGTCGCGATCTGTCGGTTGCGTCGGGCTTCGGCGGGTTCGTCTGAGGCGCCGTGGGCGGCTTCCATGACGAGGCAGGCGGGGGTCCTCGGGTCGAGTTGTTTCCAGTAGTCTCTCATAGAAGGCTCGAGATTGTCGTACTCCCACCACGGGTGGTCGCCGTGTACCGCTGGCCAGGGGGCTACAATCGGCGCGGTGGTATTGATCTGGACCAGGGGGCCGGTGGGCTGCGTGCGTGATGAGGAGGAGGGAAATGGTGCGGTAGTGTTGGATATGCGGTCTGGGGCCGTGCTCGGGCCGACGTATGGTGTGCCGGGCCTTGCCCCGGGCTGAGGGTAGGTGGGGCGGGGCGGTGCGTCGTGGAAGGTTGCGTCTACGTATGCGTTGGTCTCGCGTCCCTGGGCGGGTCCTGTCGCGTGTGGGTCTACCATCATGGGCTCGTCTTCGTCTAGGTCGATGAGGATGGGGGCTCCTCTGTCTCCTGCCTGCGAGGTGCTTACGCGGGGTGGCGTCGTGAACTGTGGGGGTGGGAGTTGCCAGGGTTCGTGCTGCGCTGAGGGTTGGCCTGCTAGGGTTGTTCGACGCCTTTGTCTTTCGAAGGTTAAGCGGGCGTCGATTGGGCGTAGGATCGGTGTTGGCGGCAGCGCGTCGTAGGTGAGCATTGTGCCGGACGTCAGGCGGGTTGGGGGAGACCGTCGCCCTGCCTGCGCGAGTGAGCCGCTCGGGAGGGTGGAGGGGTGCAGTATCGGCGTGGAGCGTGACCAGGCTGACCATAGCGCGTCTTCGTCTATCTGGGCGTGAGCCTGGCTGGCTGGTAGCGTCGATGTTCGGGGCGCGGTTAGGTCTGTGCTCGCGTGGTAAGGGGTTGTGTTATGGGTGTGTGCAGTTGTGTGGGGCTTACTTAGGGGGAACCTGTCCTCCCATCTGGCGGATGGCCCCATGTCTTCGTATCCGGGTGCTGTAGGGTGGGGTGCGGCAGGGAGGAGGCTCGTGTAGTCCTCTTCTACTCCGTGGCGGTCGGGCGACCTGGGTCCGTAGTTGAGCGTCTCTGAGGTGCGGTAGGTCGGGTCGGCCTGCGTGAACGGCGGCGGGTAGTCGCTCATCATGTCGAGGGTTGGACGTACGAAGCCTGGGAGGGGCGATGGCGGACGCACGGGGGGTGCCTGCCTCCAGCCGCTGGATGGGCCGGGGGTGGCTTGACGGTTCGTCGGTGCGCCCGCCCGCGTCGCGTGGGTCGACGGTTGGGGGTTCTGGGCCACGCTTGACGTACCCGCGCGTTCCTCTGTATCTTCCAGGGAGCTCTCGACGCGCTTCCGTTTGAAGGCGGAGAAGGTGGTGCGTGCCGGCGGACATGGTGTCTGCGGGTCCTCTGTCCCGCGTTGGGTACGCGGGGGCGGCGAGGCCAACTTGCGCCTGATGGGGCGCGCTGGCGTCTTGGGGCGTGTGCGGTCCGCGACGGGAGGGTGGTCCTCATCGGCGCTGGGGAGCGTCGGCGGAGGGCGGGGCTGTATCTCCGGCTGCAGCAGGGTTGTGCGCTGGCCCGGCGGGGTTGCCGCCCTGGCGTAGCCTGTGGTCTGGTTAGTCGTGGTTGTTTGTGGGATGTGGGTGGCCTACTCATGGGGAACGCGTTCTGCGCAGCCGTAGCTGTGGGCTCTGCTTTCCCGGGGCTCTTCGCCGGCGCGGCGTCGTCGGGTGCTGTCTTGGCCGGCGCGGGCGGGCGAGGTAGGGTTTTGTCGTCGGGATTGGGCGGCATGGTGCTATGTTAAGCGGGAGTGTGGTGTTGGTTGCGGAGGTGTTGGGTCCTCGAGCTCAGTGGGCTTGAGTGAGGGGTGAGTGTCGTCCTCGGCCCTCTTTTCTACTCTTTTCCGGGGCATTCTGATCGCGTTGAGTTGGCCCTGTGTTCTCGATTCGGAGGTTGGGGTTCCGCTGCTGGGTGTTCAGATCAGGCTCCGAGGTTGTTCGCTTCGTGTCTGCGCTTCCTGACAGCGCGGATGGTCTTTTTGGTGTCTTTTGGTGTTTGGTCTGGTGGTCGTTGCTGTGTGTCGCGTAGGTACTGGGTACGGAGATGGGGCCCTCCTCCTGTGGCTCCATCGTGTGCCGGTTTGTTAGGGGGTGGAGAGTGTCGTGTTGCGTTGGGGAGCGCTGGAGGAGGGATTGTTCGTGTCTGCGGGCGTCTGGTTATGGCGTGTTGGTTTCCGTTAGGTGGGAGGTGAGTGGTGGCGCTCGTTCGGCATCTCGGCGGAGGGGCTGTGCTTGGATTTGCGCGCTCTGGGCCCTTCCGTGCTTGTCGGGTTATGTCAGCTGCTTTGTTGGTCTGGGCCTTGTTTCACCCGCGCGCGATCGCGATTTTGATCGGTGTTGTGTTTATTTTGGCGTGTGTGGTGCTCTTCCTGTAGTCGTTGTTGCGTTATTGGGTTGTTTTTGTTGTTCGGCATCTCGGCTTAGGTGGCTCTCAGCGTTCGGTCATGTCTACTGCCTTTGTTCGCTTGATCCCGATATGTTGTGTGTATAACTACTCGAAGCTGATGTCCGTGCGAGGCATGGAAGGGGGGGGTGGCCGTGGTGATCGGTGCTCGGTGCTACGTACGTGCCGTCCTTTTTGCTCTTTGGGCTCCCTTCCTTCCTGTCTCGGAGTTTTTCCGACGCCCGTTCTATTCTTACTCGTTCGATGCCCCTCCCCACTGCCACTTCCTTCTCGTTATGGTTTCCAGTTTCCCTTCTAGTGTTTTCTTTTCCTCCGGAGTGACTTCGTGTTGGTATGGGTAGGTGGTGGTGAAGGAGGTTTCTAGGATCGGGTCGCTGTGGTGGGGTTGGGGTGTGTTAGGTAGGGCTAGGTAGTGTTTCTCGTGCGCAGTGGCCTCGAGTTTGGGTAGCACTGTCCAAGAGATTGGGATGCGTATTTTGCATTTGGCCGTGTCGCAGGATACTGTCCATGTGACCCAGTAGCGCCTCAGGTCTGTTATTGCCGTGAGCATGCCGGTTCCGGACCGGGATCTCGGTGTCCACATGGAGACCAGCTGTCCGAACCGGACTTTCCTGCTCGGTCGTTCGTCTACTGTCCATGTGAGGAGTCTGCTCTGGTCGGTTGAGGGGTAGGGGAGGACGTTAAATCGGATGATGGGTTCTCCGACGTCCGGTATGTTGAGCGTTGGGAGGGTGTGCGTGAAGTTGTCTCGCGGTTGGGGTGTTTCTTTGTTCATCTGAGGTGGTGTAGGGGTCTTAGGGATCGTCTCAGAGAGTGTTGGGTTCAATGAGGGGATTTTCCTGGCGGGGGGGTCTTTTCCGGTTTATATGCCGCCAACGGCTGTTCCCGTCGGGCGTATCGCCCACGGGACTAGTTCGGTTTATTTTTTGGGAGGCAGATTTTTGTTCTAGGGGCTCTAGTGTTTGCCTGGGGGCTTTATGGATTGTTGGCTTTCATCCTGTGTTTTTTCCGGGGGTCTGGGGTTTGTGTTTCGGCCTGTATGTGTGGTAGGGTGTGCGCATGACATCATTGTGGCGTTGGCGCCTGAGTGTTTCCGGCTCGGGGGGTTTTCGGGGTTTTGTCGGGTGGCGGGCTCGTGGTCTCCGTCTGGATATTTGGGTATTTCGGGGGGGGTTTTTTTTGCTCTGTTGTTTGCGGGTATTTGGCGTATTTCCCGGGCGCTTAGTCTCAGGTCGCCCACGTCGTTTGTGTCAACGTCGTCGTCGTTCGTGGGTCGTACGGGTTCTTATTGTGTTGTGTGTGTATGTATCTTTCGCTGTGCCGCCGCGGTGGTGTTCCGCATGCGGTGGCATGGGTCGTTTGTGTCTACGTCGTCATCGTTCGTGAGTTGTACGGGTTCTCATTGTATTGTGTGTGTGTGTATCTTTCGCTGTGCCGCCGCGGTGGTGTTCCGCATGCGGTGGCATGGGTCGTTTGTGTCTACGTCGTCATCGTTCGTGAGTTGTACGGGTTCTCATTGTATTGTGTGTGTGTGTATCTTTCGCTGTGCCGCCGCGGTGGTATTCCGCATGTGGTGGCATGGTCTGTAGCGGGTTACGCTCCCAGTACCTTTGCGCTTTCGTATAGGGCTTGTAGCCACTAATACGGGGACCGTGGTTTTTGGTCTGCGCGGGACGTCGCAGGCGGTGACGCCCTCCCCGATACGAGGCTCCCGGTCCGTGCTCTCTCCTCCTCCTCCTCCTCCTCCTCCTTCGTCTCGGACTCTCTCGATGTCTCTTGTAAATGAGGGAGGCGATGACCAGCACGCCCATGAGACCCTGGGTGACCAGGGCGGTTGGGCCAAGCAGCCGGCAGCCTGACTGGTCTACATCGGGGTAGTCGTCAAAAAAGCCGTCTTGTTTGTCGGCCATTACGACGAGAGAGGAGAGATAATGGCAGGGAGAGGCTGGGAGAGGCTGGGAGAGGCCTCGTAGGCAGAGTTGCAGGGTGGGGTGGGGAGAAGGTGGCAGGTAAGGTGAAAGCGCGACTGAAACGCTTGATTCGGGCTGAGCAACACGCCTTATCTCCTTTCTCGGACATTGTTCGTATGTTAATGCAGGTATCCGGGCGTGTCTCGATGGATAATGATCATCTGTTGGTCAGTAATAAAATATGTATGTCTTCGACGTGAGTAGTAGAACAGAGGTAATGTTCGACCCGGACGGAGCGAATGACAGTGAAATTAACCGATACAAGTAGTCCCGCGTCGTTGTCATATCGTCGTCTATCCTCAGTAATCCGCTGCCCGCACAGTGCCACCGCCACAGACGCGTTAGGCAGAGGCCACGTGGTCGCTAGAGTGACAACATACACACAGCGTATTGCCTGTAAGTTACCTTCAATTACGATGAGATAATCTCAGTAGGAAGTGTGACTCTTATACTACATAGGAAAAGACCCATCGCTGTGCGTCGGCATGTACTTGTAACTTAAGAGAAGAGCACTGTGGCTTCTTCGAATAGGGTGGCGCCTCGTAGCTTATATAACGCCTCCTGGCTGCTGAGCGGGAGGACCCGGGGCGATTTAGGCGCTATATGCACAATATCGGATGGAAAAGAATTGGTTTGCTCACCCAAGCTTTCCTCGCATCCTGAGTCCTCGCATCACCGCCACCGCACTACTGCCAGGTTCCGACGTATCAAAATGCAAAATTCAGAGCAGTCAAGGATACTAAACCATATGGCCGTAAACATGACGACCGTATCGCAGCGGAATCCGACTCGGAGTGTGTTGTACTGAGCTCCGCCGACGTAGCCTACCACTCAACCAATACTGACGGAAATGTGTTTTGACAACAATTCCTGGGTGAGCAGGTATCAGCCCTCAGCCTCGTCAGCGCTAGCAAGACGAAGCACAAGACCGGTTCATGCCATCTAGCTCGAGAGTCATCTCATTCCCCGGACCAATGGGACACGTTCGAATGGTTACAGAGTACTGAAACGTTGCGCTATGCCGATAGGACATAGTGTGGCTGTCTGTTCTGACGGCCCGCGAGCGACATGAATCACATGAAGTTTGGCCTGATACTTCGGTGCGTTACTTTGATAATTGCTGTTGTATGCAAGTATAGGAGGCTGTCGCCCAGCCACTGCTCTTATGAAGCGGTGAATACTGCACATCTTTCAGGTAGCTTTCCGAGGTCAAGTGCCAGTGCATTGACAAGGATCATTCTTTGCCTGCACTATCATTGCTTCGAAGCGACGACTTATGCTCAAATGCTTGTTTCAGTACTAGTAGGGTAAGCCCTTCTCGCAGTCACAGTCACCGGGAACTTGACACGATTACCCATGCGTAGAACTGATAGACGTGTTGCATAGACCTCGTTGTACACGATGGAACATCCATATGCAAGATGGATTTGCGTAATAATCGAGCACGCAGCCAGTGAAAGGTTCACTGAGTGCCATGCATGGTAGAAGATCCTGCCCTGTAATGCAGTATCCGGACGTGTTCGGTGCGCGCAGCACATACTAGATGCAAGTGGTTCGTACCTGACCCTTATCTCAGGGCCTGCCTTCTCTCTTCCCGCGCTTCATTGCGCTGAGGCTTTGGAAGCGCGTACTGAGCGCGGGACTTGCTTGTAGAGTTCATTTCCACAGGCAGGCGGCCAATTCGAAGCTGACTTCTGCTTCCTGTGACTGGCAGTTGACTGGTATTGCGGCGCAGCCATGTTCCACAGCTCGACTGTCCAGTTCCCGGACTCGCTCTCTGACGAGCTCGTCGCCGAAACTGCTGGCTTCAGCTTCGCATACCTCAAGGAAATGTTGTACGTATTGTACCTTCGCATCTTTGCACCCCCATTGACTACACTTCGAAGGATGTCTTCCCTCGTACTCAAGGCAAACCCGAAGTACACGACGACCTCGTTCGGGGACGTAGAGAAGGGTCAGATCAAGGACCTCCAGGCGCAGATGGAGAAAGCGAAGTCGCAAGTGGCGGTGCACCCACTCAGCCCAAGCCAAGGGACGGGTAGCGCGTTCAACGCTGCTGTGCAGATGGTGCAGTTGAGTACGGTAGCTATGCCTCGCCAACCAGCCTTCATCAGCTGAATGGGACATGGTTGTCTAGTGTGAGACACTGTGAAGAACAGGCTCGGGCGCTCAATAGCATTGCAATGCGAACATGGAGTCCTGTTGAGAATGTGATGAATATGTCGGACTGTAGCAATAAGATGTTTCAATATAACAGATGAGGACAGCTGGCGATGGAATAGTTATGATGATCCCAAGTACATTGGTCTAATGCATGCTCCGTCAGATGTCTTCAAATGCCGGAGCAATGAGTCCTTGCGCTGGAAGGCCTTCAGGCATCCACCAACCATCTCCCTTCCCTCGTGATAACTGATCTCTCCAACGTATCCAGGTACGTCTTCTATAGGGACTCCGCAACAGATATACTCCGCGTTGTGATAATGCGTCTTCACGTGTCGCTGCATGTCCCCTTTACTACGGCGTGTTTGGTAAGAGCAGTTGGAGCAGAACCATGTACCTCCTCGGCGCATGAATCCTTTGATCTCATCAACAGGGATCTGCTTGTTGCGAGGGGCGGTATTGCGAATGCGTCCGCTCGCGAAGGACGGAGTGCCAGGAGATGGCTTGGTGGGTTGAGAGACGCTCGAGCGAACACGCCCGACTTGAGCAGTGGCCTTCCTCCTCTGTCGTGTCTTCGAGGCTGATGGGGAAGGGGCGACTAAAGCGGGCTCAGGAGAAGGGAAGCTGGAGGAAGATGCTGCGAGGGCTGTCTCCGGGGACGACAGTGACGCTGCGGGAGAGAAGATGCTCGCCCAGTCCGAGGCCGGAGACGCGATACTCGGGCTTTGGCTGCTCAGGCTCGAGCTCAAGTACGCGCAGTACGCGGTTTCACATGAAGCGAATGCTTGCGTAGAATTGCAGGAGCCCTGCCATAGCTCTGCAGGATCGAGAGCTTGAACTGTGTCAACGACGGAGCCGGCTGCCGTGAGGACGGAGAGAGGTATGCCTGTGAGACCGCCCCATCCGTCGAAGTCGACGGGTGCATCAGCAGAAAGGCTGCTGTCACAGTTGCCCCACAGCAGGTCCTCCCCTGGCGTCGATGCACAGGAGATAGTGGGGAAGTGCGCGGTCACGTGATTGTCGAATCCACTGTGCAACGATTGAACAAAGTGAGCAACTCATAACATCGCACAGACAATGTACACATACCTGGAGTGGGAGGGGCCAGTATCATAGCTGAGGTAGGAATAGGGTGCAGCCGTTGGCCGAAGGCTAGTGGTCGGCAGGACCATGCTACCACTCGCCTGTGCTCCGGGAAGCGCAGCGTACTCCAAGTCGGCGATAAGATTTCTGTCCCAGACATGATCGCTAGTCGTAGACGAGGGGTCTAGTGAAAGGTTGGCACTGTCGGCGTCGATGTATGCAAGACGAGGGAAGTCAGATAGGTAGCCGAGGGTCTCGGCCTGGGACTGAGTGGCGAACTGCATGATGTCGGAATTGGAGGATGGGGACTTTTCGCGCTGCACGAGGCGACGATGGCAACGACATGGCGAGTAGTACAGTCGCTTTTATACGCGTAGGGACAGTGGGCAGCTCGTATAGTCGCAGCCCGATGCAACAGGCGCTCGCAGTCTCGTACAAGCACCATCGGCCTCGTGGCCAGTGGCTCAGCACCTACACAAGCACCACGGTGATTGACAGAGGTCTCATCCGAGATCAGTTCCAATCGTGGCCTGTCTACAAGTACCATCATCGATATTGGGCAGTGGCGGAGACACTCACCCAAGCACGCCACCATCTATATGATACCCTCCAGTCACCAGAACACAGTCAATGATCTTGCTCGCACTTCGAACTCCGTGTAGAACCAACTTCGTGAGTAGTAGCCTACCGGTACCATCCTGTGCACGAGAACCACTGCGCGACAGAGCGGAAAGTAGTACGAGTGATGCTTAGTGGCTTTTGCCGCATTGTAGGCTATATGGGCGAGTCTTTGGTCTGCCTTCATACAGAAACACACTGCCAGTACCGTTGGTGTTGTCGCACCGATCACGCGATCACGCGATCACGCGATCACGGCTCATCCCGAGCCGACACTGTGGCTACTGCCACATTATCTTGTGGCTGAACTTGAATCGTAGTCCAACTTCAACCACCAACCCCGTTCACTAGCTCAAGTCTTACACACAACATGCCTGTTGCAACTCGCCGCCAAACTGCAATGCAGCAACGTACTCTGCGCTCAGGAAAACGTATCAAGATTACATCGCCCGAAGAATACGATAGCTTGTCGTCTGCCCGGATGGTTAGACGTAGTTCGAGCAACGTGCAGGCTTCACAACGAGGTAGGATTTTCGAGCGCTGTTAATCTATAGAGATTATAGCTAAGCTTTTCTCTGGTCTGCCGGGGTACGGTGATATCGTACGGTCGTCATTCGACAGGAACACATTGCGTCGCAGCTAGTACAAGCCCAGCGCAACCCGGTCCACAACGACATCGCCCCCGAAAGCGCACCAAGACTACCGGAACGACGTATGCTTCAAAGGGAATCGATTCAAATGATGTCACATCCGGCGGCTTGGTCTCAATTCCCCTAGAGATACTATTCGAGGTGAGAATTCAACGCGCTTCACTCTCTAGGAAGAGCGCGTCATGATTGTCACTTCTCGAAGATCCTTGAACCGCTAGGTCCTCTTGAGCTTGCAAGCCTCGCACAGACCAACAGAGCCCTCCGTACAACACTGATGTCGCCTTGCTGCAACGAGTTCTGGGACACGGCTTGTGATCGCAGTGAAGTCCCGGAACACCTCCCCATTATTCCACGCATACTGTGGATCAGGACGATGCTTCTACCAGCAAAATGCGAGGTGGGTACCGTTTACCGTCCCCGCGTATCACTAGTCATCTCATACCCTTTCGAGCAGAAATGTGGTGTCACAGTCGAGAGAGGGTTCCGAAAGATGATACTGCGCACGCTGTGCCAGTCCTGCGTATTTGAATGGTACATGCTGATATCTGTGTTCCAAGGTCAACCGCTCATCTTGACGCACAACACAGGGTAATGCCAATACGCAAACTCATGAGGCGGCACCCAAAGCTCGAGGACTGGCGTGGGGAAGCCTTTGTGACGACGCTTTATATGCTTGGTTAGATATTTTGTGTTGCTAATTGTGCGTTCAACGAGATTGATGCCTGCTACAGATGATGATGCTTATGATGAAAAATACTGGTTCGAGGCAGACATACTGGCCACGCATGCAAAGTGCATGCGCTACAATGAAGATATACGTTTGAATAAGCCGGGTGCGAAGAAGGCGTACGAGGACTTCAAAGCAGCACGGTATCGGTACATGAAATTGGTCCAGGAGGTATGTCACGCACTTGCGATGTCAACTGTTTGCCCTTCGCTTGCTCACCGAATTGCTCAGCATGTACAGAAAGTCTATGACCATGGTGAAGCCCTAAAAAGAAAGCGAGAAGAAGAGTATGTGTCTTTGGTTATTGTCTATGTGAAGCAGCTCATCAGTCCGATCCCGCCTTCTGTCAGGATTAACGATCGTTTCGGGAAGCTTGGGTATTCCAAATCCACTATAAGACGCGGCATAAAATGCTCCTTAGACCGTGGTCTCATCAATTACCTCACTCAATGTATCAGTCGCCTCAAGCTAATCGATGCAGGTGAGGTTGACAGACTTCGTGCCTCCTCATTGGATTGACTGTTTGAAGATTGGCAACGTATAAGATTTGCACACGAGCCTAACATCGCGCTCTGGTACTGCCGTGAATTGCAATATTCTCACGGAGTCGTCATCGATGCGCGCGTGAAACTCGTCGAGTCCGTGTACGACGACTACAAGCGTACGCTTCGTCCCATTGAATGGCTACGCCTCCCTCCAGTCGGTGCAGTCTGCATGGTGCCTTCTGTTCGCGATCTTGTGTTCAAAGACTTCGACACTACGTTGGACCGGGCGCGTTGCGAAGAAACATTACGAATCCTTCCCGACGTGATCTCGGCGTACCTGACGAGCGTGAAAGTGCTCTCGCTACGTGCCTTGGGGGAGACGGTCCAACTTCAAGATGCCGTTGCGAATTGGCCTGCCGGGGCTGACGATCGACTAGCTCTGGCAACCTCCGTCTTTTCATACTACGATGGAGGACATGCGATTTCGTACAACGGACTCTTGGCGCGCCTCTCCGAGCTGGGTGCAGATATACTCGAACCACGTTCCTGGTTGGTCGAAGAAAGCATCTCGACCCGGCTGCTAGACGCGCGGTATCACTGCGAGTCCGAATACCTGCCTCGCCTGGACTCTAGAGGACGTTCCATTACAATAGGCTTAGCGACCGCACTGGGTCTTGACCCCGACACCGCGCGGCCTGAAGATTTCGACGCACTCGACAGGCGTTTCTTCTGTCGTTCGGAGGCCTGTCTGAGAAAATTCATTGCCATGTCATGGCGTGACGCCGTAAGTAACCGTATACGTCTATCGAATGAGGGGACTGTCTCACAACTTACCTCTTCGTACAATAGGTTTTCCACAAAGATCCATCATCTGAAACCTACTGTATATCCATGCTGGACGAGGCATCCTCTGCAGCAGTTCGCGCCAATGATGGCACTCATTATGCTGAGACCAAAGCGTGGAGCTGCAATCACTGTTGCGCCCATCTCAATGATTGGCAGTCACAGGCGCACGTCATAGAGCATGTGCTGAGATCGTGAGTGCTGTTGTCGGCCTACCGTGTATATCCCTGGAATACTGACGATGCATACATAATGTTAGGCATGCAGTTGCCGACCCGATGAACCACGTGGATTATATCCGAGCTTTGGCTCCAGTGTACGACTACAGGCAACCTCTTCGTGGAGAGAACGTGTCACCCGTAGATGTCACTTACCAGGATATTGCCATTGAACTCCCGGAGGATGACGCGAAAGACGAGTTTGTCGGTTGGGAGGCAGTGGACTGGAATCCAATTATTTAAGTATTATGTTCCCGCCCCGCGATTAGTAACCGTCATTTAGCTCATGTGCAGTACACGCTGGGTTTCACAAAAGTCAGCGTTGAAGCGTGCTCCAAAATTGTGATATTTGCACTCCTTCGCATGCGTGTTTTTCAATAATGCCTAAAAAGTGACTACGTACTGCATCGCCCACGTAGATTGTCCGTCTGTGCTTCTACATACAGAACGTGCTCAGGCACCGGCGATGCGAACACAGAGTCATGGTAGAAATGTGTTGAATACACTAGACAATAGCAATACAAAAGACGTCAAAAGTTAGGCATGGAGTAGTCACGATGATACCAAGTACACTGGTCTAATGCATTCTCCGTCAGAAGCCTGCAAATGCCGCAGAAAGGAATCTTTGCGCTTGAAGGCTTTCCGGCAGCCTCCAACCATCTCCCTTCCCTCATGGTAACGATTTTTTCCAATGTATCCAGGTGCGTCTTCTACGGGGACTCCACAACAAACGAACTCCCTGATGTCAGAGTGTGTCTGCACGTGCCGGAGCATGTCTCCTCTGCGCCGCGTTCGGTAAGAGCAGTTCGAGCAGAAGTATGTACCTTCGCGGCACACGGACCCTTTGATCTCGTCAGCAGAAATCTGCTTGTTTCGGGAAGCGGTGGTGCGAACGCGTCCGCTCGCGAGAGATAGAGTGCTATGAGATGGCTTGGGAGGTCGGGATGCACTCGAGCGAACGCGCCCGACGTGAGCAGTGGCCTTCCTACTCCGTAGGTTGTTCGAGGCTGGCGAGGAGAGGGCGAGTGTAGTCGGCTCCGGAGATGGAAAACTGGAGGAAGATGCAGTGAGGGCTGCCTCCTGTGACAACAGTGACGCTGCGGGGGAGAAGATGCTCGCCCAGTCCGATGTCGGAGACGCGATGCTCGGGCTTTGGTTGCTCGAGATCACGTACGCGCCGCACGCGGTTTCACATGGAGCGAATGCTTGCGTAGACTGATAGGAGCCCTGCGATAGCTGTGCAGGATAGAGAGCTTGTATTAGGTCAACGACGGGGCCGGCTGCTGCGAGGAGGGACGAGGGGGTGCCTGTGATACCGCTCCAGCTTTCGAAGTCGACGGTTTCCTCAGCCGAAATGCCGCTGTCACAGTTGCCCCACAGCAGGTCGTCCCCTGGCGTCGATGCATAGGAGACCCCGGGGATCTGTGCGGCCACGTGAGTGCCAAATCCGCTGTGCAACAAAGTGAGCGACTCATAACATCGCACGAATGATGTACACATACCTGACGTAGGAGGGACTAATACTAGTATCATAGCCAAGGTCGGAATGAGGTGCAACCATTGGCCGAAAGCTACTAGTCGGTAGGACCATGCTACCACTCGCCTGGGCTCCGGCGAGCGCAGCGTACTCCAACGCAGCCATGAGACTTCCATCCCAGGCTTGATCTCCAGTGGTAGACGATGGGTCTAGTGAGAGGCTGGGGATGTCGGTGTCGATGTGTGCAAGACAGGAGAAATCAAATGGGTAGTAGCCGAGGGTCTTGGCCTGGGACTGAGTGGCGAACTGCATGATGTCGGCACTGGAGGACGGGGACTTTTCGCGCTGCGAGAGGCGACAATGGGGATGACATGGCGAGTAGTACCATCGCTTTTATACGCGTAGGGACAGTGAGCAGCTCGTACAGTCGCAGCCCAATGTCACAGGCGCTCGGAGTCTCGTACAAGCACCATCGGCCTCGTGGCTCAGGACCTCGACAAGCACCACGGTGATAGCAGGAGCTCTCGTCCGAGATCAGTTCCTATCGTGGCCTCTCGACAAGCACCGTCACCGATATCGGGCAGTGGCGGAGACTGGCACTCACCCAAGCACGCGGCCAGTCACACATTCTCTCGAACGCTGCCATCTCCAGCTCGGAGTCGTTTCGAACTGATTGCTTGATGATTAGCGCAAGTGTAGCAGCGGCCAGCCTTGGACCAGTCTACCGTTGCGTGCACGAGCACCACTGCACGACACGGCGGAAAGTGAAACGGGGTGATGCTTAGTGTCTGGCATTGTCCCATTGTACGTTTTGGTAAGTCGTCGGTTTGCGTTAGGTTCCGTTCCACTGCAGCGGGAGTCACAGTGTCGACGCAGCGCGCCGTATATTAGTAGAGACAATTACATAAGCTGCGTCTGCCTTACGCCTTGCGGAACCCTAACCCTCGATATCGATGTCTCTACAGCTACCTCTTCATAGCGTCCCTCACGAGAGCTCAACATGCGATTCGGGTAGGAGGAGAAAGTTCATTTCAAAGGCCCCGGCGTGTGGATCACGGGGAGAGCGAATCCACTGTCAAACAGTCTGACGCTTGGCTGTATATGATGCTATGCCGCGGGCAGCGTAAGTTCGAGTATGATGGTAGCTAATCGCATTCAATTAACCCACGTTTGTTGAGCATTACGCGGTAGCCTGCCTTGGAAAACTTGAATGGTCTTCAAAGTACATGGTGATATAAGCTAAGACCACAGATAACTATCAGTATGCAAAAATGCTACATGTCATGACGACTCCGAAGACGTCAGGTATGCCGGCCTAATACATTGTCCTTTGCGAACCCGCAAATGTCGAAGGAACGAATCCTTACGACCAAACGACTGCGAGCAACCGCCAGCCATGGCTTGGCCCCCAAAATCGCGGATCTCTCCCGTGTACCCAAGTACGTCTCCCACCGGGACTCCGCAGCAGACGAACTTGTCGTTGGCAGTGTGGGTGTTCATGTGTCGAGGCATGTCCCCTTCACGCTGCGTATGGTACGAGCAATGCGAGCAGAACCATGTTGTCCCGCAACACACAGGCTGTTTGATTTCGTCCGCGGGAACCTGCTTGTTGCGCGGAGCGGTGGCGCGGGTGCGTCCACTTGGGAAGATAGAGGTAGGAGCTGGTTTGACTGACTGGGACGCGCCCGAGCGAACACGCCCGACGTAAGGAGTGGCCTTCTTGCCCCGTCGGTTCTTCGAGGCTGATGGTGACGGAGCGATTGTAGTGGGCTCCGGAGAAGGGAAAATGGAGGAAGATGCTGTGGGGGTTGTCTCCGGCGTGGGCGACACTGCCGCTGCGGGAGAGAAGATGCTGGCCCAGTCCGATGCCGGAGACGCGGCACTCGGGCTTTGGCTGCTCAAGCTGGGATACGCGCCGTAAGCGTCGCAATGTGCCTCCAAAGAGGACGGCGCGTGCGTGTAAGCACCAGATCCCAGCCATGGGTCAGGAGATACGGAAGCTGGATCGATAACGGGGCTAGCTTCCACGGTGAGGGAGAGAGGAGTGCCTGCAAAGTCGCGCCAACCGTAGGTGTCGAAAGGCAACCCGGACTCAGGAGATTGAAGGCTACTGGGCGAGTCGCCCCAGAGCGGATCGCCTCCCAGGAGCGATGTACCGAAGGCTCCAGGGAGCTGAGCTGTCGGGGCTATGCCTTGGTTGTATTCGCTGTGTGATGACGCAAGATCAATATGAAGTTACAAGTATGATGCACTCGCTGCGTGCGTACATAGCATGGGGAACCTTTCCAACGCCATAGTTGATATATGCCTGAGGTATTATGGCTGGCCCGGGGATGGTAGGTAGGACGATCCTACCGCTCGCTAGGGCTTCCAGAGTGGCATATTCCAGATCGCCCACGAGACTTCCATCCCAGACATGATCGCTATTAGACGTGTATAACTCGTCTACTAGTAGTGGGGGAACGGGGATATCGGTGTCGAGCCCGAGACTAGCGGAATCAGGGTGGCCGAGGCTGTAGTAGCTCGGATCGGGGTTTGCCGCATACTGAGTGGCGGATTGCATGATGTCGGGATTTGGGGACGGGAGCTGTTCGCGCTGCGCGAGGCGACGATGGGGTAGACATGGCGGGTATAACCATCACTTTTATACCTGCAGGAACAGTGGGCAGCTCGCCGTCAGCGCAATGGAATGGGCGTCCAGCGCTTCAGCACTTGAACTCGTACAAGCACCTTCGAACAGTTCTAAACCGTATATGGGGTGGCGTGTGGGTGGCGCGACGCCTCGTGGCTCACCACGCGCAAGATCTCACCCAGATCGATCGTTCGGTCATCCCAGTCTCACATCCTACCACTATACATGTAAGTAGGGGACCCGTGTAGCGCGTAAGTATGTAGCATCGGCCTCAGAGTCTAGCGACACGGGGCTTTCTACCTCCCAAAGGCTGATGGGCAGGAGACTGGGTATGCAGTGGCTCAGACGCGGTTGTAAATGACTGCATAGGAGCTCTTGGATACGTTATATTCGAGCTCGGAGTTCAAGTTTCACGAACTGTTGGGAACTGCGAATACTTGGATTGCGCCCCACTTGTTCAGCACTAAAGAAAACATACGACTTCGCTATCCTGTCACTGTGCAAGTTGAACTAACCAACAATGATGTATCTACCCTTCCCCGTGAGAAGAGGCGAAGGACAAGAACACCTGAAGCGATCCCTCTTTCACGGAAAACGTATGTTACGACTCGGAGACTAGTCAGGACTCGGTGGTCGTAGTGATTGACAATGGCGAGATCACGGGCCGCGCGCAAAATTGGCAACAAGCTTCGCTACATCGGGAGTCGTAAACAATATATATGTACACACTGGTGAACCGCGTGCCAGTGCTCCTTGATTCGTAGTGTCTTGGAGCCATCTAGATAAATAATGGTGGAGTAGCCGTTTTCTGTTGCCGCGCGTACTTTGTGGCTGCGCCATCTCGTCAACACACGGACACGAACGAAAGCAGGAGGCAGACTTACAACTTGCAGACGCGACATAGAGATTACAAGCGCTTCGAACATCATGTCGACAGCCAGTACCGCACGCCCGATGACATTTCACCACCCTTCATGTCTATACTTTGCACATGGGCCTTGACAGCTGTCCCGATAGATACGCAATCGTGCTGTTGGTAAACGGCCGGATATACGAGAACGAAGTCAACGACGTCTTGAGGCTTCTCCACAGCATGGCTCCTCTCCCTCTCATCAGTATACCGAAGAGGACGAGCCAAGAAATGGACTCACACGTCGCGTACGTGCTCCTCAGCGGAGGAGCGACACTGTAGATCGTCTAGGTGAGCGGTGCAGTGGTTGCAGCTCCACACACTAGCATTCGACGGCATCTCGTATCTTGAACGCCCGGAGGCTTCTGCGAGCCGTACGCAAGCGGTGACCTGCTCATCCAAGATCTGCCACTCAGGCTGGTAATCACGCCAAGAAGGGCCGTCGTGATGGGATACCCAGTGCTCTACCTAGTGTGCGATACGATGAATTCCAGTACCAGTGCTTTGCATTCGGACGACTCACCGCGTGTCTCCATGTATAAGCGTCATCGGACCTTGCGTGGCAGTCTACGTATCGACAAGCAAGGCGCGCCCCCAATCGATTTAGGTCTTCTGCTCGCGCCGTCCTTGGATCGAGACCCAGTTTGACAATGAGATCTCGAACAGTGTCGGAAGCCTTCTTGTCGTAATACAGGGTATAGTCGGCGATCTGCCCTTCACGCCCAGTCATTTCGCCTAGGGAGATCCAGAATGCCCCATTGTGCTCCGGGCCGCGGGAGCCTCTGTATGGATGGTGCAGCTTACTATCGGGATACGACAGATGCGCAAAAACATCATCGACTCCGAACAGAGGAATCGATGACATCCCGTGCTTTCCTCCGTCATCATACAAGGCGAAGGCATCGACTGCCAGGGAGCGATAGCCCAGTCCATCCGTATCTTTCACAAGATACTTCCTCGCCTTGTCAGTATTATCATGGAGGTCGTCAACTGGACAGGATATGAGATGGTCCCGGACGTGATTCCGGAACGCTGAGAGGTACGATGGCAACCGCCGCGCGACTTTGCTGCATGTCGCCTGAGTCAAGGGAGTGTCGAAGTCGGAATAGATCAAGCGGCGGAAGGGTGTCATGGCGTAGAGAGCACTGGTCGAGGGGAGGTGAATCCACTCTATCGGCTTCATTTGTCGTTTATACTCGTCGTAAGCGGTCTTGATGAGTGACTTCCGTACGTTGACGATGTCTCCGTGTTCACCGCCGAGTCGCTCGTCCCGTGCTGCCTCGATCCGTGGTCGGATTAAGGGTTTGCCAACAACTCGCCAAACTGTAAACTGCATGTGAGCTGCGAGCATTGATTGCATTGTAGGGCATACTGACCTTGGGGATCATTCATGTCACATTCGAGCTTCTGATCCTTATATGTCAAGAGCTGCTCAAAGTCTTGGTCTTCGTATCCGAGGTCTCCGAAGCGTACACGCAGGCTGTGTGAAGTTTGACATGAGATGATCACTTGGGAAAAGGGCGTCGGAGCCTTACCGTTGAAAGCGCCATGTGTGAAGCCCCTTCCTCGTATCGTTGAGATAACGCTGAAAATCCCATAACCACCAATACATTCGACCAACGTACTGTTCACCGGTGTGTGAGTTCACTGATCTGTCTCGCGCACAGTTGCGAGCGACTGTCTGACGAACCTTCCTCGCGGCATCTGCATGTTTTAACTGCTGTTTTTCGAATTGTCGCAATGCTTCCTTTGCCCCAACCTTCCGCAAGTCGATGTCGCTGCATAAGTCGGCAAGCTTCTTTGAAGTTGCATCTATATCAGACTGGCGGAAATACAATGAGAAGGACAATCTGAAAGGGCCTCCTAGTAACGTGAGCACTTCTCACAGCTCTGACAAGAAGATGTAACTTAACTAGAGACAGGAGGTATTAGTCTCAGGATCTCGTAGTCTGGGTCGTGCTTTTGGAACTCGCTCCAGACGAAGCTATAGAAAAGGCATTGCTGTGAGGACGTTGGACGTGCATACATTGTATACACTCACCTCTTACAGAGACATGTAGCGCATAAATGCTGCATGAGTGTAGGTTGTAGCAAACTCGTATGAAAGGAGTGGCAAGTTTCGCTCAAGCAGAGCTTCGTCCGACGAATAAAACAACGTGAGCGCGTGTACAAGTCTGTGTATTCATGGGACTGACTTGGCATATTGGCGGAGCATAGAGATATCGCGCCCAGGTGATTTCCGACACTCCTGTTGGAGGCTCTGGTGTATTTGCGGCCAACCGCCTCGCGGCAGTCCATAGAGAGGATGTTTGAGAACCCGTCAGCGTTGCACGGAGTACCTTGTTGGTCTGCGCGAGGCTGGCTAACTCGGATGGGTTGAGTAGAGCCAAGATCTGGAGTTCAACGTCTGTCAGGACTACAAGTGTGATGTGAGATTCCTCTTCATTCCCTTACTTCGAATATCATATCAGTAGGTAGTTTAACAAAGGAGCCGCGTTTGGGGAACACAGGTTGTGATTCGAGGCTGGGGTTGTCCTCAGCGGACCGGCGGGCACGTTTGCGACCCCTGTGTACTTTGCGCTGCAGTGAAACTTTCTGCGTGCCGGTGGCATTGGCTAGCAGTATGTTGCGTGAGTAAGGTGCTCGAGTCTGGATAATCAAATGTCGCCGTACTTATGGCTGAGTTCTTCAGACGCCCCCCTCCAGCGTTCTTTTGGCCATTTTTGCTGGACAGGAAAGACTGCCCCGGGTCAGGGCGCTCCGCCCCAGGGGAGACGAGCTTTCTGGCTGAGCTACGCGTGTTGACAGGCATGAGAATCGAACAGGGTCGTGGCCGGTGCAGAGGTAAGAGTTTGTTTTGTTGCGTCCGGGCCACGGCGCTTGAGTCGGCCGTCACGTGATGACGGCGGTCGACAACAATGGGACAATGAACATATGGGCGCTCCAGCGTCCGGAGCGTCCGGCCCGCGCTTTTGTTGGCAGTGGGCTCTCCGCAGAAAAGCCATTGATGTACTACTTGTCAGTGATCACCGCAGACTTCGTTGGCAAGCTCAGTGAACCGTCGGTATCTCGAATCAGATCCTCTCTTCCCGGGTCATCGTGTGATACTGACCGAGATGTGATGTAACAGGTTGAGCAATGATGACATGCGCATCGCGCACCTCTGAGTCCCGTAGCGAGATGCTGTACGGGAACGCATTGGTGTTGGGTGCATGAAGACGATGAACATGTGTCGATACTGTCAGCCTACATGGATCGAAGACCTGACCCCACGAGGCGTTTACATGCAGAGTTAGCGTCGACTATCAGTAGCTAGCAGTTTTTATTTCAGCTCACCTCATGATTTGCGTAGGCATGCCATTGCGGAATCCGTCCATTTCGCGTTTCCACTGGATCGTTGATCCCCGCGACTCCTGCACGACTCAGACATCCTGGATGACGTCTGTGACATCTTGGAGGTCCAGATGGGTGGAGCGGTGAACGAGGTTATGCGGCGGTAGTCTGTTCGCGGAACGTAGTTACGGCGCCGTCGACGTCTGGAACGGTGCACCGGCCGCTGTGTCATATCGGGGGAGATATCGTCCCATCTGAGAACATGAGGTATAAATCGTCAGTTCAGTAGACGAGCTCGTGAACAGTCAAACCATACGGGAAGTCGTAAACTTCACGATAACACACCTACAAGGTACGGAAATTGCC
The DNA here is from genome assembly GCA_000344655.2 of Fomitopsis schrenkii. Classification (NCBI taxonomy): domain Eukaryota; kingdom Fungi; phylum Basidiomycota; class Agaricomycetes; order Polyporales; family Fomitopsidaceae; genus Fomitopsis; species Fomitopsis schrenkii. The sequence goes on from KE504150.1 coordinate 22,874, forward strand.
CGCGAGATGAAACTAAATCATCGTAATCCTCAAGTAGACATCCAGCGCGTCGTCGACTGTTAGGACACGCGATGCAGACAACACGTCGCACCCAGAGTTACAGACATGCAATCGACAATACACGACTCGAGCGAGACTGTCCGCCATCTTGGCGCCATCTACATAATACAATATATGCTTGCATGTCTCCTTGCTTTACTTCTTCGCCGCACCTCGTGAGACATCAGCTCACTCAAGCTGGGTGAGGCCCTCGCGCATGTAGTCCTCGAAGAGTGCCTTGTAGTCCTTATGCCACCGACTGAGAGCTGGGCGGCCTTCGACGAGATCGCCGGCGTTCCATAGGATGCGCAGCTGGTCGACCTCCCGGCGCGTCTCGTTGTCTGGCACGAGGATGTAGAACTTGCCTTGGCGCACGTAGTCGAGCTGTGATCGGCAATGATCAGCGGCCCCGAGAAGGGTGCATCGTTACGCGCGGCATACCATGTAGAGAACAGTCTCCTGGGCCGTCCACGCTCCAGCGGGCTTCTCGTTCCCATTTTTGTCACCAGTCATGCCCGTCCAGGTCCAACCCGGACTGGAGAACGATAAGCATGGTGTGAGACAAATGGTACAACGGCACGTACACGAAGAGATGAGCGGTCACGTTTGCATTGGGTACGGTGTTGCGCAGCTCGTGCGCGAGTCCTTCCGTCAAAGACTTGACAGCGGCCTTCGACGCGTTGTACGCGGGGTTGCCTCTGCAAAGAACGCGGTCAGCTGGGCATTTAGACGTGCCGGTGGCGACTCACGGAGGGTTAGTGATTCCCTGTTTCGAACCGGTGTTGATAATCACGGCAGGGTTCTCTTGATGAATCATGGAGGGTACAAACGTTTGCTGAACGTTCAGCACACTGGCGAAACGTCGCGATGAGTAAACGGGAGTGGCAGAGGAGACAAGTGAGCGCACGCACCCGTACACGTTGACGTCGAAGGTCTTGCGCCAGGCATCAATCCCCTCCCAAGACTTGCTCGGCAGGCCAATGCCGGCATTGTTCATGAGCACCGCGACCTGTCCAACAACAAGCACGCAGCCCGTGAGGTGAGAAAGCGGCACGCAGACAGACACAGCGCGAGCAGTGTCGCCACGGTCGTTGCGGCCGCCGAACGAGGGCCGCCTGGGAGAGCCAGTAGCAGCTCACCTCGCCCCACGCCTCGTACACCCTGTCGCGGAGGCGGACGACGTCGTCGAGCTTGCTGACGTCCGTCGGCACGACGAGCACGTTCGCCTCCCCCACCACCTTCGTCAGCTCCGCCCCGAGCTTATGGAGCGGCCCCTCGTTCACGTCTGCGATCGCGACCTTCATCCCGATCCTGTGGCGATGAGCATCCTCGACGACGGCGAGTACAACAGTGTACACACTTTGCGAGCTCAAGCGCGGCGGCTCGCCCGATCCCACTCGCGGCGCCTGTGATGACGGCGACCTGTCCTGCATGTATGGCTGGGTGCACACCGTTGAGCATCGCTGTGGTGGTTGGCTCGAATGCTCCAGAGTGGGATGCGGCTCGGAGAGGAGACGGCCGACGACTTCCGTTCAGGCTGAGGCTCATCCTGGCGACTGGCTGCTAGAGATTGAGGTATACAGGTTTGTGGGGTATGGGAAAGGGAGTGGTTTGAGGAATTTGAGCACGTTCCGTGAGTCTTATACCATCCAAGCCGGAAGATGCGGATACGTGACGTCGAGGGCGTTCGGGCTTGCTCCGCACAGCTGTCGCCGGAACGGAATCGGCTCGACATTACAGGTAGTTTCTCACAACGTGTGAGCTTCATCATTGGGTAAAAACGCCCAAACATACGGTCTAGAACACATCCAGGTGATAGGAATCACTACTAACTTATCAGATGTAAACCACAGCCAGGGATACGCCTGGTCGGGAGTGATGTCGCCCTGTAATGTGCTCGGTGGATCTCACGAACTTTACGAGAGATAACGGGGTGTATAGAACGCGTTTGTTGCAAATGTGGGAGCGACGAGGAACGTGAAGGCTTCATCAGGGGGAGGATGCATCGAGGGCCGTTGACTAGGCGCGAGGAGCGCCAGCGGATACACACTGCGATATTCTGTTGCTGTCGTCCACCTCATGTCGCCGGACCCACGCACGTATATGTATCATTGATTGGCGCAAGGGCTAATGAACAAGGGCAGTCCTTGAAGCCTCAAGCACCAAGTGCGACATCTCAGTTGCCTACTTTTGTGGGACGATCAGCTGAGACTCACGCAGAACCAATCACGGAGACAGGCAAATCCACTCGCAGATGTGATACAGGCAAACGTGCGGCACGCAACGTGTATGTAGACAGCTTTGCGGAATATACGCCGTACATCGCTCAGCTGCACGCGCCGATTTCCATGGGCGCGGTAACCGGTGCATGGCAATTGCATTGAGCTTCGTAATGCGAATCTTAGAATTTCGGCAAGTGGGGTTGTCTCCCACACTCAAATACAGCCCAAGCTTCTCTTCGTGTGCGACAGCCGCGGCTGAATCGGAGGCAGGCAATTCGGGTGGTAGCGCTAGCGGTGCCTTTGCTGTGGGAGCACCCTGGCACGCGGCATGACGACTGGACAGTCGCCGTCTCCCGAAAGGTCCTCAGTTCGAGGCCGTCTTCGCTGTTCGGTACCTCTTCGTGCTCGGAGGGCAACGGCGAAGGATAATCATCGCGTCTTCGCTGTGCGTCGGAACGTCCAGCCTTGAAAGTACAATCCCAACACAGTGACTTACCGCGAACGATTGCGTCAATCCAAAGGACCATCCTGGCCGCACGCTATCCCATAGACAGCAGCACGCCACATCACGAGAGTGAGACGTTCTGTGGCAGGCGTTGCGGGGCCGGCGTTTACAGGTGGTCCAGAACGTCTAGTTCGTCTCAGCGCACCAGTTGACCCACGCACTGTTGAGACCGCAGAGCAGTGAAACGACATATGACGCGTGGAAGTTTCATCGCTACTCACCGACAGGCGGCGGAAGAAGGACTGTACGCGCTTCGCGCGGGGATATTCAATCTTTCACCGCGGTCCTCCCATCGCTATGCTCGTGCAATAACCATCGGGTCAGCTGCTGTTGTCCATGGCAGCACCTGTCCCACTCCTGGGCGAACGTGACCCTACCGGACACATGCGTTGCATGTTCACCGCAGTTGCGAAACGTCTGCCGGATCTCCTGACCGCCTCGGCCGATGTCTGGAGGCGAACGTCGTCCTGATCAAGTCTTAGTGGGGAACGACGGTGCCGAGCACGGAAATGAACGCGAGCAGTACAACATAGTTGAGAACGGAATGAAGAGCCTGTCTTCGGGGACAGTGAGGAAGTCTGACGGAGTACAGAGACCGCGACCGGAAGGTTGGAGGCGAGAGGAGGGAGACAGGGGCGCCCGCTCTAGGCGACGAAGCGTTTCATTTGTTTTTAGGGCGGTTAATAGACATTTGAGAGGAAATTTAGATCGGTTAGAGAGCTTGTTTGTAGCGGATCTTGCAAGTGATACAAATGTCCAGATCATTCACGTTACGTCCCCTATAAAATGGCCATCGCCTCGCAAACTGCTCTTCAACGTTCTCCCCCAATCCAATCCTTGTGTCTGCAACTTCTTGACTACTTTCTACCCTTGACGATTCCCTTCCTGACCTAGTAATCTACAATCGACCGCATCCATGGCGTCGACACCGACCGATGGGCACCTGCAAGTCCCCGGCTTACTCGAGGCCACGCACCGAATCAAGAACGTGCCAGGCTACACTACACCCGTGTTCAAGGGCAAAGAGGAGCAGAAGGCAAAGGTGCTCGCCAATGTCACGTCTAAGGTGAGTTTTCGCTTCTCCTTGTGTTGTTCGATGCAGCTTGGGGGGTGGATAGCCAGAGGGACTGGAAGGTCGCGTGGGGCGCGATGAGCGTTGGCCCGGGACCGTCGTGGACTATCCTCCCCATGCTGTGCTCCGATCTCGCAAAGTCGCGTGTAGTGCGACACGACACGGTGGTGGCGGTGGCATTGATTTACGCGCATCTCGGTGCCTATCATCCTCCTTGCCGATTGACGGAGTCGACAAAATGCAGCCTTATCTCTCGCTGGTCGTGTTTCGTATCTTTACATGCACCTTACTGGCTGAGGGCGCCTTCTGGGCTGCGCAGTGCGTCCGATGCATTTAAGATGTCCCTGGTTACCCACTTCCTGGCTAAACGTTAACGCCGAGAACAACACCTGCGTATCGTGAATGGGCATATTATGGGCTTGGGGAGCATCGACTGCAGCAGACGTTGGCCTGGACCTCCCGCCGCAAGGCGTTGTTGACAAAACTACCGCCGCAGTTCGTCCCGTATCGCGATCATCTACGTACTGCTCTCATGCGCCTTCGCACGTTCTACGCATTGTCCGCTTTGTTAGAGCACGCACGTTTTCATCGCATCCGGGACGACGCTGACGCGATTTGCAATGCCAGGGATTCATCCCGCGCGAGCTGGTAGCGAACGAGATCAATTGGTTCTACACCCACCTCGGCATCGACGACACGTACTTCCAGTCCGAGTCTGTCGACGTAATATCAGACCATATCATCGCGCTCTTCGGCGCGAAGGTGCTCGCCTTCACGAAACACGACCCGTCCAAACTCGTGATCGACCTCGAGAAGGTGAACGAGGATGGCGCGACATTCATCCACACCAGTACACCCGGCTTGACATCCACAGAGGGCCCGGGCGCGACGTGCGAGAGCAGGATCGACGAGCTCTTCCTGGACAACAGCACCCCCGAGAAAGCATTCCGTCTCGAGACGTACCGCTCGCAGGGTATCTCGGCTACGGCGAGCCAGCAGCTGCGGTGCTACTTCGTCACGAAGTGCAACCTACCCCGCCCGTCAACGCGCACGGATGGGAAGACGGATATCAGGTCCGTGTCTGACGCCGCCTTCCTTGAGAAGGCGAGCGAGAACACTTTGGAGCTGTACCAACGCGTCATGTGGAACGTGGAGACGCGTTACGGGCCCGTCATTGAGGTTTTCGAGGTCGAGGGCAGCCGCGAGCGACGACTCGTTATCGGGTACAAGATGGGCGGCACGAAGAAGTTCTTCAGCGCCCTCTCGAACTTGTACCACTTCTACTCCTTGTACTCTGCGAGGAAGTACGTCGGTAAGTATGCGACCTCAGTTCCCGTGCTCTGCTCAAGAGATGTTGCCTGTAGAACAATTCTCGAATGGCGTGACGATCATGTGCCTGTACCTCAACCCATTGCCGGACTCGCATGCACCTCCGATCGAACACTCCATCTTCCAGGTCATGAAAGAGGCTTCGTTGCTCTACTGCTTGCCCGAAAATCCGTTCTTCTACGCCGGCGCCGGCCCTGACGAAGGCCACGCCGTACAAGAGGCTACCTATGCCTGTGCGTCACACCTTTGTGCGTGAACTGACGTGGTAGTGAACTATTGCCTCCGCAGACTGTGGTTGGGTCTTCGCTCAGCACTTCTGTAATCGATTGGGGCCCTCGTACCTTGCACTGCGCAACATATTGGATGAGTCCAATGCGTCGCACGCGGAGGTGCTGAATGATATCAAGCGACGGTTCCGTGAGGAAACCTTCACGCGAGAGAGTATCGCACAAACCATCAAAGCGCACCCGGAGTTGGTGAGTAGACATCAGATGTTCAAACTGCCGTCGCGTTCTAAACAGCTCCACGTAGATCAATCTTCTCTACGTGAACTTCGCCATGGTGCACTACCCGGCGTCGGACCAAGCTAACCTTATGTGCGTCACCTCACATAGTCGGAGTTAGCGTGGGGTGTCGCTCACGGCCCACGGGTGTGCATTAGGCCGACGCTCTCATACCAGCGCTTGCAGACGCATCAGATACTGAGTGACCAGGAGCTCTACGACAAGATTCGCAAGTCAGTCCCCAACAAACACGAGCTCCAAGTGCTCGAGAGTTTCCTCATCTTCAATAAGTACGCTGTCCACACACTGTCTGCGTCCGTTGTGTTGCTGAGACGAGATGGAGGCATGTCCTGAAGACCAACTTCTATCAGCCGACAAAGGTCGCGCTGTCCTTCCGCCTTGCGCCGGACTTCTTGCCCGAGGTTGAGTACCCCAAGAAACCATTCGGGATGTTCATCGTGATTGGTCAGTGCACCTCGTGGCTGGCTGACTGAATGGACGCTGATAATTTGCATGTAGGCGGCGAGTTCCGCGGCTTCCACATCCGCTTCAGAGATGTCGCCAGAGGTGGCATTCGCTTGGTCATGTCGCGGAACAGAGAAACCTATTCTATCAACCAGCGCATGCTGTGAGTCCCTCTTGGACGTGAGCTCCCTCCCGTCTCGTCTGATCGCGATACACCCGTTAGGTTTGATGAGAACTACGGTCTTGCTTCCACGCAGTCCCTTAAGAACAAGGATATTCCTGAAGGTGGCGCGAAGGGTACCATCTTGCCATCGTAAGTGTCTCGTGACAGAGGTCCATCTTGTCGCTTGACCATCATCCTAGGCTCGGTGCAAGCCCTCGCTTGTGCTTTGAGAAGTATGTCGATGTAAGCGCAACAATCACTGCTCAGGCAATAGGCGTACTGATGATGATGCAGGCTGTCATCGACTTGCTGATCCCGGGGCAGAGCCCTGGCATTAAAGAGCAGTTGGTTGACCTCTATGGCAAGCCCGAGATACTCTTCTTCGGTCCCGATGGTTAGATTTGTTTTAACCAATGTCTACCATCCGCGCTGACATAATGTAATAGAGGGTACGGCCGACATGATGGATTGGGCAGCTTGTGAGCACAACAAGCCTTGCTTTCATTGTACTCAGTCTCACGTCACACTGGCAGACCATGCACGTGAACGCGGAGCCGAAACATGGTGGAAGTCGTTCACAACTGGCAAGAGTGCAGAGAAGCTCGGTGGTGTGCCTCATGACACGTACGGCATGACATCCCTGTCGATCCGTCAGTACGTATTGGGTATCCACAAGCAACTCGGGCTGCGCGAGAAAGATATTACGAAGGTGCAGACCGGTGGACCAGGTGCGTGTTCTCCTGTGTTTGGGGTTCCTCCTCCACCTCACTACTGTCTCTGTCAGATGGAGATCTCGGTTCAAGTGAGTGCTTCCGTTTTTTGACCAGGCTTGAATGATTGCTCATGATGGTGCAGACGAGATCTTGCTCAGCTCGGACAAGACGGTCGCCATCATTGACGGCAGTGGCGTGCTCGCCGACCCCGCTGGTCTTGACCGGGCTGAGCTGATCAGGCTCGCCAAGAAGCGTGTGCCAGTCTCGAAATTCGACACGTCAAAACTCAGCAAAGACGGCTATCTGGTACGAGTGGAGCAGCAAGATGTCAAGCTGCCTTGTGAGTTCTCCAATTGCTTTTTGAGCTTGGACTATGTCGTATAAACTAGCATCTAGCGGGCGAGATCGTCCTGGACGGAACCGATTTCCGGAACACAGCGCACCTCCGCTTCAAAGCTGACCTATTTGTGCCGTGTGGTGGAAGGTAAATAAGATGCTTGTGACACATCAGTATGGACGCTGACAGTAGTAGACCGGAGGCGGTCAACATCTCGAACGTTGCTGCCCTAGTTGATTCGGAGGGCAAGCCCAACTTCAAGTACGTCGTCGAAGGCGCAAACTTGTTCTTCACCCAGCAAGCGCGGTTGTACCTCGAAAAGCGCAAGGTAATTCTGTTCAAGGATTCGAGTACAAACAAAGGTGAGAGATCCTCGCCCCGTCATTTGCGATGCCCAGCCGTTGAGCGTTCTCTGTGATAGGTGGCGTCACAAGCTCGTCTCTGGAAGTGCTCGCTGGTCTCGCGCTGTCGACTCAAGAATACGTCGACCTGATGATCTTCAAGGATGGGAAGCCTTCTACGTTCTACCAGAACTACGTCAAGGACATCCAAAGCAAGATCACAGAGAATGCGGCTGCGGAGTTCTCGTGCATCTGGAAGGAGCATGCCAGGGCGGCAGGCTCCAAGCCTCGTACTCTTATCTCGGACGAACTCTCGAGCACGCTGAACGACCTGCAAGCGGAGCTGGAGAGCTCAGATCTCTACGATGACTCCACCATGAGGCAGCACGTCCTCACACGGGCTATCCCGAAGACGCTGGTCGACCAAGTTGGCGTCGACGAGCTGTCGAAACGACTTCCAGAGACTTACCAGCGTGCGCTGTTCTCGAGCTGGGTCGCTTCTCACTTCGTAGGTGCACATCTCGCGTCAGGTATGACATGGCTGACGTCCTTTTAGATCTACAAGTACGGTGTCAATGGGTCTTCTGTAGACTTCTTCCACTTCGTTCGGGATCTTGCACTTTAAGTAGACAAAGGGGTATGACGAAGAAGCTAATGAATGCAAAACCGACGGTCTGGATGTCAAAACAAATCCCGTTGTATTCTAATCAAATATGATACTCGAGCAATGCCTAGCTATAGAGTCACTGCCAGATGGTTGTGTTGATGCGTGCTGCACTCGCCCGCTAGAGAGCTAAACGCTGACTTGGACCGACACATCGCTATGAGCATATCGCTTCGATCTTATTACCAACCGCTCTCCCGAACATATGTGTTCGGGTAAGCTGTGTAGAGTGGCCATCAAATGGGCTAGTCGCACATAAATGAAGCTCGTTGTTAAGGGGGCAGCCACCATGATAGTCCATGACCGGCCGCCTGATATTTGCCTCGTCGTTCCTCGTCACGCCTCCGCTTTTCTCATCTCCTTCTCGTCCACATTCAGAGATGCTGTCGTGCTGGTGTCGTTGACATTCGGCAAGGGCCCCGTGAACCACTTTCGTGCTGATAAAATCCATGAGCTGCATGCGAAGATGAAGACGGCCATGATGAGCAGGACGGCGTAATCTGCATGAAGATCATATCAGCTAGGAGCCCCGGAGGCGTAGAAGACGATCAATCCGTACTCATGTCGGATGCTACCGGGTTCTGCGTCGTCGGGAAACAGAGAAGTACGATAATGAATGTCACCCAAACTACTGCTATTGTGCCAATCGGCGTCGACCAGCGGCCAAGGGAGAACGGCCCAGGTACGAGTTTGTTCCGCCCTGACGTAATTCGGAGGAATATGGGGGTGGTATACGACGTGTATAGCCCAATAACGGAAGCACTGTGTGCGGGCACACAAGGTCAGTTCAAGGTGGTAGTCGGCAAACGATACATACCTCGCCAGAGATGTCAACGCCGCTGAAGAGAAACCGAGTAGCCCGCAGATGGCTGAGAGGAACATGACCAGCCAGGCTGCGTTCACGGGCGTCTGGGTGTGGCTGTTCATCGTCTTCCACCAGCGGGAACCGGGTAAGGCATTGTCACGCGCGAAGGCAAAGACGACGCGCGACGCATCCACCCCCTGCGCGGCCCCGCACAGGAACTGGTTCCGCGCCACAATGAGTACACGCGGAACACGGGGTACAGCAACGCTCACCTGAATAGCGATGGTGACGCTCCAGATCGCCAGCATCCCCTTCTTCCCTATCACGTCCAAGTAGAGCTGGCCCATCGGTAGCGCGAGCGGCGAGGACAACAGGTCCGGCACGGAGGATATCGAGAATGACACCGCGATGTTCTGGATCCACCCGATGCAGCCAACAGACGCCACCGACAGAAGGATGGCCGTTGGAGCGGCCGTCGCAGCGCCTGACGTTTCTTCTGATATGTGCGCCGCAGAGTCGTCTGGGGCTAGGGTCAGCGGCATTTGGCATATGGTCGAATGTTGGCACTCACAGCCGGTGAACTGCCACATTGGCGCAATGAATGCTAGAAGAAAGGCCCACCCGGCTGAAGTGTCGTATGAGATGACAAGCCTAGATGTGAGCGCAAATAGCGGCTTACAATTCGACCAGCCTGTGAAATTGCTGTAAGAGCCAAACGCAACAGAGGCGGATACCCTATTTTCTCCTGCGCATACGGGCAAGACGATGATAGCGGATACAGCGCCTCCAACTGTGACATCCGAGATAAGACCTCCAAGCCAAGTGAAGAAGGGCTGCGTCGTACTGATGATGAGCGCGAAGACCAGGTTCAGTCTCGCTATGATTCTGGTACCCGCCGAACATACTATGCCATGAAGGAACAGCGTGACCAGCAAGATCCCGTAAGTGGGTCCTGGTCCAAGGACCACCCTTCCGTCCGTGCTAGCGGCGACTGCAGTGGTTATCATTTGGGCGCTGTTCTTCTATCAGTAGCCGAGACTTGAGGAGCGCACTACGCCTGGGAACTTACACGGTGAAGTCGATGGAGCATACAAGCGTTACCTGCCCAGTGATGTTGGCCCATCCAGTAATCCAGCTTGCGAGCGGGGAGTATCGTTCCGGTGCAAGTTTCGCGGAAAAGTAGTACAGACCAGCGCTCGTCCTGGGTGTATTGTCAGCGACAGCTAGAGCACTCGTAGTAGTAACAATGTACGTTACTCACGGCATGGAGGACGCCATTTCCGCCATGACGGCTGCAACGCACATGATGAAAGGGAATGGTATGATCCACCCCCATACCAGCCCGACATGGCCACCTAGAAAGAGTAAGCCTACAATTGTTCCAGGGCAAGATGCCACTCGCCTGAAGCCAGAATCAAGGAAAGCGTCGAAGAAACACCGGTGAGGACGGCCATTATTGAGAAGGAGAACGCCACTGTCTCTATGAGCTTCAAGACGCATTGTCAGTTCCCCAGTGTCAAGATTTGGGGAGTCGCTTACGGAGAACTCTCTCCGAAACTCGCTCTTGTACCCAAGCTCTGCGAGGCGGACATCGTCTGCGGCATCGAGACTTGTGTCAGACCGCACAAGGGTCGGTCCGCGGGTATGAGCCTCGGTCTCGCAGTTCAGCTTGCCGGAAGGCATGGAGTAGTAGTTGAAGAGGCACCCGTAAGAGAATGTTTCGCTCTGCCTCGTGCGCATCCCTTATCCATCTCGACACAGGGAGTCGTTGTGCTATCGGAGGAGCACCAGCCCCATCCTAGCTGAGAGAAGCAGAGATAAGAGACGTCAACATGGGAAGATCAATGAGAGTGAACCCGTGTACCCTGGGAGGAGCGGGTAGCAGATAGGCATGACGGTGTCTCGGTCATGTTGACTGCTTCTCGATAGACGCAGTACCAAATCGGTTCTTCGGCAAATTCAGAGCTCCTGGATGCTCGTATACCGAGTGCTGAGAGCACCTGCCCTCTCTCGAGTTAAGTGCATACCGTGCGGCGCTATGATGTCCACGAGATTCATACTATAGAGTGGCAGAATGACACTGCAGTACTTACTTGTAAACTCCCCGCTAGCGGCCTAGTTGCAATGGGTGATGGTACTTATGTTGCTTGTACCTAAGCTAACACGGACTGCAATTGTACCATTGTGGTGAATCACCACGATCATTGTTGTCGGTGGCAGCGGCGCCAGGGATGAGCCAAAACATTGGCAAGTGGCGGAGGTTGAGCGGATGAAACAAATAATTAAAATTGACGGCTAAGGACAGCGCCAATTAAAGAACAGCTGATTTGGATCCTTGCCATTTGAGGCATAGCATGCTGACGTAACACGGGACCCCGCTAGCGAGCGGCCCCGCGCCTCTACCTGCCTCTGCTTACTCGTCGCCAGTCGTCTCGTTCTGCCTCTCCTTTCCTCTCTCTGCCCACCTCGGACTCTAGCCTATCCTCCCGCTTGCTCTCGTATTGCACTAAGAGCCAAATCTGCGTAACGCACCACTCAGTGAATGCTTCTTACCGCCCAAGAATACACGACGACATTTGCAGACCCTCCTTCACCCAATGAACCTACCTTCATTACTCGCCACAAGCTCACGAACCCCTTTTCCCAAGAAGATGGAGGAAGCGGGTATTCGAAGATACAAGATCTTCTCAAACATGATGAAGCGTTGAGTCAGGAGCTAGAAGACGCATCTAGCCTTCAGCCTTCAGCAGCAACGTCAGACCCACTCAATACCTGGCCCTCGTCGCATTCTTTCTCCGCCGGGGATTACCCCGTGGACTTGTCGCAGTCTCCTGCGGCGATGTTCCTGTCTTCATTCAGCCCATCCCCAGCAACTATCGCCATCCCGGACGACGTGGAAGGGGCTGTCATCGCTGGCTACACCCTGGGCTCCATCATCGGTGTTGGGGGGTTCTCTACTATCCGACAGGCGACCTCCTCTGAAGGTGGCAGTGTTGCGGTCAAAATTGTGCGGCGGACTGATCTGTCTGCGCGAGCTCGCAAACGGCTCGATCGCGAGACAACCATCTGGAGGTCCCTCAATCACGAGCATGTCCTACCTCTGTTCTCCGTTACTCAAACCCCTCATGCAGATTACTACGTTACCTTGTACTGCCCCGCCGGCACCCTGTTCGACATCTTGAAGCGAGATGGGCATCCAGCATTGCCGCAAGATGATGCAGGCATGATGTTCAGGCAGGTGGTGCGGGGGCTGAGGTATCTGCATGAAGTGGCGGGGGTGGTGCATGGGGACATGAAGTTGGAGAACGTGCTGGTAGACGAGATGGGTGTGTGTAGAATCTCAGACTTTGGAATGGCACGCAAGATCGGCGAGGTCGACGAATCCGATGCGCAGAGCAGTGAGTCGTCGACCAGGAGCACTCCTGGCACGCTGCCACGAAGATCGCACGGTACGCAAGGCCCATTGCAAAAGCATCTCTCCTTGATGCGACACAGCGGCCCACGCCATCGCGGCTCTACTCCTCTCCCCTCCTCGACCACGACGCCAACTCGCAGCCGAGAATTTCCTCAGGGGTCGCTTCCATATGCTTCGCCCGAACTTCTCCTCCCGCCATCCTCCGCTCCCTACTCACCCAATCCTGCACAGGATATCTGGGCACTGGGTGTCATGTTATACACACTCTTAACTGGGCGTCTGCCCTTCATGGATTCGTATGATCCTCGATTGCAGATGAAAATCCTGCACGGTAAGTCTGTTATCGCAGATCACGTAAATGAGCGTCGTTTTGACGTATTTTTATCCATCGCGTAGGCGTATACGAGATGCCTAAGGGCATTGGCCACGGCGCAGAGCGTGTCCTCACTGGCTGCCTGGAACGGTCTGTTCCGAATCGGTGGACAGTCGCCATGGTGGATGAGGTAGCATGGGGCATCGGCTGGGGCGCAGAGGGCGACGAGGCTTCGCCTCCGCCCGAGATGCCGTCCCGCGTCTCGTCGAAGTCGCGCTCTCGCTCGCGCCTGGGGTTGCGTATCGACGGAAGCGTGATCGACGAGCTCGAGAGCGTGCGCTCGCCTTCATGCGCGACAGGCTCGGAGAGCCGCTCGCCATCGTCCGCGCGCCGTGCGAGCCGGAGCGCATCGCGCCATGCGCACGCACACCACCCGTACGAGCTGCCTCATCAGCTGCACCATCATCACGAACACCTGCCTCATCCGCGCCCCATGGAGCCGAGTTTCTCCGCGCTCACGAAAGCCATCTTGCGCACGAACTCTGCCGACTCGGACTCGTCGTCGGGCTCTGCGCTCAACGAGTCCGCCCTCCTGATGACGCCGGGGCAGCCGCAGCGCGAGCGTGGGCGTCTCCCGCGGCCAAAAGCACACTTGGCCACGGAGCTGCCTCTGTCAAAGTCGCGCTCCGTCAGCCCGCTCGAGGCGCTCCTCACGCCTTCCGATTCCGTTACGGTGGGCCAGCCGTTGAAGGCGGTGGACAAGTCGGCAGCGATGGGCGGCATTTTCGCCTCCGTGTCACAGGCCTCCGCGGCTGATGAAGATGCAGAGTGGTCGTACGGCAATGACGCCGACGCACCGCCCTCTGCGGAAGGCCAGCTTCGTCGCTTGCTCGAGAAGGATTCCCAGCGCAGCGGGCGGCGAGGGAGCGTACCGCCCCCATCTGCAAGGACGCCATTCCAGTGTCATACTCCTTCCGGCCTGTACACCCCAGCGACTCCACGGTCGATCCAGAGCCAAGGGACGCGCAGCCGCAGTGTTGATGTTCGACCTATCTCCGCGGCGACGGGCGCGTCCGGACGCTCGGGCTAATCTGCCCGGGCCTCTTCAATCACTAAGTACATATTTCCCCTCGTGTATATAGGTTGGGTTTGTGTCACAACTTCTACCCCGTGCGTACATTATCCACTGTACGATATGCAATCCCCTCGATTATCACGTAGTGATACCGTAATTTATACCTCCCTTCGCGTTCCCTCATCTCACTGAATCTCGATCTCCACTCTCATTCTCACTATTCTTACCAGTCTCGTCCCCATGTATGTCAGTTCCTCGAGTTCTCTAGTGTAATTGTATCACAGTGTTAGTCGTATCATACTATCATCACAGTGTTATAAATACATTGTGCCGTGGACACGAACACGAACACGCTTGGTTAGTGCATGCGTACATGTCCATTGGTCCTTCGCAGCCTTCCCGATCCCGAGTCAATTTACACATTTTCAGAGAGTAACCCACTAGGATATAGTAGCGGAGTGCGGATCAATCTCACTGTCGGGAATGCGTGGAACAAGTCAGCATTCTCCTGCGGCTCAGCAATAGCATGTCTTCGGATATAATGTCATCTCAAAGAAAAATTCACAACGACACTGTGAAGCACTTACGTCTCTTGCACATGCGTCACAACGATTGGCCGCGTTTGCAAGTTATCCAGGTGCGCGGCACAGTGGTTGCAGCTCCACATCTTCTGCTGGGCAGCAGGGTCCGCGCTTTCTGCTTGACGCACGGCAGCCGACTCCTCCTCGCTCATAGCCTCAAAGTGTGGCTCATTCCGTCTGTGTGCCGTGCAATGGTGTGGTATCTAGAGATCGTGAGTACCGGTCACAAAGTCACGCAAAAAGCACCATAACCATGGGCTTACCATTCGGCGCCAGTTGTATGCTCGTACATCCAGGCCAGTGCAGTATTCGCACACGAACCGTCGGTCCATCTCGTCGAGGTCCTGAGGGCGCGCGGTCGCGGGGTCGAGGCCGAGTGCGATCACGAGTGCCTCCGCGATTTGAGACCCGACGCTGTTGAATGCGCACAGGCGATCCCACTGACCCCACGCCTGTGTCTCTAGGAGGGGAATAAACGATCCGGTATCGCGAGTATCGTACATCTCGCGCTCTGAGAGGTACGCAGCGACGTCGTCAAAGGAATGGAGGTTGCCGGGACCGGTAGCGCTGAAGACGGACGTCGCGAGGAAGAGCTTGTCGGCGCGCTCGTTTTTGGGCACCCGCTTGGCTTTCTTGCCCCTCCTAGTGCGGGGAGTGGCAGAATCGGCCATTTCTTGCAGCATGCGCCGTTTCAGGGCGTTCATGAATGTTGAGATGTACCCAGGCAAGCGCTCCGCTGCTTCGTCACACGTCGCCTGGTCAAGCTGCTCGTCGGGCTTCGTGTAGATCAAATCGCGAAAGGCGGGGATGACGTAGATGAGCTGCGGTGGGGGTAGATGGATCCAATCGACTGGACGGAGCGACCGCTTGTAGACGTTGTACGCGTTCTTCACGAGGCGTTTCCGCGCGTCGATAGTGGCTGCTGCATTGCGCTCGAGTCGCCGACAGCGTGTTGCTTCTATGACCCGCGTAAGGGGGTTCTTGACACGCGCCCAAACTATGCAGAAGACGCATGAACGACGCTCGAGAACACGCCGGATGAGATTGCACGGACCTCTCTCGGTTATCGCAGTGCGGTCTCGCATGGCTTGGTGCGTGTGCCGGATCGCACTAATGTCCTCATCCTCATAGCCGAGCTGGCGACACCGGCCGAATATCCTGTTGACAGTTGGCCTTTGTCAGCACAGTACAAGGTAGTAGTCCTTCGCACTCGTACTCGGAATATCTGCTCTCGGCATGCTCGTACGCTTGTCGAGCCCGGAATTGGAGAAGATCTGACCATTGTGCAACACACTTGTTTGCGTGCTGGGGAGACGGTTATGACAATCAGGCACATTGATATCGACCACCACTGACTGACCTCCTCGACGGTTTGAACATACTTGATACGTTCGCTTCTATAGTTATTCAACGCCTCCTTTGCCCCCGGCTTTCGCAGGTAGACATCTGACTGGAATTGGACGTAGACCTCTGCGATGGCATAGATGTCGCCTCCCCAATAGAACTTGGATGCCTCACGACCACGCCCGACTTTCGCGCTCCCAACTAAATGAGATGATTAGGAAGCATACAAACGACCGAAGCCCTCCGCGTACTCCATGTGTGAGGGATGAGCTCGAGGATGCTCGGCTCAAACTCCGGGAATCGTTTAGCGAAGAAACGTGAATAGACCAACCTGAAACGAACATCGTGTGTCAATACCGTACTGGAAACGCTATGGCGCAACTTACTTCTCCTTTCTACATTTCTTGCACAGACGGCGCCTGATCTGAAAGTCCACGAAGTGAACGTTGATTGCGCCACATACCTAGGCGTGACACGACATATAGTTAGCTCCTTCGTTCGCAGTCGAAGTCAAAAAAACACAGCCTACTCCACATTTCGGCGGCGCATAAACAAATCGCACCCAGGGTACGATGGGTACGTCTGGTGGGCACTCTGGTCCGTTTCCATGACGCTTCCTAGCCATGCTCCAGATCCGGGAGGATTGAGAGTCGGTTATGAGCGTCGCACGGAACGCGCGGTTCGTTTGCGTAAGATTGGCCAGATCTACTGGAGGCAACAGCGAGAGTACCTTGGGTCGAGTCGCCGATTAGTGGCACCAACTTTCGTCCCGGATCATGGAGGTCATACCTCGTATATAATGTCCAAAGGTAAGGAGGGGAACACATCAAGTTTCCCTCCAGAGACTCCCTGGTTCCCAGCTCCAGGATACTCACCCTTGTCGAGACCACGCTTCTTACGTGGACTTCCGCGTAGATCCTTCTTGCGTGACCCTTCCCAAAAAGGTGTTCGTTCATCATCTGCATTTACGATTGCGGTAGCAAATACATTACGACCAACCTGTGGGTTCCCAATCGCTATCCTCATCGGGGGCGGCATGACTAGGAGTGCCACTGAACTGGCTCAGTGAGTCGGGGTTGTCAGGGATTCCTTGGCCATGGTGGGTGTCCAAAGCGCTGTTGAGTGCTTTCGCGCGACGAGTCGTCACTGGCATATCGACGGCTGAATGATATATCTTGTGGTGAGGTGTCGCTGATGGGATGTGTAGGAGCAGCTCTCCGGCTTTATAGCAACCACCTCGAGCCACTGCGGCAGCGCCTCCTTGTTGTCAAATGACTCTGCGTGTGAACGTGCGTCCTGAAAACCAGTGTCCCAGGCTCCTGAGCTGAGTGACGGATGTCGGCAGACGGGTGAGAGGCGGTGGAGCGCCGCTATGTCCATACGGTGCGTCGGGGCGGGGACACCGCCTCAATGCCAAGTTTGGTAATGCTTTCCACCTTGGGAAATTCGCGCCTCAAGGCGCAGAGCACGAGGTGTGCCACCGTGGTACAATCGCTGCGCCCTGCGCCCATGAGCCAACGGCGCTAATTGCGGTGCAACCACATACATATGCTAAGTGACTCAGATGCTGCCTCGTTGGGGAACATCATGGAAATGTCCAGGACATAGCGGAGAACCTCTCAAGCTGCATGAGAAGAACTCAGGAAGACGAGTGCGAGCCGAAGAGAGTGTAATAAATGAACCGTAAGTAGTTGCGCCAAGCACTCCTAGCAGCGCAACCAATAGTAACAGAGGTAATTCTAGATGCAGGGGGTCGCCGATTAGTAGCGGATTTGATGCACTCGGGAACGAACATAGCGACCGGCGCTAAATCGACTTGTTGTCCTTCCATTCACATGCCAACTTTGCGCCCGCCGCCACTCGTCCGACTGTCAGCAAGTAAAATCTGAAAGCCCATATCCAAGTGCACCACGAAGGCATGATAGCCTCAGTCGTGCAAGACATGGACACCAATTCCGACGAACGTCCAGCCACAAAGCGCGTTCGCAGTGGACTGTCACCTGGACGTGGCACCGTAGGCGACACAAAGAAGACGTCGCTCCAGGATTTTCCTCTAGACATATTCTTCGAAGTATTCCACTTCCCTGTTCGTAGAAAGCAGACGTATTGATGCGTAAACATGTAGATATTCTCGCTGCTGAGTCCGTTGGATTTAGCCAGCCTCGCTCAGACAAACCAGGCGTTTCGCGCAACGCTATCTTCCCCCATCGCCTCTGATGTTTGGCGAAGGGCACGGAAGGCGGCGTGGGGTGCCCCAGAGTGCCCACCCAAGGTCTCCGAAGTGGCTTGGGCAAGACTCCTCTTCGGCCCACCTAAATGCCAGGTAAAACGCTAGCTTTGCTTGTGTGTCCGGGTCGATTGACTTTAATATACATAGGAATGCGGTATCCACAATGTCCACAAGATAGAGTTCGCCCTTCGGCGCCGTGTCTGTACGAAGTGCAAGAAGAAGAAGTAACCACGCCACTCCTGCTGGCGCAGATGACAGACTTACACGACCCTTAATGCAGGCTCATCTACTCAAACTTCATTGTCCAATATATCGGCTGTGACGTTGCGATGCTGGAACTAATACCATACACAAACTGTAAAGCCATCCCTTCAGCGAGCATGTCATGATACTGACTCAGAACGTAGTCGGACCGTCGGCTCAAGGCAAGGCCAATCCAAAATCAAAGTTTTACTGGGAGGACGACGTCCGCAGCATGGTTTCAAAGTATGAGGAACTTCGGATGGATACTCATTCCAAGAAGCCAGGCGCAGAAGAGGTTTTCCAGCAGTTCTGGGATGAGCGCGTCAAGTATGTCCAAGCCGTTGCAGAGGTATAAAGCTCTGTTGCTCGTGCGGTTGTCACCATTTGATCTGCCTTGCCTACCAGCATGCTCAGAAGTGCATCAAGTGGTGGAAGGAAGTAGGAAGCGATCAACACGGACTGTCTCGCAGTCGTGCCCAGAGACGCTATGACGAGTTCGTTCTTCCCAGCTGTCACATAACAATGTCAGACCTCTCCTATGTTCAGGCTGGTGCGACGTTTTCGAGCCATGGGGTATGAAGACAAAGATATTTGCGTCATCAGTGATCACATAGAGTCAAGACGTCATAGCTCTGTGACTGATCGCAGTGAGTTTGTCATGCTGGTGAGATCACAACGGCCAATGATACCACTCTTCACAGTTTGGAACAACATCCGACCGCTTCTGCAGGAGCTAATAGAAATAGCTCGTTGTGCGCGGCTCGACCGAGAGAAGAAGCCTCTCGTCAATGCGCGGAGGAACATGGTAAGGCAGGCGTATGATGGCTACAAGCGGACAATACGCCCTATTGAATGGATCCACCTACCTCCCTTCGACATTATCTGCGCCATGTCCGTCTTTCGATCTCTTATATACGACAACATCGACTCCGTACCATCACAACAAGCGGCGTGCGACGCAGCTGTCACAGAATTTCCGGGATGCATTGCGCTCTTCAAGGACAAGCTCAAGACGTGCTTATTGGGACTCGTCAACGACATGGATGCGTATGACATATGGGCGCAGAAGGTCAAGCGGCGCTCGTTCAACCAGAAGCACCATCTCTCGCTCGCCGCCTCCGTGTTCATGTTCCGCCAGCACTCCGTTGCCTGCTCTGTCGAAGAGGCCCTCGCGCTCCTAACATATTACGGTGACTTCAACACGCCCGCGCAGCAGGCGGCCTGCGTCCAGTTCTGGAAGCACCTGTTCGAGGGGTCGCATCAGCGCTCGGCCGGGTGGTCGTCCAACTCAGACTGGATGTTCCAGTACATCCCTACAGGCAAGATGGCCGTCTCAGGCTTGATCACAGAGCTAGGGCTCGATCCGGAGATGGCGAAGCCAGAGGATCTCGACAAGCTGGATTGGCGGTTCACCTGCCGACAGTGCGAGCAGGCGGAAGCACCTCAGGTTCCACGTGACTTGGTGTACTCATGGCGACTAGCAGTAAGTTTGTCTCGCTTGTTATGCATCACCATTTCCACATGTCTACCCCACTTTCCTCATAGTTGGTACACTTCCTTCGGTACCCACACAAGTGGGCCTTCAATCCGT
This sequence comes from Fomitopsis schrenkii, assembly GCA_000344655.2. Taxonomy (NCBI): domain Eukaryota; kingdom Fungi; phylum Basidiomycota; class Agaricomycetes; order Polyporales; family Fomitopsidaceae; genus Fomitopsis; species Fomitopsis schrenkii. Next base: position 42,824 of record KE504150.1, read on the forward strand.
TGCGAGCGTTGTCGAAGGACGAGTGCGACGCCGTCCGCCGCACCGAGGGTGTTGATCCCTCCCTCGCACAACTGATGTGGAGTTGTAACCATTGTGCAATTCACTTGAACAATTGGCAGACTTACGCTGTAGCGCTGGATCACGTCCGCGAAATGTGAGTGCGCATGGCTATCTCGCTGCAGTCGCCGGCTGAAGAGTGGTCGCAGGCACGCCATACGGGAGCCACAACAGAACGTCGACTTGTTTCACGCTTTCCCTACCGGTCGCAAGCCTTTCGCCCCCCTGCGCCTCTCCAAGTGCGTCACCCATGTATCATGAGCAGCTTTCAACGATCTACCCAAGACTACACGTCCTCGGGTACTCCGTTCTAATTGGCTTCGAGATCTGATCATCGCATTACCTTGTGGCCCAATATTGCCGCTCGGCAGCATAATTACAATTTCTATGGCTCACGGGGTTCATGTGGTATGAAACTCCCTTTATCTATCCTATGACTGTGTCCATCGCATCGAACACCATAAACTTTACCTCTACCACCCCTTCGGATTAGTAATCCCGTTACACCTAGGATTCAGTACAGATAGTGTCTGGAGATGTACTTTATTGCAACCGAAAGCACATGTTTGCACATCTCTGCAAGTCGACCATGCGATCTATGTAGCGCTTGCTGCGGCCTTGCTGAAGACTCTGTACTCGGTGGATGACTGCGTGTAGAGCTCCAAGCCCTTGCCCTCGAACTAGAGCACGAGGACAGTGTACTCATCTAAGCTTCAGCACCGAGCTGGGGTCATGCCGAATGTGTTCACTGTTGTCGTAATCACTAAGTATCTGCCCTGCGCCAGTCACCGTTGGAAGCTCATATCATGATTATATGAGCAACAGAGCCTACCACAAGACAAGTCGGAAGCTCGCAGGGTTGCGGACGAGAGCCATATCAAAGGACACATGTACATGCCAGCGGCACACTGTAGGCACAACTGATAGACGTCTCTGCCCGTCAGCCCCATGCCACGGTCGTGCTGGCTCATCCACCGTGTGAGACTGAATATTGTATGTCACATTTACTCCAAATGTACTCACCTATAGTTAACAATCAGTGCCCCGTCGCTCGCGAAAGACTACTGGGTGATGGCCATGGAGCTTAGCAGCTACCCGTGAATGATGACGCACCTTGTGTAGATTCAACACGGTATCGTCGGGCGCAGGTGCGAAGGAAAGGTTGATATATGTAAACTCCAGAACACAATCAGGTAAGGTAAGCCCGAGTAGAAGGGCCGTAAGACGACTTGTGGACATACAAGTGCATCTTGAGGATTGTAGCCGAGCTGCTTCCGGAGGAAGCGAATGACTGCCCGGAACTGGTTCTGCGCATTGATCTTGTAGAGGTTCTGCTTCATGATGGGCGCGTTCCCAATAGCTTTGAAGAGTATCGCAACTTTTCGACAGGCTGTTACTGCATGGATTGGGCATATTGTACACAGGGCATTACCTTGAACGGGCTCTGGCTTCTGGTATACTTGGAGCGCGTCATTGGCGGCTTGCATGGCGTCGTAGAAAGAGAGGCCCCTCTAAGCTGTAGCTGTTCACGTAAACAGATATTGGGCACATCCACGTCCGGTCCGGTGGGAGGTACGCACGCTACTACCAACTGTCACCGGCGCCTCCTATTGCAGCCTGGGCTCGGCGAAGTTCGTGGGATGAAGAGAGCGGCGCGGTTTGACGAGGAGATTTGAGTTCGCACAGCCAACTTGTGGACCACATTCTGGTGGATACGGACCATACAGTCCCACGAGTCGAAGAAGTATCGACGGTAGCGACGAGATGGACTATGAAACCTTGACTTCTGACATCCAAGATCGCTTTGTATTTTCCAACCGTGAGTTTGGTCGTCGGAGAGCGAGAGTGGACGTACTTTGATCACTATGTATGATGAACTGAAAGGGCCGGAGTCTGCCGGAGTAAGTTTAGAGTAAGTTGTGACTAATATTAGTGGCTTCTAGCCTGCCGCTTTAGGCCTTGTGACATTGTCACGGAAATGATCTGCACGAAAGCACGATCACATGATCTAGCTCGTCACGCTGCGTCACGGTCGCGCGAGGAAGGCGCCAATCATGGCAGTGGTTCGAAAGTCAACATCGGCTCGCTGCCTCACCTCTGCTTGCTCCCGACCGCCACGTCCTCCTCTCCCCCTAGTGACACCCGACATCCCTCTGCCACCGTAATCTCCTACCACGATGGCATCCTTAGCATCTGTGACTCGCCAGATGGGCACACTCGAGATCTCATCGAAGCCGAACACGACGAGGCCAACTCATGAGAAGAAGCCAAGCCAGCCGAAGAATGTATCTCAATTGCTCTCGAAGTTCGCAGCACCGAACCCGTTCCCTAAGAAGGCGGGACTCACCAAGACCACCTCGCAAACCTCTCTCACGAACAAACAACCACGACCGCCCTCACCGGCGAAAACAGCGGCGAAACCAACGGCGAAACCAACAACGAAACCAGCACCTACGAAACCTTCTCTCGACATTGGGCACTACGACGGGGGGTTGGAACTTGACAATGAGAGCCGTGGAGAGACCGTCCACGGCGAGGCAGCGGAGACTCTTGCTTTGGACTCTAGCGTCTCTCAGTGAGTAGTCCCCCCAATTAGGCGAAGCGCTCCGCTAACGACCAGTAGGACGCGCCCCACGCGTGAGTGGCATCTCACCGACTTCGACATCGGTCGACCCCTTGGCAAAGGCAAGTTCGGGCGCGTGTACATGGTCCGCACGAAGACCGAGCCGCACTACATCCTCGCGCTCAAGACGCTCTACAAGTCCGAGATCGTGCAGTCGCGTGTCGAGAAGCAGATTCGGCGCGAGATTGAGATCCAACAGAACCTGCGACACCCGAACATCGTGCGCCTCTACGGCTACTTCCACGATGAGAAGCGCATCTTCCTCATGCTCGAGTTCGCGGGCAAGGGCGAGCTGTACAAGCAGCTCACCAAGCACGGATGCTTCACCGAGAAGCGCAGCGCGCGTTACATCGACCAGATGGCCGACGCGCTCAGCTACCTCCACGCGAAGCATGTCATCCACCGTGACATCAAGCCTGAGAACCTCCTCCTCGGGCTCAACGGCGAGTTGAAGATTGGCGACTTCGGGTGGAGCGTGCACGCCCCGGGCAACCGGCGAACGACGCTCTGCGGTACCCTTGACTATCTCCCGCCTGAGATGGTAGAGGGTCGGGACCACTCAGAAAAGGTCGACTACTGGGCTCTCGGCGTCCTCACTTACGAGTTCATCTGCGGTGCTCCGCCCTTCGAAGACATGACGGGTTATAACGGTACGCTCTACACCCTCCTTCGCTGTTCACTACTCATACCAGCCTCCTTACAGCGACATACAAACGCATTGCGAAGGTCGACCTCCGGATACCTTCCAAAGTCTCCCCCGAGGCACGTGACCTCATCACCAGGGTACGTACCCCAAGCCTTGGTTTCGATTCCACCTAGCTGACCCCCTTCTATAGCTTCTCCAATACGACCCGGAGAAGCGTCTACCCCTTGACGAAGTCCGGCGCCACCCCTGGATCGTGAGGTACCGCTCCAAGGGTCACTCTACCTCTATGCCCATGGCATAGTGGCCCAGCACTGCCCGTGCTCTCTCTCCGCATCGCTTTCCTTTTCCCCCGTTTCCCAGCGCATATACACACAACAGGCTTTGGACATCTCTCTCTTCTGCATACTGAACATGCTGTCTTGTATTCTACTGGCTTTGGTAGGCTGCAGGGCTGTACTGCATTGCTCGTTGTATTGTCTCTATCGCGTGCGGGTGCTCGAGGTTTGCATACTTTTGGGCGAGAACATCATGGCATACTCCACGCTGGTATGCTCACGGCTACCAGCCGGTTCGACCCTACAAATACCATTTACAAGTACATGCACAGACTACACGGCGATGTGATCAGGTTATCGTCTGAACCACCTTCTCCGCGAACGATATGGACGCTCAGTGACGAGCTTCTGGTAAGAGCCGTCCTCCGTTATACAGTCGTAGTCGGGGTGCCTTGCCCCGAAGGCCATCTCGGATATAGCACGAAAGAAATCAGAGTTTTCCTGCGGATTGTTGACAGCGTGTCTAGGCAGAGATGAATATGGGGACGTGGAGAGGCATGGTTCACCCAGGTATGCAAACACTCACGACTCGATTATGTGTTTGACGACGGACCCTCGGTACCCGTCTGTCTCATCAGTTTGACAGTGCATGCAGCTCCGTCCTACTAAGGATCGTGGTTTGTACTCATTTTCACTGCCGTCGAACTGCGCACGAGCAGCTTGGGAGGCGGCGAGGACACAGACCCGGAGGAGCTCAGTACCTCGGGGATGGTTCAGCGAATAGTGCTGGGACTAGGGATAAAGAGCACGCTGCCAGTCAACATCAATCCAGACACGGGTACGAGGCCATACGAGTTGTCGCGACGACATGGCCACTCGAGTAACACATCTCTGCCGGGCAGAAGAACAATCTGTCTGCCCCAGGAACGCCACAGCCGGCGGGGGGTAGACGAGGACGCTCAGCAGGACGTAGGGTTCGTCTGTAATCTTCGTATAGCTCCTGCACGAGGCGTCTGCGTCGAACAAACCAATGACCTGCCAGGGGCCCCTCACTGAGCCCGTGCACATTTTGTGTATCACGTATGGCTCGAGAGCGAGCCGCATATGCTGCCAGACTGTAGTAGACGTGATGTGAGAGCTTGTTTGCCCTTCACTCAATGAGGACGCACCATCTTCTGTCAACTCGCTCTGCCGCTAGTACTTGCTGAAATACGCATAAACGCCTTCGTGTTTGTCGTGATACTCCTTTGATGTCTTTGTCGATGTAACCCAGTCGAAACCGAGCTGCAAGCCTGCAACGATACATGTTGTCAATGACATTCGAGATCAGACAATGAATTGTACACACCCTGCGTATCGCACTGCGTTGCGCTCTCTGACACGTTCCCAACGCTTGCTCAACCATTGATGGCACTTGTGCACATACTTTAGGACAGGACCGATGCCGATTCCTGCTGAAGCATTGTGGCACAGGTCACGTGGCTACCAGGGATCATCACGGCCCATCCCGGGCCGATACTACCTGGCTACTGCCACATTACCGTCTTGTGGCTGAATCATAGTCAAACGTTGACCCTAAACCACCACCCCGTCCTTATACGACCGTCCTCCCCCCCTCAACAAGGTCGTATTTAGGGTCTGCCTAGGGAAGACTACCACCCCGTCTAGCGCACGTCTTAGACACAACATGCCCGTCGAAACTCGCAGCCAAATTGCAATGCAAGAACGTGTTCTGCGCTCAGGAAAACGTATCCGGATCGCATCACCCAAAGAACACGATGGCTTCTCGTCTGCCCGGATGGTAGAAATTAGTCGGAGGAACGTGCAGGCTTCACAACCAGGTAGGCTTCTCGGGCGCTGTGATCTCTCAAAGAACATAGCTAAGTTCCTGGCGTGCCGAGGTACGGTAATGTCGTACGGTCGTCATTCGACAGGAACGCATCGCGTCACAGCTACAGGCACAGCGCAACCCGGTCCACCATCACATCGACCCCGAAAGCGCCCCAGGACTACCGGCGCGACGTATGCTTCGAATGAAATTGAAGTGACGTCTCGCGGCCTGGTCTCACTTCCCTTAGAGTTATTATTCGAGGTGAGGATGCGCTTCAGTCTCTCTGGTAAGAGCGCGCCACGGATCTCACTCCTCGAAGATCCTTGAACCGCTAGGTCCTCTTGAGCTTGCAAGCCTCGCACAGACCAACAGAGCCCTCCGTAAAACACTGATGTCCCCTTGCTGCAACGAGTTCTGGGACGCGGCCTGTGATCGCAGTGAAATCCCGGAGCATCTCCCCACTATCCCACGCATACTATGGATTAGGACGATGCTGCTACCAGCGACATGCAACGTGGGTACCGTTCCCCGCCCGCGCATATCACTAGGCATCTCACACCCTTGCGAGCAGAAATGCGGCGAATTAGTCGAGAGGGGATTCCGACCGGAGATACTGCGCACACTGTGCGAGTACTGCGCGTCACGACGGTGATTCCTGTAGACATCTGTGTTGCGAGACCCACCATTTTGACGCATACAACAGGGTACTGCCGGCATACCCACTCTTGAGGCGCCACCCAGAGCTCAGGAAGGACTCGGATGTCGTGATGATGACACTTTTTATGACTGGTTGGATTGTTTGTGTTATTGCTTGTACATGCGACAAGATTGATGTCTGCTATAGGATATGCGGGAGAAAAACTTTGGCTCGAGGCAGACATACTATCCACCCAGGCAAAGTGCATGCGCTACAAGAAAGACATACGTTTGAAGAAGCGGAGAGCGAAGAAGGCGTATGAGGACTTCAAAAAAGCCCGGTTCCGGTACGTGAAGTTGGTTCACGAGGTATGTTACCCACTTGCATTGTCAAACTGCTTACCCTTCGCTTGCTCACCGATCCAATTGCGCAGCATGCAGAGAAATGCTTTGAATATGCAGAAGCTCGAGAGAAGATGCGAAGGCAAGAACTTCGCAGATGGCACGACGAGTATGTATCTCTGGTTATTGTTTGTGTGAAACAGCTTATCCATCCGACCCCGCCTTCTGTCAGGATCAAAGATCGTTTCGGGAAGCTTGGGTATCCCAAAGCCGCTATCGAATACGGCATGAAACTCCCCTATGACCGTGGGGTCATCAATTACCTCAACAAACGGATCAAAATCCACAAAATAACCGATGCAAGTGTGTCCCAAGACTTCGTGTCCCCGCATTGAATTGACTGTTTGAAGATTGGCAAGTCATAAGATTCGTGCATGAACCGGATATCGTGCTCTGGTCCTGCCTTGTACTACAGCGGTTCCACGGGAACATCATCGATGCACGCATGAAACTCATCGAGTCTGTGTACGACGACTACAAGCGTACACTTCGTCCCATTGAATGGCTACGCCTCCCTTCAGTCGCTGCAGTCTGCATGGTGCCTTCTCTTCGAAGTCTTGTCTTTGAAGACTTCGACACCCCGTTGGACCGAGCGCAGTGCGAAGAAACATTGCGAGGAGTACTTCCCGACGTGATTTCGACATACCGGACGAGCGTGAAAGTGCTCTCGCTGCGTGCCTTGGGGGAGACGGTCCAGCTACAAGATGGCGTTGTAGATTGGCCCGCTGGGGCGGACGATCGACTAGCTCTGGCAACCTCCGTCTTTTCGCGTTGTAACGAACATGCCTTTTCGCACAACGGACTCTCGGCGCTGCTCTCCGAAGCGGGTACCGATATACTCCACGAACGTTCCTGGTTGGTCGAAAGATGCATCTCGATCCGGCTGTTAGACGCACGGTATCACTGCGACTCAGACTACCTGCCCCGCCTGGACTCTAGAGGACGTTCCATTATAACCGGCTTAGCGACCGCACTGGGTCTTAACCCCGACACCGCGCGGCCTGAAGACTTCGACTCACTCGACAGGCGTTTCTTCTGTCAGTCAGAGACCTGTGGGAGCAAACTCGTCGCGATGTCATGGCGTGACGCTGTAAGTGACCGCATACGTTTGTTGGATGAGAGGACTGTCTCACAACTTACCTCTTCGTTTGGTAGGTATTCCACCATGGGTCGTCTCGAACCTACTGTATCTCAATGCTGGACGAAGCATCCTCTGCAACAATTCGCGCTAATGATGGCCGTCATTATTCTAAGAGCAAAGTGTGGAGCTGCAACCACTGTTGCGCCCATCTCAATGATTGGCAGTCACAGGCGCACGTCGTAGAGCATGTGCTGACAGTGTGAGTGCTGTCCAGTGGTCGCCCTATCCTCTTGGAATGCTGACGATGCATACATACTGTTAGGCATGCAGTTGCCGACGCGATGGATAACGTGGATTATTTCCGAGCCGCGGCTCCACTGTACGACTACCGACACACTGTCCCTCTCTGTGGTGAGAAGGTGTCACCCGTAGATGGCACTTACCAAGATATCGTCATCGAATGCCCGGAGGATGAGCCAAGAGACTAGTCTATCGGATGAGAGGCAGCGGATTTCGATTCACTTCATCATTGTATTCCCGTCACTTGACTCATGCAGCAAACGTTATGTACGCTCGACACGAATCTACGTTGAGGTGTTGTCTTGCTCGGAGACTCTAAACCCGTGCGCATGCTTGTTTGTCAATCATACCCAAGAGACTGCATACTGCATACCCCTCACAGACTGTCCGTTCCAACTGGCCTGCGATTAGCCATGCTGTCGACGTCATTGTGTGCTCGGGATTCACAACATGAGCATGCTGTTTTGATCATTCAACAAATATCGATACACTATTTGCGAGTGCTAATTAGCTTGAGCAGAAAATCTACACTATAGTATATCGTACAGTCTATTCGAATCTTGTCGAACCAAGTGCAAAGCTCAAGCTCATGGAAAGAGTCCCTTCAGGCGGTTGCTCATATCGGGACCACCAGCGTGTTCAATGAACTCCATCCTTCCATTCGCCCACTCCGACTCTAGCCGGAAACATTCGGGCGGAAGAATGACGGTGCCCTCCCGTACCTGGCGATAGCACGTTACCTCCCTGACAACGTCGAAGCTACCCTGGTCTACAACAGCTTTGAGGAGCTTCTGCGCTTTCTCCTCCACAGTGTCTGAGAGGTCCTGCCATATGTTGCACGCGACGTGATGTACAGCAACAAAGCGGGGGAACCCCTCCGGCAAGCCCTTAACCAGGGCTCGAAGGTACGCACCAACCACCTCTCCATCGGCTTCTACGGGCCAGAGGTATTCGCCAATATTGTCAGTGAGAACGGCCTCGATAGGTGTGCCAACGGTCTTCACGATCTGAGCGTAGTCGGCCCATAAGAACTTCCTGTAGTCAACCGGGTGCTGCATGGACGTAGGCGGAAGGAGAAGTCGCCCAAAGAGAGGATGGGAGAAGGATATCGCGTCGTACAGTGCCACGAAGTCGGTGTAGAACTGATAGAACGGCGTCCCGGACGCGAGGAAGCGCGTCGCAACCCTCTCCAGACTTTGCGCAGAACGGCGTGCGGGGAGAGCCAGCGAGCTCGGCGACGCACTCGCCGCGAAGGGCGCGACGAGATCATCCATGAACTGCCCGACAACTTTGTCGCGGAATACTTCCTCCGTGGAGTCGTTGTGCTGCTGGCCATGTTCGAGCATGAATACTTTCATGCAGGCAAAGACGGCCTCTTCCCGTGTCACGGAGAACGCACACAGACCGTGTAATTGCAGCACTTCACGGCCAACTCTAGCTAGAAGGAGGCTAGCGCGTGCGACGTCCGTCTCGGAAGAATCCCAGGACACTGGCAGCGACTTGAACGCATCCGACTCTCCGGAGCGCAGCAGATGATCGAGCGGTGAGCACATCCAGTCCCGAGTGAGGGGAAGGGAGAAGCTACGTCGACTGTTCGGGATGAGTGCCGCTGCGGAGGGTAACCTTTGTGTCGTCGAGAGCGATATCGATTCTGGAGACATCCAGAGAGGGCCAACGTAAGCGTCTTCCTTTGGCCGCAGAGAGAACGTTAGGAAAGGCAAGATCGGAACCATGCCCTCCCGCTCCCATATGACCGGGGGCACGGTCCACCCTCGCTTGAGCATGAAATCGGGAGTTATCAAGCTAGTTGTTCGTTCAACGACGCGCCGGGCCTCCTCCTCGTCACCGGGGAGCATCCTCGTTAGAATCGACATCGCCTGCGCCATCCACAGATCATCCGACACCCCTGGCGTACAGCGTGACAGCTGCAGATACGACGAAAGCAACAGTGACAGCGGCCGACAGAATGCGTGGGCGTATGGCACAGACTGTTGGACGAAGATGCAATCCCATATCGGATGAGTCGTGATCTGTGCGCAGAGGTCTGACAGTGCGCCGAACGGCAGCTGGAACGGCGGCGAATCGGGTGGGCCAGGCGACTGAGGCGATATGCACGCAAGCCAGAGGCGCAGAGCAGCCGCGAGGCGGCAGGCATGCTCAGCCATCTGCTCGAGGACGGGAAGGTCGTCTGGCTGGAGGGCTCGCACGCCAGCGGATGCGAGCTGACCGAGAATCGAGCTCAGGGATCGCCCAGAGCTGTCGAGGATACCTTTCTCAACGCCGTCCTGGAAGCCATCTCGCACCTCGGCGAGGGCAATGCCTTTCTCCTTCTCACCTCCCTTGACACTGTTGATCTTCGCGCCCTCCAGCCACGCGGAAATAGTACGCCATAGCGCAGTCCATACGACTCCGTCGTTCTCCGTCAGCCTCGCCCGCATCTCCAACACGTCCTCGCCCCATCCCCAGCCGGTGACTTGACTCCAGAGGATTTCGTGTCCAGGTGTGGTTCGATGAGGGTCCCGCGCGCACACCATCCACGCCTCTAGTAAGCCTAACCATGCCTCCTTCAGTTGGCGGGACTTGCATTCGTTGGACAGGACGTACTGCGCCACCCTCGTGAACTGCTCAGACGCGGTGGTCGCTATATGTGAGTAGAGTCCATATGAAGCGAAGACAGTATAGAGGCGGAGAGTGCCGTTGAGGAGCGCGTTTGCCACAGCGACGGGATACGGGGATGTTGGAGGGAGTGTTGTTACAAAACGCAGTAGTGCGTCTGCTGGGTCAAGCAGTGCAGATGCGTTTGCCCGGGAAGCAGAAGCCAGTATTGATAGGAGTTGTAGTGCGAATGGGACGGGGAGGAGAGATATTTCAGTGGGTGGGATGGGCGTGAGGAGGAATCTCTGGATAACATTCGCTACAAGGCCAACGCTTGCAACAATTGCGTTCGCTATGTCATTCGTATGTTGCGCCAGGCGATGAAGTATGGCCAGTAACTGCGAGAGGGTTTCCTCCGGTTGTGCTCCCGTAGCGAAGGCGTTGCTAGCTTGCGACAGCACAAAATCCAACGGCAGGTTCGTCAAGATGTCCTCTCCTTTGTCGCTCGATGTCGATGGGGACGAGTCTGGTTGTCGCGCGAGCTTCAACTGTACACACTCTATCCCAAGGACTTCTTCCTCCCAGCCGACGATACACTCCCACATCAACTCGACAGCACGCGCACCAACACTGCCCCGCTCGCCCATCGCCTCGACGCCCGCCGCAAGGGCGCGCTTGCGGACAGCCTCGAGCTGCCCTTGCAGCTCCGGTATACCTTGACTAGGGTCCTGCGCGCGCACCTTGCCCAACCTCCGCACAATTCGGGAGAGCACACTAAGCATTGTCGCGCGCTGTCCGGGGACAGTCGACCGTGACAGCAGGAAGACGTCCTCGAGCGTGTACCCCGCGCGGTCCCCATCTGCATGGTGGTGCAGCCCGAGGTGCGTCGGCAACGTCGCGGACAGCTCCGGCGGGATCGGCGTGCCTGTCAAGTCAAACCGCAGCGTCGAGTCCGGCGACACAGACGCCCCCGAGGACTTTGGCGGACCGCCGCCCTCAATCCATTCGAGGGAGGGGTCGTGTGCAGGCGCTGTGGGGAAGAACCGCCGGCGGATGTCCTCAGGTGTCCCCTCTTCGAGAGTGATCACCGCTACGGCCGAGGGATCGTCGAGTGGCTCATGAGCGTCCCGCTGTCGAATTGGCCCTATGCTCCCTTTCCACTGGCCGAGCGACTTCACGGGCCCGTCCGCCGGAGATGGAGGTGGGAGCGCGAGCGCCTTCTTACGAGGAGATGGGGGAGCAGACTCGTAGACGTGAATGTCTGTGGGCGCCAGCTCCGCGAACCTAATCCTCCGATCCGCTCGACTTGATGGTCGTGTTCCCGGCCTGGACATAGCCGACGCGGGAGGACTTGAAGGCCGTGATGCTCGTCCTAATGGTTTTGTCAGCTAAGGTAGTACTATCGATACATGGAGATTACCATCAGATGAGAGGGCGGGGGATCGTGGTGGGCTACCGGGAACTAGAGGTATCTCCTCTCTGCCATCCCCCACGCCTGCAAGGTCTTTCTTTCTGCCCAATCGCGCTTCCCTGGCCTTCCGCAAAATTTCACTTACGTCGGGTCCGAACTTCTCCAAGATCTCTCTTCGCTCCTGTTCCCGCTCCTCCTCCGTCATGGCTTCCACCCGCCGTTGATTCTCCTCCTCGATCTGCTGCCTCCAGTCACCGGATTCGCCTGATGATGGCTGAGCCACCACTTTCGGCGCAGGGATCTCCAACTTCATCGCAGGATAGACGACTGGCACATTTTGTAGTCTACTCGGCTCTCCTTTCTTCTGCTCTTCCCTCGCACGCGCAAATGCGCTTTTTGAGCGGTGTTGCACGAATGGGAAACCTGTCTTTCCCGAGACATCAGCTCTGAACGTAGGTGCGCTCGGCTTCGAATTAGGTTTGCGTTCGAAGATGGAGCCGACAAGAGGCGACTGCGCTGCCGACATGGCTGAGACAGTCTTCAGCGATGACTTGCCGGTAAAGTTGGGGGAACTCACCGAGTGAGAGTGACAGGTCTCGGCAAGGAGATGAAAGACAAGCTATCTGTAGTGCGTATCTGTCCGGTCCAGTGCCCACAGCCCAGAGTGCAAGCTCCGGGTGTAAATGACTCGGAGGCGTGGTGATGAGGCGTTATTCTAGCACATGGATGATGGCGCTGTAGTTAAGGTCTTTGCTAGACGTTTGTATTGGGCTGGCGTTGGACGGACAGGCCAAGGAGAAGATGAGGGTCGAACGCAAGTGACATAGAGGTCCCACTGGGCGCCTGAGCAATCGGGCGAATCTGACTTTCAATTTGATGTCAACATCAATATCAATGTCGCCATCCGACAGACTCTGACCTGGTCTCTGCCTGTTGTTCTTTGACTACTCTCTGAGCCTCTCGCATTCCTCCTCCATGTCACCTTGAACGGACAGATGAACCTCAGGTTCGATATTCGTTGCACTGGACCAAGATCGCTGAAGACGGCGTTTGCCCTCGACGAACTTCAAGTTAAACAGAAGATGAGGCAGACAACTTGTCAACAATGACTACTTAGAACCCGGATGCCCCTGGGGCGTTGTAATTCCTCACTGCGCTTCGCAATCGAGTGAACACACGTGCGAACAGGAACTGTCTTGTTCTATATGCCGAGAACGCCGAATAATGCTCGACAAATGCCAGCCCGTTCACCACGGAGACCTGCGTCACGGATGTCCAGACTCGGACAAGGACACGTACTTCGATTCGCGATGAGTCAGGCACACCGATACCATCCAAGGATCGCGGGTCACAGATCAGTGGTGCCGTCAACTGGAAAACAAACAAACATAGCATACATATGCGTCCGGGTGCTAGAACCACGGGAGGTACGTATGTCATCATAAGTCCGTGGACAACACGGGGATCCCACAAAATCTCCATCGATAGCTGAACAGGTCATTTAGTTGCTCGTACCTCCGGAGAGACCGGAATCTCACTCAATGCACCGCTTCATAGTTCATCCACTCTCGCGATTCATTCGTTTGCGCCCGATCATCGCACAGGGCCTCAGAAAACACTTGCGCACCCCAACTACGAACGCTCGCGGACAACTCTACACGGTGTATCACATACAACAGAACGCGGCACCGCTGCTATTAGAGGCTGACAAGCTCATCAGAACCCCGTCCTGGCGAACCGCACGCTACCGCCTGCCACTCGGACTCTTTCTCTCCGTATGCACCTCCGCAAGCCCGCGGACTGAGCCTTACTGATTCAGAGCCTTGTCTCCATACCGACCAGTGACATCCCTAATCACCAAACTGTGCCGGCTCCGCGATGTCCCTGTGAGTCGTGTAGGCCAACTGTCCGAATGGAGGCACAGCTCGTGTGTTCGCCGTACATGGGCGCACGGTACAACAAGAACCACCCCCTAATGGAAGCAGTCACTTGTCGAAGGAGGTTTCCGTGAGCTCGGTGACTAGAAAATTGCCAGCGCCCGTTATGCAATTGTCTCCGTAGGCTGTAGCAGGCCCCAGGGCCGTTCCGTGTGGTCTAGAATACGGGCCACCTCGATGCCTGGGTGGCATGGATGTACCCACGCCTATTTACTGCTTGTCTTCGGTGGTATGGAGGGGATCACATGGGACGCTTTGACAGGAGCCGTAGCCAGTCACCTTTGGAGTTACTAGATATCTGTGACTACTGGCTGGGACGGAGTGAACGCTAGCCCAGGACACTGGCAATCGAAGGTCATTCGTTTAAGGCACTCAAAATTTAAGGCAAGTACCGTCTAGGCGATGTGAAGATAGTGAAGTATGCATTACGTGCAGTTTCCTATATTATTATTACGTTTACGAAACGCGCCAGATCGCCTGAGTAAGCTAAGTTGAGTATGCATGCGCAGTAAGTGTATACGACGACCACAGCGAGGATTAGCCTAGAAGCCGGGAACGTGATTGTTGAGTTCGAGTTAAGTTTTCTACTAAGTCTATAGCTAGAGTAAGGCGATACGATGCATGTGCAGGCAGAGCGGTGATAGAATATGAGGTGGCGTGGTGGTGCAATAGGTGCACTACCGCCTGCCGGCGTGTGGGTGCGATGACGACCAGCGCGACGCTGGGGAATCCGGAGCGTCAGAACGAGCCGATGAACACTGTGAGGGCATTCTCACCTGTGATTCTTGGCCCGAGAAGTCAGAAGAAGACGGGAGCAGATGAACTCGCGAGGCCCCGAATGCTGGATGCGCCCGTATTTGGCCGCGGTGCGGGCGAGTTGGCGGTCGAGGTGGACGATCCAACGGCGACAGCCGAGTTGTACGAGACGAGCTCGGTGGTAGAGTTAGACAACATCGCGATGGAGGATGTGAGGGCGACGAGGATAGAATACAGTGCAGATGCGATCTTCGCTGAGTGTGCGAAGCGGGACGGATGCTCGTGGGCGGGGACTGAGGAGAGCTATCGCCGCGCACCGGGTTCTTATATGCAGCGCCCCGCCGCAGCTCAATCGAACGGCGCAACCTGATGTGCCTGCGAAACGGCTTCGACGTGGCTGTTGCCCGAACATGATGCCCACATAGCTGAACGCGCGGGAATGCCATCAGGTTTCGCGGGCGCCTCACTTGCCACTGACTGACGCGGGCAGAACGCGCGGTGCAGTGAGATCAGCTTCTGCGATTTAATGCAGAGTTTGACATGGGAATCGAGATTCAGGTCCATCAGGGACCTGAGCCAGATACAGAGCCGCTGAGCGGAAACAGAGAGGAGCCTGAATGTGGTGGTCCTCGACACCGCCCCCATGCGGCATAGTAAGAGTCACGATTGGGTGGAATAACATACGTGGGTGGAGCCCTTCCGGTTGAATGCTGGGACATTAGGTCTGCTAGTCGCTCAGTTTGTCGGATTCCATGAAGAAGCAGGCAGAACGGCCCCATTGAGTTACTGCTTTCGGGCTGTAAACGCAAGCGGCGTCTGTGCGGGATAATCCATGAGAGAAGGCGACCCATACCGGTATGCAGGGCAGAATGATCTGCGGCAAGGCGTTCCCCCGCTGTCGTCGACCCCGAGCAATCCACCTTGTTCCACGGCCGAGCAGTCATATCGCTTGGCCAGTGGACATCGGTCGGCATTAATCAACTCCCAGGCAAGCCGTCATGGATGGTTGCCAACTTGCAATTGCGTGGCTGGAGCAAGCGCTTGGACAGAGTTGCAATTGCCAGTGGCACGGTCGCGTCATCTGAAGGTCACGTTTGAGTAGTACCTCCGCAGGGGACGAGTTGGCCAACGCGCCGCGCAAGGGTCCCTGCGCGTCGTGACGAATGCCCAGGGACCGATCTGCATGACCCAGCAGATGGGCAGCCGCAGTCACCGTGACGGTAGCTCGCCTCCCAATCGCACGAGCCCAAACGAGCCTACAACGTTATCCGTGCCTCCGAACCGCGAGCGCCCAAACCTCCCGCGAAGTCCTCGTCATCCTCCGTCTAGAACCACACGTCCGCCGCCGTCAAGCTGCTGACCTTCATTCCGGCTCACTATCGGGGAGCTTATGCGCGGCTTCGTTGCGCGAACCGTGCCCACTAGCTCAGCGTCAACGCACTCGTAGCCCGATCGATGTCGGCTCCTAGCGGGCACGCGAGCTCGAGCTGAGCGGAGGAGTGGGAAGGGGGAGACTAGCCTATCGCCGATTTATGGCGATATATCGGTCACGAAGCGAGAAGCACCATAGATGAGGCACGCCTACGGATGGGAGGGTCTCGGCTAATATCTGGCCGGCGGTAGGATGTTGCCTTTCATAGTCAAACCCGAGGAGGTCGAAAGCTAGACTCAGCCCGAAGCAGAAGTGAGGTTGAGGAATGCGGAGAGATCATACGCCTCATGGTCGACGGAAGAGGTTGGTTCGACGGCATTGGCGCCGATAAACCGCCGAGAGAAGACAGGCTGAGGAACTATCCGGGCAAGCTGTTGGAAGACGTAAGCATGAAACAGCTGATCGTAGCAAAGCTGAAGAAACGAAATTACGGTATGACTGGCCTGGGTGACGAACAAATTGTCGGCACCGTGTCTTGAGCTGAACGGCCTCAACAGGAATTGGCATACTTGACAGCTTCCATGCCACAGTGTATACAGACCTGCTGCCGCGGTTCGATTCCTCGGACCACATGAGCGCACCAAATATTGTGGCGAGTTAGCAGCCATTCGAGGCTCCGACATGCACGGCTTGATATTGCCTTTCGCCACTGTGACAAAGTGTCTGCTTGAAACTTACACAACCTGTTACGGATAATATCTCAAATAACCTCCGCGATGATCTTCCCACTGGGAGAACCCTCAATGCGTCAAGGTTAGACTCCTCCGAGCGACAGACGGGACTGACCTATTCTTATTTTCCTCCATCTCACGGTGGGCTTCCTGTATCTCTGTCCAGGGGTAAACCTGGACCCGCGCCAGATATCGGGGGAGACAGAGAATGATGAGGTCAAATATACACAGGTGAATTTGCTCGCACCTTGTGGATATACGTTCGCACTTCCCCGTTGCCGGCACTGCCACTGATGTGGCTTAAGACATCGTCTCGGAATCTGGGTAGGGAACGAATCAACAAAAAATTGAAGCAAGTACACTACGTTCTAAAAAGGAAGTGTGCATACCTCTTCACTAGATTCGCCTGGTAAGCTTGAGAGCGAGCACGAAGTGTAGATCCTTGAATTCGAAGTCGTTTGTACAAGAGCGGTCCCAAGTTGAACTTCTCGACCTCGCCGCCTGTCAGCACATCGTTAGAGCCAGAATTGACAAATGAGTCTCAACGACAATCGAGTCCGTACCGCTGAGCAAGCCGAGCATAGTCATTCGTCCGTCAAAAGCAAGCGCATCGATGTTCTTCTGCCAGTGGCTTCTGCCCACGAAGTCTATGATGACGTCGACACCCTTCCCGCCCGTCGTCTTCTTCACCTCCGCGGCGAAGTCCTGCGTCTTGTAGTTCACCGTGTGCGTGGCGCCGCTCGGGATTGACAGCAGCCAGTCAAGTTTCTCTTGCGTGGAAGCCGTCGCAGTGACGGTGTTGCTAGCAAAATTTTTGATACACGTCAGGCAAGGCAGGGAAGGGGGCGATCGAACGTACGCGCCGTAGAGCCGCGCGAGCTGGATGGCAGCGACTCCAACGCCTGATGCACCCGCATGGATGAGGACGTCGTCCCCCTTCTTGACCTCCGCGATGACAACAAGGGCTTGAAACGCTGCAAGACGGGTGCGGTGTGAAAACAGCCCCTGGGTGCGGTGAAAATTTTTGCGTGCCTGTGAGGAAGTTTTCCGGGATGCTGGCGGCCTCGACCCAAGACAGATGGGTCGGTTTCTTCAAAACGTTCTCCTCGGGCACCGTCATGAACTCAGCATAGGCGCCCTATGGCGGGGAACATGGTGTCAGTTACGAGCTATGGAAGGACCCTCAACGAGCTTACACCGGAGGCAAGGCCGAACACTTCATCACCTTCCTTCCATTGAGTTACACCTTGACCGAGTTCTGCTACGTGGCCAGAGAACTCGACGCCAAGGACCGCAGACGCGCCGGGTGGAAGTGAATACTTTCCCTCTCTCTGGAGAATGTCCATGCGGTTGAGACCGAAGTATTTCACCTGAATACGTTTTGAGGAGACATTGACACGATGTGCATGGTGCTAGGTCATGAACACACCTGTACCAATACTTCGCCAGGTCTGGGCGTTGGTTTCTCGGTCTCACCGAGATATAGGTTACTGATGGGTCCCTTCCCATCTTTGACAAGGATCGCTTTCATTCTCAGGTATTGCTTAGAATGCTGAGTGGTACAGAAACCTTGTCCTCGCCTGCTAACCCAGCGATAGGCTTAAGTATTTCCGTTTTATGCAATTGATCCAACACGCAATGACTTACTTGCTATATGCTGAGGGTATTACACAAATCCTGGATGCCCTTCTGGCAGTGCTGATGACCGAGTAGGAGAGAAACCCGGTGAGCAGAAGCGGGCTGCCCATGATGTGCTCGGGTCATGTAATCCATGTCACGGTCAATTGTTGAGGACTGCGACGCCGATGAGCTCATCGCGGGCGTCTGGAATGCTGAGTAATATTATCGACGAATTACTTACTCACTCTCACCAGCGTTATTAACATTAGTTACCCTCGTGATGGTGGGTACATCAAGTAACAAGACAGTATAGCAGTAAGTTGATAGTATCGCTTCAATCGGCAAGACATCCCTTCCTCCGAGACCTCGAGCTAGTACGACGAATCTCTTCGCATGGCGTTGAGATTTGTACGACTGTACTGTGTCCTATTTGACTCTTGATATACACTATGAAGCTTTACCGTCCTGCTTCCTCCCACGGAAGAGTATGACTCCCCTTCGTCGATCAGCCAGCGCCCTCAGGCTGCTAACGGGGATGATCCTCAATCGACCGACCTCCCGGAACCGAGATTTCGCCTATCTTCCTGTGCGTCTTCTGGGATTGATAGCTCGCACTGTTACTCATCAGTAGTCAGGTATGAGCCTTTGGATTCGACGCTGGCGGCTGGGTGCACTACTGGTGCAACGTAAAGTCTCCATATGTGTCACTGGCACTGCACGGCGCAGCGCCTTTGTTCGTCAACTGAATCAGCGAGATGTCTCTTTATGGCCGTACAGTGAGTGCTCTGCTGTTACACAAGTTGTCTCAGATCGTACAGGTCAAGCACGAAACGAAACAACCAACATGCCGTCACCATGCTGTGCTTTCGACCAGATATGGCCGGCAGCGTCTGACTCAATCTGTCCTCTCATGCTTCACACGTCGCCTTGCTGAAACGGTCCCTCTCGGTGGTACCGCTGGACCGCCCGGACGATGGAGATGGTGGCCAAAGTGGGCGGGATCGATGGTGTCCTTGAATCCGAGTGGGTGAGGTGGTATCGGGGTCGAGGTCAGCATTGTGGTTGTGTGTGAAGCCAGCGGAAGGTATCAAATGGTACATCCCGCATCGCTCTGCAGCCCGCATTCAAGAGCGCCGTATGTGTAGGTCAGAATGCCGTAGCTACGGGCGCGCTCCTGATTATCAGCGTTCGCGCTGGCTCGGTCTTGCCAATCGCATCCCTTTGTAGACGCGTTCGGTGCGCCCACAGCTTCTCTTCGTTACATACTGGATTTCTGACTGACTCCTTGTGGCCATGGGAAATCAGCTCGGTGATATCAAGCCTTCAGCCTCTGGCCAGCCCCCATGGATGTGTCCAAAGCTGTAGGTTCTCCAAGGCACTAGGTACCAGCGGGAGGTACTGTATCATTCTCTAGCCTTTAGTCTCCTACGTGTGAAGCGATCTGTCAACGGATCGCAGCGGACAGCAAGCCGTCGACACTCTATCAGTCGCCGCCCTGGCACAACTTAGGCATTGCAATCCCGGCTGACGTCTCCCAAGCCGTGCACAGCGATGTATGTGACTCTACTGGCGTGCCTCGTGGCGTTTCCGGTGAACTTATGCCTGTGCTCACGGACGTCCGCATAGATTGCCGCTGGCAACATCCAGATCCACCAGTGTGGACGTTACTTCCGAGCCGAGATCTGAAGCGGTCCCCCTCACGCGGTAACATGTCACACTCCTTGCCAGGGGACAGACGCGCTCGGCGATGAGTCTCGCCACCATGTAATAGGGTAAGTGGTCCCGATCATCCTAGTCATCCAGCGTCATTTACGGACTCCCTCTGATCTAACGTCCGCGGTGCTGTGCTGCACCAGGAAGTTGCCGTCCATTATGTCTGTGGTATAAAACGGGATCGGTGAACCGCAACTCTGCAGAACACCAAACCAGCCCAGGCTTCACTTGCAGCAGTCTCAGCTACAGCACACGCTCGCCCATATAGCAGCCTACCCCACCTATCCCCCAATCCTAATCCACACTCCAACGACATGTCTTTCCGTGCCAACCTCGCTCTCGCGTCTTCCACCTCCGCGTTCGCCCCAGCACGCACGCACCGTTTCTCGCTTGCACCCGCGAGCAAGCCCAACACGAGCCAGGGCGGCAGCAAGCCGCAGACATCAACGTCCTCGCAGAACGCGATCAAGAACGCGGCGAGTTCGACAGGGCCCGTCTTCTTCTAGACGTTGCCCGCACCGGGCCCGCGGCCCCCAAAGCCTCAGAGGCAAAGCCACGCGATCGCGAACAGGCAGCGTGCATCGCCACCCCCATCGCCCTTGATGATCTTCTCGCCATCTCGCATTTCCAACGCTAACACCGCCCAACGCCTACACCCGGCCCATCTCCGTCCCCCCATCTACGCTATCCTAATTTGCTCATGCATATTCGGTCTCACAGTCTCTATCGCCTTTGCGCTGTCCCGCCCGCTGTTGGTCTAGTCGTCCGTAGCAGCGGGCGCAGATGGGCCCTGAAACTATAACCTATTCGTCGACACCACGTAGAACACATGTCACCTCAAACTCCACTGGTCGTAAATTATCTTGCTTTGGACTCTTTCATCCCCTACCAGTAGACTTGTTCGATCACATCCCTCCCCTCCTCTTCACGCTTCCACTGCCGCACCAACTGTATTCTTTCCTAGTATCGGGTTTTGTAGAGTAATCTGTTTGCGCTTGTAATTCGTCGAATGTAGCTCTTCTCTAACACGCGTTGTCTTGATGGCGTCCCATTCCTCGTTCAGTCGTCCACCGCGCCTCCGCGGGTGGTAAGTATGTGTCAGCATATGAGACATGGTTTTGTTTGATTCCGCGCATGTCTTAGTCATGCTGATCATACCACTGCCAGGTCGTTGCTAAGCGACTCGTGTGGGCCCTTGTACTTACTAGCTGCCCAAACTGAAACCAGGCACTCTAGCGCCAAGGTGTGCATCACAGGTCTCACAGAGTCATACGGCCATACACAGAGACAGACGGCATCAGACGATTCGATCATGTACAACCACTTGTAGCCGACGATACAGCATTGCGAGGAAGTCTCCGAGGTAACACAGCCACCGGTTGTGCACCTCAGGTTATGCCATTGAGTACGAAAATGCCGATAGCAAGAGAAGTAAGTAGAGCACACCGGAAGGTAGCAGATAGAACCGACGCGACACTGTACACATGAGCGGCTCGGAAGCACGGTATACACCCTCACAGATGCTTTCTACCAAGGACCGCGTCCTTCGCGCTCTTCGCCGCGGGCCCAGCACCCAACGCCTTCGCCTTTTTCTTCTCCCCGCCAGCAGCACCCCGTTTTTTCTTCAGTTCATTCGGCGTGGGGACCGTGCTCTCCGGTGCCGGGGCAGAGGCAGGGGTCTCTGCAGGTGCAGCGGACTCTGCGGCAGCCTTCTTGTGCTTACGCTTCGCCTTCTTGGGCTGAGCAGACTCGCCACCCGCAGCCTCGCTTGCGGACAGTGCGACTTCCGTGGCAGGAGCGGAGTCTGGTGCGGGGGCCGGCGCCGGCGCACTCTCGGCCTCGCCAGACAGCCCCGCCTTCGACTTGCGTTTGCGCGGCTTTTTCGCTGGGGAGTCGTCCCCCGCCTTAGCCGGATTAGCCGGACTCTCGTCCACGGCTGTGACCTGCTCCAGCGCGCTCTTCAGTGGGGTCGCCCCCAGCGCCTTGGTCTGCTTGAGCCCTGCGGCGGGCGTGTTGGGCGGGGCCGCAGTCGAGGACGCAGCCTGCGCGCCCTCGAAGAAGTCGATGGCGGACGCGCGCTTCCGTTTCTTCTTGGTGGACGGGATCGCGGGGATCGCAGGCTCAGATGGCACTGGGCCGTCCGTCGAGCTTGCGTGCTCCTTCTCGTCCTGGGCGGGGGCAGACGGCTGCGCGCCCTCGGGGTCAGCGGTGCCCTTCGTCTTCTTCCGCTTCTTCTGTGAGCCATCGGCGCTCTCCGCAGGAGCAGGAGCAGACTGGGAGGGCGTCGGAGGGGCAACAGCATCCGCAACAGCCTCGGCCTCAGCGCCCTGCGCACCTTCGCGCGCGTGCTTCCGCTTCCGGGGCCTCGTGGGCGCGGTGGTGTTCGCCGCATCGACTGTCGATGCGGGAGCGGGCGCAAGGACGGCGGTGACCTCTGCGGTAGCCGCAGACCCTTGAGCGGCCTCACCGGCCGCGCCTTTTGCCTTCTTGCGCTTCTTTGTGGGTCCATCCTCGGGAGCCTGCGCTGGGGCAGGAGCGGGGGACGCCGCACGTGCTTCACCAGGCGCTGTGGCAGCAGGCGCGCCAGACGTCGCAGCGTGGCCATCTGCCGCTGCCTTGCGCTTCCTGCGCTTCTTCCCCGAGGCGTCCTCCGCCGCCGGGGACGTGGCTGCGGGCGCAGGCGGCGCTGGGGGTTCTGCGGTGCTCACGGAGGACCTCCGCGTTTTGATTTGGGGGTTGACCGATGGAGGAGGAACTGCCGGTGCTGCGTGGGGGGCGGTCGTAGCCTGCGAGCGTAACAAACCACATCAGTCAGTTTGGGCGCATATACCTCGTTGATGCTACGGATCGTACCTTGTCCGGTTGCGCTTTGGTAGCCGGGGTAGGTGCGGGATCTGCCTTCGCCTTCTTTTGTGGTGTGTTGGGTGCGACGTCTTCCGCAGCGCGCTTCTTGCCCTTGCTTTTGGCATGGTCCTTGGGGAGCGGAGAGGGCTCATCGTCGACGTCCATCGGCGCTGCGCCGTGCTTCTTCGATGCCTTCGTTTTGGGCGTCGCCGTGGACTTCTTCACGGGAATCGCCTCTTCGTCAGAATCCTCCGCACTCTCTTCTTCACTCTCCTCCGCCTCGCTCTCCTCTCCCTCTGATGCCGACTCCGCGACCAGCCCATCCCAGCGACCACCCTGGGTTGCGCTGAGGTCGCAGCTCCATATTGGCAGGCTTACGGAGGAGTTGGTCTTGATGTGGAAGCTTTGTATGTTGTCCCATTCGCCCTTGATCCGTTTCACGATGGCTGGCAGGGCCATCTTGAGGTTGTCGAGTATTTTCGACGATGGCTGTGAGACAGTGCCGATCTTCACCGACCTGTACCGCGTGTCTGAGGAAACGTGCAGTGAAATGGAGATGTTGAGACGTACGTGCATGTGCCCTGATTCTGATGGAAATAGGTAGAAGAAATCGCGCGCTCCAGCTCACCCTTGAGATCCTTCCGCGTCAGACATACGGGGATAGGTTGCCTGCGGCACATTGTAAGGTAGAGAAATGCATGGCAGGAATGTTGCACGTACTTCTTCGCCTCAAAGAACTTTTTCCCCAGCAGACCTGGAAGTAGTGGCACCACTCTCTCGTCAGCCAGAAAGAGGTCGTTCTCCTTCAGCAGCATCCTCCGGGCCTCGAACGGCTTGAATTTTCCCTTGAGCTTCTCGATGCCGACGACCCGGGAAATAAAGCGGATGCCATTGGACTCCAGAAGGTCCTTGTACTCTCGTTGGGGGTCTTTTGTAATCAGACAGACCGAAGACACGCGGGGGTCGACGATTGGATGTGCAATGGGACTACGAGTGTTCAGTAAGAGCGTATAGCACGCGGAAATGACTGCCTACATCTTGAAGGGTTTGAGTTTCTTCTCCGGGTGCATCTGCTTGACTGTGACCATGAGCCATACATTCTGTTCCTTGCCCGGGAGTAGCTCCGTCTGTGCTTTCTTCTCCTGGATTTTGGATGCATGGCTAACCAACGCGTCCACTGCTAATTTCGACTGATTTACGGAGACATGCTCATCGATGAGTTCATCTTTCGCCATGCTACTCCTGCCGTTGTAAAGGAAGAGTTGATGAAGGGCTAGTTCCAGCAGAGATGATACGCAGCAGTTGGCCCAGAGCAAAGGACCGCAGACGCTATCGAGCGCTTAGTCTGCTTCATGAAATTTCGTGCACTGCGCACGTGCCGCTCAACCTAAGATCTCGATTTGCTGATCGAGATCCGAATCTGCGGAGTGCATGCCGCTTTCCGACTCTGCTGGACAGCAACTTGAACGTGAAGAGTGAACTTGTGCAGAAAAGCCCGACAGTATTGCCCCACTCGGCTAATCCGAAAACAACAGAAACACGAAAAATCGTGTATGCCAGGATGCTTTGCCTCATCAAGAGGCGGCGGGCAATCATATACTTATTGCAGTGACAACTCCAACTCGAAGTGCCGCAAACAGTGGCGCGCGCAAACCTTGCTCGTATGATCACCGTAGAGCCTGCAGTAAGTACGGCTGTTAACCTCATCCTCAAACATATAATAACTGCTCAGATGTCTGCAAGCGAGCGACGTGAGGTAAGCTTTTGGGAGATTACGTAAACATGAACACTCGTCCGGAAAGAAATGGCCTACTAGTCCTCATTCTGTAGGTAAGTGCGGTTCCGTCTTCAACGCAGACTGTCTGAAAACCGAACTGCGCGCGCTGCTGCTCTTCGAAGTGGCCGATAGGCAAGGCCCATACAGTGGCTGCGAAATAATAACATTTTGCCACTTTGTAAACAGGTGCAACATTTTCGGACCCGGAGAACCTGGCTCTTGCGAGCAGGGGATCAACAAGGATTTGAACCAACCTCGTAACGGGCCTTGCTGCTGGTGTCACCCTATTCCTGTCTCTCGTAGGAATCAACACTGACTATGCTTGTCCTCAGCGCCGCATTGCTCGGCGCCGCCTGCCTTGCGGCGCACGCTGCTAGCAGTCGGCCATACGAGCTGCTTATCTACCGCAAGGGCAAGACATGCAATCTTGCAACCCTGAAGAAAGCGCAGGAGTACAGAGGGAACGTGGCCTATGGCCATCCGGGCAGGACGGACCTCGGAGGAGGCGAGGACCGCTTGCGTGTCGTCTTCGAGGCTCGTGAACACGCATGGGTGCACCTCGAAATGGCATGCGGACCTCGGGATAGCTGGGAATTCCCTGTCCTGACGGATACTGCCCCTCTGCCGTTGACCGGAAGCCAGGTGCGCACGGAACTTGGCGCTTCGGCTGAACAGGACGTCCTCGCATTACCAGAGCCGGCGCGTGGATTGTTTCCCTTGGAGTTTGAACTGGAGCCGCTCGTGAAGTCAGGTCATTCAAGCAACAGAGTCGACCTCATCTTCTTTGCGGATGGATGTACGTACTGTTCCGATGTGACTCAGAGTGGACAAAAGCTCACCATGAGCTCAAATATTGTTCAGACACAAGGAATGAGCGAGACAAATTCATTGAAGATGCCAACCGTCTGGCAGCGGATATCTCCGGCAACCAGACGTTTTACACGGTCAAGCCTCTGTTGAACTTCTGGGCTGCGTTCACACCGAGTGCAGAGGTAATCTCCAACATACCAATATCTCTGCAAAGCTGATAGGCCCGTTGCTACAGAGCGGAGTCGGCACCCACGGCAAACCGAACGAGTAAGATTAAGCCCACAAATAACCTTGCCTGTGCATCTCATCAGGGACGGAATAGCACGCCTTTCGGCCTCTACCGAGACGGAACAGAGCTACGGGGAGTCTACTACGCGAGGCCGGAGATGGCTAGGGCGGCATGTTTCTACTTCGAGGACAAATGTGACTACCCCATCCTAATGGGTATGTTTATCGCGCCCTTCTTCTGGGAAGAACAGTCCCTGACAGTGTGTGTGCAGGCAACGATCCTCTATATGGAGGTAAGCTCGCCCACGCAGCGATAACCATCTCTCTTTGACTGATTTCTTCGTGAGGTCTTGGTGGGGAATTCACGTAAGCTGTGCAATTGTCGGTGGTCTTGTAGGGATCCTCATCCAGGGTCTGCAGCGTCATCACCCCGTCGCTAGCGAATGGTGCGCTGGTTCTCAGGTCAGAGCCCTCTACCACACCCGAGACTATGTATCTGACCATTTGTCCCATCCAAGACATGAACTGGGCCACTCGATCATCGACGTCGGGGAGGAGTACGATGGCGGCCCCGACTACTTCGGTGTGAACGCACACCACAACCTCTCCGAGCCGATCCCGTGGGCACACTGGTACACTAACGCGTCGCGCGTACAGTCGGGCGACGACGACGCCAAGGTGCGCGTGGAGCGCTCAGTCATGCCGATGCAGGCTTACCCGTGGACGATGCTCAACGCGTCCGCGCCCTGGGCGACCATATTCATCTCATCCGGGGCCTACGCGCGCCACCTCGTGCGGTTCTCGCTCTCGGGTCTGCCTAACGCAGCAGACTTGCGAGTGGAGATCGACGGCGAGGACCTCGGCTGGACGCCGAGGGCGGACATCGGCCTCGACCGGTGGCACTACGATGTCCATCGCGACGGCGCACTCGGCGCGGGCGAACACGAGGTGAAATTCACGCTCGCGAATGGAGAGAGGGAGGGCACCGCGCAGCTGTGCAGCGTGGAGGTGTTGGAGTTCGGAACGGAGGACGAGTGTGTTTGCTATGAATACCTGTTGCGCTCGGAACTGATCACCATCATGCTGCAGATTCGTCTCTGCGCCTAATTACTACGGTGTCTTCCCAACGTGAGCTATGTGCCCCTACCCCGGGTGACATCAGACGTCAACGCCCATCGTGTTGCGGGACAGGACACTGATGGGTGCTCTCACAGCTTCTCAGACGTGAACGTGACATCGTACAGGCCCACGAACGAAGACTGCCTCATGCGCATCGTGACGACGCCGAACTTCTGCAAGGTCTGCCTGGAGGACCTCTGGCTCAAGCTCCTCCGCCGCGTCGACCTCATCGACAGCCTGCGGACGTCGTGCGTGCGTAAGGGCCGCGAGTGGGTGCGGCACCTTGAGCTCGACCTGGTGCCGCTCGGACAGTTCAGAGAGGAGCCTGTTGATGTGAAGGAGAGTTACAGCATCATCTGGACCAAGGACGGGCGGGTGTTGGAAGAGTTCACGAACGAGAGGGTGCTGGAGATTCCTGATGCAGGCGCAGCGGGCGTGTATACTGCCCATGTCGAGTACCTCACAGAAGAGGTGCGCGTTGACAAGGAGGGCCTCCTGAAGTCGAACCGGGAACATAGGATTTTGGCTACCTGCGAAGTCCTCGAGTAGGTGCTCCGCAGTTCAATAAGTATGTTCCGTTTACCCTCCCTTTGACTTGTTTGGCTGCATAAGGTGCAGTGTTGTAGCTACTTGGCGAGCGTTGTCACGATCCCGGAGGTCACACGGGTCGGTGGCTAATTTGACCTACCTTCTTCTCCTCCTCCTAGTCGACCGAGGAAAGGCATTCCATGAGCTCAGAGAGTTTCATGGGGTTACAAAACCTGTGTAGTGGCCAGTACGAAGACGTGTATTAGTTTGAAGTTGTACGAGCGCTCCAGAGCGCAATTTCCCACGGGTCAGAGGTGTTCCTGTGAGCTTTTGAGTTCGTACTTCGTTCGCGCTCATACTCCTCCACCCTGCTGCATTTCTTCGGGGGCACTGCAAAGTACGTGACATTTTAGAATCAATGAGCCGGATGCAACAGTGTGAACATTGTTGAGCAGATGAGTGCAGTGGTCGCCAAGGTCCCCCGGCATATTGCGCCGCCAGCAGCACAGAGCATCCGCCCAACCAGGGCAGCCCCACAAATCCGAAAACCCCTCAAACGCGATGAAAGAGGCCTACCTATCCCTCACGTCAATGTCATCGTTCGAGATACTCACGTATGTCGCCTCGCCGACCACTACCACAACACGCTGCGCGACGACCTGATGTACATGACCTACACGCATGAGCCTTTCCGGAAGCCGGAACGTGTCGTTCGCCCGAGGTTCGACCCCGACGACCCGTACGCCAAGTTCCGTCACAACCCGCCAGTGGGCGGGAATCGCGCCTTCTCAACGCCTCCGCCGTCGGTGAACCCCGAAAACGTCATTCAGCTCGAGCGCATACAGTTGCACTCGATGGTGAAGCAGGCCTTCCAGAGCCGGACGAACCTGCTGGGCGCGATTATGGCGTTCCGCGCCATCTCAGGCCAGTCGGAGCACTCGGGAGGGCAGCGGACCGTGGACGGCGTGCAGCTCGTGAAGGGGAAGCGGAACATTGGTGGCTGGGTGCGCCCGGGTGTGCCGATCGGTGTCAAGGTCGACCTGAAGGGCCCGGCGATGTACGACTTCCTCGGCATGCTCGTCGAGTTCGTCCTCCCGCGTCTGCGCGACTTCCCTGGACTGGTCATGCCTCCGCCGTCGCAGCAGCTCACGCTCCCACATACAGGCTCGGGAGTTGTGTCGTTGGGCCTGCCTCCGGACGCGATGGCGTTCTTCCCGCAAATCGAGGTCAACCTGGACGCGTACCCGAGAATGTATGGTATGCATGTGCACTTCATCACAAGTGCGTTTGGGGCTGGTGCGCAAAACCGTGCGAGGACATTGCTGTCGGGCTTCGGTGTGCCCTTCACTCGTGCATCATGATCTGGTGAGCGTGTCACGACTCTGTCTTGGACATATAGCTGATGGCTCACGCAGGACACTGGGTAGCTGGACGAAATGTAAGGTACATATCTACCCCCTAATCACACTCGAATGCCCGCCAGCTACGGTCGTGGTACCTTGCTCGTATGCGTCTGTCAGCTGAATCACACCATCCACCTACGAATTGCATCTCAGTGCACGCATGAACCGTATTCAAAACGCGGGCAAAAGACGTCTACCGTACAGAAGGCAGGAAAGGGGCACGGCCGTCAGGTGGAAACTTGACTTTGGCCGCTGCACGAATGGGCAGGCTGTAATTGGATGATTGTCCACATGGGCAGAGAACGGCGAGGCTTCCGTTGCCCTTGAACTGCACTTCTTCCCCGAGGTACGTGCGAAGAAGGAATTCAACGCCTTCTTGCCCCTCCTGGTTCGTTCGCGATTACTACGGTCACCAACACGGCATAGCTTCAGTGTCCGGCGTTCCGTATTCCCGAACTCGCGCTAATGTCTACGATGCCAGCAAGGAGTCTGCCAGACAGCCTTCGGGTGCAGGGAGGTCTCATGGCTATGGAATGCGATGTAAGGTCTGTACAACGAGCCGAGCTATGAGTCGACCACTGGAACACTGATATGTTGTGCACTGAGACTGCCTCGACGTAGTGAGCTCGAGGGCATTGAAGGTTCCTATGTCAGAATCAATGCATTTGCTGCAGTGTTCGTATCTGGCCGCAATTGAGATCGTTGACCCTGTTGGCCAAAGCTGAAGCTAAAGCGCTGACCGCACATGATGCACCTTCGGTCATTAGCAGGCGGTGTGACAAGAGGCAGAGAATCGTGATATTCGTTCATCTAACTATCTAGTGTACTAAAATGCTAGGGTATGCTGATTTTGTCCAACGAGCGAACAACCGAAGTCAACTAAACACCCCAGAACATTAACGGCGGGAACAGATGCAGAGCCAGGATTCGGTGATACATGTATTGTAGCGCGAAGGAGTAAATGTATGCCATACTGACATAAAATGCGTAGTAACAGGAACAGTTGGTAGGGTGGGGAGCGAGGAGCGTGGGCACCGAGGCACGGAAATAGCCTGCATGTGCCGCAGCACTAGCAAAGACGGGGAAGCACGATCAATGCGGGTGGATGGAAGACGCGTTGGACAGACAAGACGGACCGAGAGGATTGCAAATGCGCATGCGGAATCCATGCAGGAGGCGGAAAGACGGAGAAGGCTGTGAGCAGCAATATGGTACATGAGAACAACCGTAGAGTCAAGCTATCACGCACAACATGTCCCGAGGCGAGAGGAGCGAGAGGAGGAGCAGAGAGTCCCAAGCGTAACAACACATCACATGATGACACATCTGCAACAGCCGCTCCCTGCGTCGTCGTCGTCGCGCGCACCGGGCTTCTCTTCTCGCACCTCCACGGTGTGCGGCGGTATGGGCGAGGCCGTGGGTAGCGGAGAGGGCTGGGCGTTGGTATAATGTGCGAACGGAGGCGGCGAGGGCGGAGGGGAGGCGCGTGATCGTGAACGCTTGAGGGCGGC
Source organism: Fomitopsis schrenkii (assembly GCA_000344655.2). Taxonomy (NCBI): domain Eukaryota; kingdom Fungi; phylum Basidiomycota; class Agaricomycetes; order Polyporales; family Fomitopsidaceae; genus Fomitopsis; species Fomitopsis schrenkii. The sequence goes on from KE504150.1 coordinate 73,030, forward strand.
ACCAGGGGGATTGGGAGTTGCAGCAGGCTGCGGGGAAGATAGTTCGTCGAGAGCGTCAGGCTTGGCCGGGGCCTCGTCCACCTTCTGCCCGAATTCGTCCATGGGTATGACATCCGCCTTGGTGTCATCCCGTCTACGAATCTTCGTGTGATCATAGCCGAACGTTCCGGGGGCCTGATGTACCACCGTTGGATGAGATCAACAACGAAAACGTACAGAATGGCTTACGGGTTCGAATATCTCACTGCCCCGTCTCTGCGGTGGCTTCGGGCTCCCATCTGCGGTTTCGTAGTGGCCCTCCAGTCCTTTCTTCCGCGCGACAACAGGAAGTATGACCTGTCCTACTATCAGATACTGCGGTTCGAATATCAGTGAATAAGTGCGCACATCGTCCCAATTCCCTGTGGGTGGGATAGGCTGCGTCCAGGACGGAATCGCGTCCATAACATCGTCCCCGTCCGGGGTAGGATATTGTCCAATCGATCTTCTGTTCTCCTCCTTGTTCGTCCTCTTCGGCATTGAAGATGGCGGCTTGGAGCTTGCCTTTGGCCTCTTCGCGCCACTGAGGGAGGTGGATGCCGCAGGACTCGCTGCTCGCCGCTTCGCAGTGGTCGACGAGGTGACGGAAGGCGTTGGCGTCTTCTGGCGCTGTGTTGGTTGCAAAGGCTGCGTCTGTGAGCGGGGAAACCCCTGCCGGGCTCGAGGTGTATGATGGATGGATGTTGGCGTGGTAGGAGCTGGCGCGCCCCGGGCGATACTTGTAGTCGTTGGGGTGTGAGGCTCGGTACTGGCCTGTCTGGAAGGCGTTGGTATCCGGGATTGGCTATGACCAGGTCGATGTCGTGCAGTAACGCTGCTGCCGTTCTGAGAGGGATAGAGCGCTAGGGACGGTGAAGAGGCGGTCCCATCTGGATAGTGTCCGTATAGGTCTGCAGGGTCTTCATATCCGTCGCTGTCGAAATCCGCAGGGGCCTGCTCATCCATGACCGCGTCGTGCATTGCGGCCTCATCCTCGTCAAGGACCGCATCCTGCCTTACGGCCGCGCTGACGCTCTCTGCCCGTTGCCTCATTCCGTATCGGGAACTCGCTGCGTCCCTACTTCGCGAATTCGACCGCGAGCGTTGGTAGCCGTTGTTGACGATATGCGACGACGCGTTTCGCAGGGTGTATCCATAGTTCGCGATATCGAGCATCTCGGCACGACGACCTACCCGCAGTTCGCCCACACCACCATTCCGCGAGACATCACCACGGTACCAATGCTCGAATGGTCGCTCTTCAGACTCGCTGGACACCCGCGTGTCGTCCTCCAACTGAAAATGAGACGACGTGGAAGAGCTGAACGGTGGTGCTTCGTCGAACAGGTCCGAGGCCTTGTGTCGCGGTATCCGCACCGTCGAGCGCATGGGATACGTCTCATGGCCTTCGTCCACTGAGCGCAACTCACTACCCTCCTCCGTCCTGCCACCTACACCGCCATTGACGGAGTTCTGTGCGTGACTGGAGTTGCTGCCTATCGAGGTCCTCCCGCGTGACATGGGTATGCGCGTCACCGTCCGACCGTTAGGCATAGGGGGCGATGCCGAAGATCCTGCTACCTTATCGGTCTTGTTGGGAGGGTCCAGTATGTAAGGCTGAGAGAGGGAGCGCGCGCGGGATGGCGGGGACTGCTGCGTGCGACCGGGCCCGATGTCAGCCCTAACCTGCTGGCCATTGGCCCGAGGTACGGCGTTCGCCTTCGGGTGTGGGTACTGACGCGCAGGCGGTGTGGTCGTGTCTTCGCGCGAGAGGGAGGCGGCGGACTGGTACATGTCAGCATGGTCTTCGGTTGAGCCCACCGATGCTGCTGAGATCCGTCGCGCGAGGACGTTACTTTCATTCTGCAATCCTGCAGGGCTTGTCAGAAGAGACGCGGGTACGTAAAGAGGAGAGTACGGACGTTTGCGCAAAGTGGGGACGATCACCTCGTCCCATGCTGGTTCTCGAAATGCCGATTGAGCGGTCGCGGTGAGTGCCATTGACCAGCCTAGGGGGAGATAGTGCAAAGGATGTGCTGCCGTTCACAAATGGGCAAGAAAAGAGGGGAAAGAATGGCAGCAGTTGGGAAGAAATAGCCGGAGAGATGGTGGCAGCATCAAGGCGACCATTCAAGGCGGCGCGGTAAGGACTACCTAGTTCGGTGTTACTTACCGAGTTGCATCAAAGTAATCAGGATATTCTTGTTTGAAGGGTTATCGAAATCAATTCCCACGTAATCTCACAGGTCGTGCCAGCCTCTCTTCAGTCTCGACCCCCATCCATCGTCATGATGACTGCAGCTATTCACGGCCTACTACTCATGCCTAAGTCTACATCGACTGTGCACTGTGAAGGCTCTAGATATTACAGTCTACAGTGAATCCTCGGTGTTTCACAGGCATAATCGACGCGTGCCGGCGCCCGTAGTGACAGCAGAGCGGCTAAAGTACAATCAAAAGCATCAAGTATTCCCAGGTATTAGTAAGCGTCCCAATGTGGAAGGTGTCCCAACTATGCGTCACGGCAACGCGACATTCACAAGCATTCACACCTTGTTCAAACCTATTTACATCCGCTAGCTATGAGCTTTCAAGATATTGAGACAGGTCTCGCTCAGCGGCCAACTTCGCCTCGAATCGGCGTCCCGCAATCAGAGGAAGAAGCTGCGTTCTTGAACCTGCAGTCATCACTCTCGCTCCAGGTCTTCAAGATCAACTCCAATGTTCAGGGCATTCTGAAGCTGGTTGACCAGCTTGGGACAGCGAGGGACTCGCCTAACTTACGGAAGTCACTGTGCGTAGTTCATAGCCATATATGTGTTCTATCACTGAACTCGTGTTCGCAGTCATGATTTGACTGAGTCGACTCGTGCGATGGCGAAGCGTGGCTCAGACGACCTGAAGAAGCTGTCTGCGTTACAGGCTACCTTGGTACGTTGCCGCGGCCTTGCAGCCCATACCCGCTCCCTTACGCCACCCCACACACGCGCAGCCGAGGCATAAGACCCCGTTGCAGAAGACATCGCATGATTTCCAACTGTCTCTAGTTGCTTTCCAGCGTGCGCAGCAGGTTAGCGCAGAACGGCAACGAACGGTCGTACAAGATGTGAAGATAGCAGTAGAGGAGGAGGCTTCAGGGTATGTACCACTCGGATCACCGACTTTCGCAGCCTGACCGCTTCTGCAGTCATGAAGAGCAGTCATCGAGCCCGACACCTTCGCAGCGGCAAGCGCAGATCCTCCAGAACCAGCTCTCCCCACAAGAGCTCGTATTCCAGGAGTCCCTCATCCAGGAGCGCGAGGAGGAGATCCGGGAGATTGAGACGGGCATCCACGAGCTGTCGGAGATCTTCCGCGACCTTGGTACCCTGGTTCAGGAGCAAGGCGGCATGCTGGGTTCGTCCCCCCCTCCACGACGCGTCTACGCACATCTCACACACAGTGCACAGACAACATCGAGTCGAATATATCCTCGATCGCAGTCGACACCGCCGGCGCCGCAGAAGAGCTCAGCACTGCGCACGAGTATCAGCGCAAGGCCGGGCGCCGGGCGCTCTGCCTAATGATGATCCTCGTCGTCGTCGTGGCTGTCGTCCTCCTCGCAGTGCGTATCCTCCTTGAAGTCGCGCGTTGCTCGAACGGAATACCAATATCGTGTTGAACCCTTTATTCAGATCTTGTCATGACCGGTCAACCGGTCAACTCGGACTCGTCTGCGTCCTACGGCCCGGCCGACACACCCGCGGTGGACGGATATTCATATGTATTCTGCTCGGACTATACACTATGCTTATGGTAGATTATGCTATACCAGCCTCGGTTAGTACGAACTGTTATTGTCCGGTCGCGTTGATGATACTTATGCGGAAGTAGACGATGGTAAGTGAATAGGTCAATGTCGTGTTGCCACCGTGACGCACAGTTGGGACGCTTACTAATACCTGAGAATATACCGGCGGCCGTGTGGGCCTGTCAATCTGGTCCCGCCTCACTCATGGTCGACAAGCCACTCATGAGGGCACCGTACAGCACCTACGTATACGTATAGTATATATACCCGCATGTACTACAGAAAATATACCGCCTTCCCTCAAACATGGGTTCTCGTATGCTGAGACTGAACGAACTCAATATACGAGGATAGTACTGCTTCACGCTAAATGAGGGCTGTCGCGATCTCATGACGCGCCTGGATATGGCAGGACCGCAGGGCGCGTGTCTTCGTTCCAAACGACCACTCGTCGTTGTCTCCAACTTCGACTACGACAGTACTGGTCTGCCACTACATTCCTCGGGGCGCAGCTAGGACATCACCCAAACGATTCACGAGGGCTGCCTCTCACGGACTTACGGGCGACCTTCGGAGTGGCAGCGACCGCATTGCGTTCACCTCGGCGACTGTGCTACGGACTGCTTCCAATTCAGACAGCTGTGACGACTTCATTTTTGCTGTGCCCGGGGCTGACTCAGGGAGCTTCAAAGTGCTTATATATGCGTTCTCTGACGCGTCGAACACCACTCTTTTGACCCTGCCCTCGTTAGCTATCCATCATGACTTCACCCGGCGGCAAGGCCAACTCGAGCGCCGCATCCAACAAGCTCCTTCGAGCATATGTAAGTTCTCGTTTCTTTTGCGTGTCTTTCTACGATACGAACCCACATTAGCAACTCGGAGATTGCCTTGGAAAGGGCGCGTTTGGACAAGTATATCGTAAGCACCCCACTTCTGAGTGTTTTGTGGCTATTTCACGATCGTACCTCCAGGTGCACTTAACTGGGCAACCGGAGAGACGGTGGCCATTAAGGAGATTCAGCTCAGTAACATCCCGAAGAGCGAGATCGGACAGATCATGGTGCGCCCGACATGCTACCAGGCTACTATTGACTGACCGTACTAATGCCGCGCCAGTCAGAAATCGATCTACTCAAGAACCTCAACGTATGTCGTACATCTGCTGAAGCGAGAAACTGAATCTGACTCAGTTCCGGTAGCATCCTAACATCGTCAAGTATAAGGGCTTCGAGAAGACGCCGGACTACCTGTACATTATTTTGGAGTAAGTCCATTGCTTCTACACTGGTCATAGAACGTGAACTGACCCGAGCGATGTGTAGGTTCTGCGAGAATGGCTCATTACACAATATATGCAAACGATTTGGCAAGTTCCCGGAAACCCTCGTCGGCGTATACATCTCGCAGGTGCTAGAAGGCCTGATGTACCTACACGACCAAGGTGTCATCCATCGCGATATCAAGGGTGCAAATATTCTCACGAACAAGGACGGGTGCGTCAAGCTCGCAGACTTCGGCGTTGCAAGCCGCACGGTGGCAGGCGCGGTGCGGGACGACGCGGTGGTAGGGAGCCCTTACTGGAGTGCGCAGACAATCTCTGAGTAAGTGTTGAATGCGCGCGTTGATGTCTTGCCCTATTAGTGGCACCGGAGGTGATCGAACAGTCGGGTGCAACGACAGCGTCTGATATATGGTGGGTGTTCGTCTCGCTCCAACGGTGACTTGGTGTAAATAATGATCTAGGAGCGTCGGGTGTACCGTCATCGAGTTGCTTGAGGGGAAGCCACCGTACCACTTCTTAGACCCGATGCCTGCGCTGTTCCGGATTGTGCAGGACGACTGCCCCCCAATACCTGAAGGCGCCTCGCCCGTAGTCAAGGACTTCCTCTACCATTGTTTCCAGAAGGACTGCAACCTCCGCATTTCTGCGAAGAAGTTGCTACGACATCCTTGGATGGTCGCAGCGCGCAAGCAGATGGCCGGCCACCAGAGGGAGAAAGCGAGCGAGGCTCGGAACGGCGCGGTACCCCAACCACGACCGCCAAGCAATTACAATTACGACGAGGCGGTCTTGAAGGTGCAGGAGTGGAATGAAGCGCTCAAGTGTAAGAGTCTTTGCTCCTTCCTCGTATGCGGTGCTTTGTCTCATGTCTCCTCGCGTAGCTCCGTCACGGCCTGCACGACATCCGGAGCGCCGGCGGACAACGTCCACGGATGCGCCCCCGTCGCCGACGCTTCCGCCCGTCAACATGCCCACGTCGCTACGGCCCATTGATGCGATGACCCAGTCAGTGGCATCGTCCGTTCCGATTGCCACACGCAAGCCTGTGGCTCTCAACACGAGCAAGGGCCCTTCCTCTGTACCAGTTCTGGGACACATCCGCGAGACACTCCCGATGCCGTTCATCCTGCAGCAACCCGAGGAGCAGACGGACAACTGGGACGACGACTTTGAGGAGGGTATCTCGCTGACGAAGATACAGGGTATGCCACATGTCGCATGCGTTTTTGTAGGTTCTCATGAAGCGCTACTTAGCACTTGAGAAGACGTCGGTCGAGGAAGAGAAAGAGAAGGTCGAGGTTGAGGACAACGCACAGACGATCAGGCCCACGCGCAGTCCCGCTGGTCCAACGACCATCCCCCTCCCCATGATCCCCATGCCGCCGCCACCTGAGGAAGAGTCTGGTTTCGAAGACTACTCAGACATACTCGACGATGACGACAAGTTGCAAGAGAAGGTAGCTGACTTCAAGGCGAGTACCTTGATAGTTTGGAGAGTGCGCGAGGCTCACCACACATGAACAGATGAAGAACTCTGTTCGACGTGGCCTCTTCCACCCGAACGACATCAAGACGTATGGGCTCGGAAACATATCGCCTGGACCCATGACTGCTCCTCTCCCCGAGCTGAGCCACAAGAAGTCTCGGCCGGGGCTCAGTCCCATCGTCGCCACCCCGTCGCTCTCTGGGCCCTCCAGCGCCCGGAAGGTACACTCAAGATCGTCGTCCTTCGTGGGCGGCAACGGGAGCGGGTCGTTTGGGCGTTCAGAGTCGAGGCGGTTCCCCAGCCAGCCAGAGTTTGGAAAGTATGCGGAGGACGATGATGAAGACTACGACGATGTTTTCGGGAAAGCGAACGGAACAGGTAGGTCATCGGTGGTCCCAAGTTACTCTTGATGCTTAATGTCCTGCAGCGTCGCACCCTATTGGGACTTTGCAGCTCAACACTCGCCTGTCGAACAAGTCTTGGGTACGTTGATCCCCGGTTATAGTACACTCTTATCCTAACTGTGGTATCTTTTGTAGCTAGGAGATGAGGACGACGAAGAGGATCCATTCGCAGAGGTGAGCCTCGATGATTCAAGTGAGGGATATCGCGCTCAAGTTGGCGTAGATCGATGAGGGCTTCTCCGAGGAAGACCTTGAGGCCAACCTGCAGCGGGACAAATATGCACGGCTGTCGGCCACAGTGACACAGCTCATTGACGAGCTCACACCGTCGGCACCTGACTTCCAGTTGCGCGAAGCATGTGATCAGCTTGTGTGTACAAAGCCTCCGCCAGTAATGGCCATTGACGATGCTTACTTGTCTTGACAGCTAAACATTATGGCGGACACGCCGGAGATGCAGTCCCAGCTCGTCTCAGCACATGGGATGCTTGCCATTCTAGAAGTTCTAGAGGGTCGTCTGTCAAGGGATGTCACTATGAAGCTATTGCAGATCGTCAATGCGGTATGGCTGCCAATCTCCGACGTCTCTGACTCGTGCTTATGTCGTCTCTAGCTCGTAACGACAGATATGGGTTTTCTAGAAAGCTTCTGTCTCATCGGGTTAGTGCTACTTGCCCGCGACCTTGCTGCCCGCGAGCTAACTATGATACAGCGGAATCCCTGTCATCATGGGCTTCACCTCGAAGAAGTACCCTCCGGAATGTCGAACAGAGGCATCAAACTTCATACGTCTCCTATGTCATTCTTCCGTCTTGACCTTGCAAATGTTCATTGCGTGAGTCTGCGACGCCGCCATCGACCATGCTCAACGGAGTGCTGACGTGTGTTGTAGATGTCGCGGCCTGAAAGTGCTCGTTGACCTTCTCGAAGAGGACTTCTCTGAACAGACCGACCTGGTCAACCATGCCCTCAATGGCATCTGCAGCGTCTTCGACCTCCAGAGCCCCACGACGAAGAACGATTTCTGCCGGATGTTCATCCGAGAAGGTCTTCTGGACCCCCTTTCGTCGGCTTTCCTCAACGTGATGTCTACCCAAACCGATGTCGCAGCGGATATGAACAAGAAGATCATCCAGATTCTTCTTGTCTTCTGTCAAGTATCTCAGTCAGACATCCACGTACGGAACGCTCTTGGGACACGGAAGGTTGTGCGCCGTAAGTACACCTTCGTTTTAGGGAGGGTATGGCTTAATATCGTTCGGCTAGGGCTTTTGCGAGCATGCGAGCTGCTGCAACCAGAGTACCTGGTGCAAATGTTGAAGGCGGTCAAGCATTTGTCTATGAGCCCCAATCTGCTCAACGTGCTACAGAACGCCAACGCCATCGAGATCCTGGTAAAGATACTTGACGAACAGAGTTCAGGTCCCTATGGCACGGTGCGTGTGACGAAATGCCATTCAATGGCGCCGCTGATTGAAGTGGCGTATCCAGGAAATGGCGAACCACATATTCCAAACGTGCTACAACCTCTGCCGGCTGAACAAGGGCAGACAGGAGGAAGCTGCTCAGGCCAACATAATTCCAAGCTTGAAGCGCGTCTTTGAATCCGGGTCACCATTGAAGCAGTTCGCTCTGCCTATCCTGTGTGACCTAGCCAGCGCTGGCAAAACGTGCAGGACTCTCCTCTGGCAGCACGATGGACTGGGATTATACTTGAAATTACTAGAAGACCCATACTTTCAAGTAAGTGCCTTGGAGTCGATACTATCCTGGTGAGCTCTCTCGGCAAACTTTTTTTCCATCGACTGAGTGAGTTGCTGCAGGCTACAAGACGAAACAGCACGAATCGAGGACCAACTGACGAAGTCAGAGTCCCTCGAGGCGCTTATCCGCTGCTTCGTCAACGCAAAGTCGAACTCGTTCGAGAATCTCCTCGAGCCGTACTTGAAGATGTGTCGCCTCTCGAATGCAATCACGATCGGTCTGGCGAAGTCGCAGTTCTTCAAGCGCATCATCGACAAGCTCAGCCACAGCAAGGCAGTCGTGCGACTGAACCTCCTCCGTCTCCTTCGGACGGTGTGCGAAGCCCACCCCAACCGAGCGATGCTCGTCGAGCGCTACGGTATCTACGACATCGTGGTCAAGCTCAGCAAGGAGGACGGTGCCGTGCTCGTGCGCGAACTCGCCAGGGAGATCGTACCCTCACTTGCTCCTGCACTGAAACCGCTTTCCGGGCGATCGGGGAGACATGGCGACGCACCGAAGACCCCCAAGAGCGCTCTTGCGCCGAAGAAAATGAGACGGGCCGCGTCCGAATCCATCCCTCTCGCACCGAGCGAGCTGCCCTCACTTCGAAGCGACTCGAACCTCCGTCCCGCTACACGCCGAGGACCCACTGCTCGGTCGTCGAGGCAGAGGCTTAACGAAATCTCATGGCAGCTTCCCGCGGAGCGGCAATGAACGCGCGAGTTTCTTAGATTAATATACAGCTATAGTAGTCCCTGGGTTTAGTCGCATCGCATCACTGGCATATCATCCTCTCCCTCTCAAGTGACATGTACACACTCTTTTCCCTTGCCGTTGTCGTTTGAATCGTGAATTATGCGCTTCGCGCTGGTCGTGCCAATACAGAATGCGCCGAGGGTAGTGATGTACTTGGATGTGGCTGTAGATTTCAGCCACAGTGCGCGAGGATAAACAAGGAAGGCGGGACCCTCTGATCCTAACAAAGCCAAACATAATATATGTTTTGTTCACGTGCCCTCGTGCACACCGCGACCCGTGTGGCGCGAGGGCGACTCGGTCACTCGGAGACTGCACTTTGTTTGTTGCTCTTAGAATCACCGCAATGTCTGCCTCTGCACAACACGAAGGGCTGTGTCTACGATATCCTGAGCCCCTCGGCCAACAAGCAAACATATCCTATGAGGCCGCTGTCTCTATGCTCATGCGCTCCATCCAACTCGCTCATCACACACCATTTGTGTGGGGCTACATCGATAAACCGCAAGGTCTGTCTCTTACACCTCTGTATTGATATGCTCTAGACCTCTCTTTTTCTTTGCAGAGGGTCAGGTCTACCTCGTTTTCCTGACGCATCAGTTACCATTCCCGCCAGACGGAATAATGTACCAAGATCAGGAGCAGAAGATCATCATGCCAGTAGGACCGGCCCGAGTGCGTCGTCATCTCCATCCATCTGTTATTACCTGCTATACAACTACTCCTGTCTCAGGAACTCGAGGTCATGGAGGTCAAGTTCGGCTTCATTCCCAATTCGGCAGACACAACGGCTTGGCGAGTCCGGAGACGTTATCGCATGCACAAGGGTGGCCACCAGCAGCTCGTCCTCATCCACTACAGCCGCGGGCAACCAGCGCGTACGTTCATCTTGCCAAATATCATCACTGGAACAAGGTTCGCTGAGATGTCCCCACGGAAGCTATCATGCCGGCCCTCAACCAGCCTGTGCGCAACTATCCGCTCCGCCCGATCAATGAGCCTGCAGTGTTCGTTGTGGGTGACAACATCGGGCATAAGGTACCTTTGCCCATTCAACACCAGGGACCCGCCGACCGACAGGGCATGAACACAGGCTTCATGGGCAACCCCCAGGCGATGCTCGCGCAGCAGAACAGCAACTTGGAGGCGTTGGAGAGGCGGAATCCGCGCGAGAGGGGCACAGGCCTGACTGCGGTACGCCCCCCTCTTATATTTTTTCCTGCACACCGTGCTCATATTGTCGTCAGCGCACGATGCCTCCCACACGGCTGGAGGATGATGACTCTGCAGACGAGTCGGACATGATCTCGACCCGGATGCTTGCCCTCACGCGGTACAGGCGGAACCACGAATTCATGAACGAAGTGTTCATGTACGCTGCATTCAGTACGTCCTGCCCTGCGCCCACATTATTGCAAGCACGACTCACGAATTCCGTGAGTAGGCCGTAAGAAAGAGTTCCCGCCCCCGAAGCCGCCATACTCTGTATTCGACAAAGCAGAAGTAGAGGCGAAAGTGGTGAGTCTTTTTTCCGCACCGCCGTCCGGTATCGTTCCTGATACCCTGGATCAGGCGAAACTACAAGCGGAGGTCGAGGAGCTACGTTCGAAGGCGGACGCACGGCGGGAAGCGTTGTCGTTTGCCGAGGGTGTCGTCGATGAGCCAGCAGATGTTTCTATGGACCTCTCCGGGAACGTAGAAGAAGTTGCGACATGACTGCGTGGCTTTCTGCTGTCATTGGTCTCTTTGTCGCTCTGTTGTTATCGCTTTATCCCACTGTATCATCTCATATGTAGCATGTCTCACCGCCTGAGATCATAGTCATTTCCCGGATCCTATGGTAATTCCCGTGAGTATCTCTGATACGGTAGCGTTCAGTTCCTGCATCCCGAAGCAAGCGCCGAGCTCCCGAACAAGCTTCAACCCACACTACGATGAGCCTCTTATCTACTGCCCAGAAGGCCGAGTCGACGGAGGCGTTCAGCCGCATCCCAGTGATGTACATGCTCCCGCCGTGCACTGCGTGCTCAGAGACGGGCTGACGGCCGTTCAAGCGATCTCAGCGACGTGACCAGCACGGACCCTGCCGCGCGCAGGAGGCTCGCGGAAGAGGTTAGGGATGCGTGCATGAACGTAGGGTTCTTCTACGGTGCGTCTCTCGTCTATTTGCATGCATATATGCGCTGTGGGTGGCCTGGCTGACGCGTTGATTAAAATAGTTTCGAATCATGGGATATCGGAGTCGACAATCGCAGATGCGCTCAACGCGACCAAGGCGTACTTCGCGCTCCCGCTCGAGCAGAAGATGGAGGTATGCCATCGACCTCACCCCATCCTTCTCGCCCTAAACTTACATCCTCTCTCGCTAGCTCGAGAACAAGAAGACCGGGAACCTTAAGGGCTACAACCCCATCCAGAGCAGCCGCAACAACCCGTTGGGCGACGCAGATATGCATGAAGGTTTCGAGTTCGGATGGGAGCCGCTGGAGGCAAGCGAATATGCAGGCCAGGAGAGGGACGGGGCGATGGTGGGCGCGAATGTTTGGCCCACGGAGCCGGTGGGTTTCCGGGAGGCTGTCTTGACATACTAGTGAGTAGTGTAGTCTCTCTGATCTGCATTTTGGAACTGGTGCTGACGGCTGGGCCAGTCATGCCGCTGTGAACCTCGGAAAGAGTCTCTTCCCTTTGTTTGCTGCCGCACTCGACCTGTCGGAGACTTTCTTCGACGACAAGGTGTGCTACGCAGCGTTGCCCGTCGTTGTATTGTGACACTTACTTCGAGTTCGTACATTTCTCAGACTAAGAATTCAGCCGCCCTCATGCGTGTGCTGCATTACCCACCGCAAACGGGACCTGTGGATGACCGAGTTGCCGGGATCGGCGCACACACAGAGTATATCCTTCCCTTTTCGTCGTTATTGCTGAGTTTGACAATTGCTACCCTATTATTCAGCTGGGAGGTGAGGGTGATACCGGCCCACGGCGACGATGACGTTAATCACATCGGGACCCGGGGTCGTTCCAGTGCTTTACCATACTCTGGCAAGAGCCAGGCATTCAGGCACTACAGGTGCTCAACAAGGAGAAACAGTGGGTCGACGCCCCGCCGATCCCGGGAACACTAGTCATCAAGTATTTATTCCCGTCGTTCCATGCATATCTTCGCTCACCCGTCCTCGTCTTCAGTCTTGGCGATCAGCTAGCGCGTTGGACGAGTCCGTCTCTACCCTATCTTCCCTTCATGCCAGCCGCCTGACCCTTGGTATACGCAGACGACGTGTTCAAGTCCACCGTGCATCGCGCGATCAATAGGAGCGGCGTCCGTCGCTACTCGATCCCGCTGTTCTTCGGGACGGACTACAATGTGAAGCTCGAGGTAAGTTGCAAGTCCCATGTCGTCGATACGTCATGACGAAGTCCTCGTCGCAGCCGATCCCTGGCTGTGTCTCGCCTGAGCGACCGCTCAAGTACGAGGTGGTGACTGCTGGCGACTACGTCAGGTCTAAGCACCAGGCTGCTTATTACCATTAGATGCGAAGATGGTGCGTCGGCACGAGCTATGCGGGACACTGCGTTAGACGGAACGATATATGAGCAGTTGTCAGGGTATCTCTTGACGTTTCGCTCGTGCCTCGGCAGTCTTATGCCGAATACGTGTTGTCGGGGTGTCTCCAGACATGTGGAGATCGTCTCGGCTTGGTTATACGGATCGCACTCGTCGAAGGGTTGTTGCAAATCAAATGGTGCACATGTAAATAGGATATCCGTCATAGCACGAAAGCTGAATTGTAGAAATGCTCATTCATTGTTGCCCCACACCCGTTGCGAATTTCAGCGTGCGCAGCGAGTATCAAGCAATATCCGCTCTGACGTTGTCCTGCAGGTAGGCGAGAATCTCCACCTCGAGGCTCGTCAGCGTGCGGTACTGATACTGCTCTGTTGCCCAGTGTCAGCCCTGCAAGTCAATGCGGGATAAGTGTCTAATACTCACCTCGTATAGAATCTGTTCAAGTTGCCGCAGTGGCAGTAAAGCGGAGGCCAGGAGCCAGCAAAGAGCTCGGGGTCCATTGACCAATATCCAAAGGGGCCTGGGCGCGGTCGTCACTCAGCGGTCGTAAGTAGAAGTATGGCTGGCCTGCGTACTCTGAGATGCCGTTAGCGCAGATACTGCCAAGCGTGAGTACGGTAAGCCTGCTCGCCTTGCTGTGTCTCTTCTACAGTATGTGTTTCGCCATCGACATTCTGATCGTCTATACGACAGCCTGGACAGCCTTCCTGACCACAGGATCTGATACCCCCACTGTATGAACTGCGACCATTTGTGAATGAGTGTTCGATGGACAAAGTATTCACTGGGACGTACCCATAACCGATTTTCGTGGCTGTACGCCATGCTCTTGCGCTAGCCTGAGGGCGTGCATGAAGAATGCTCTCTGGAGTTCTGGCAGGAGTGCTATGGTGTACTCCATGAAACAGCGGAATTGCTTGGATGGCTTGCCGCAAGTGTACCTCAGACATAAGTCAGTTCCTACCGCAGATTTTAGACATGCGTAAGTTTACTACATACCTCTGCACATCAGTTGACCAAGTCTTGAATGTCAAGTGGTCCTAGACATCATCTCCCTGCCCTGGGAGACCCCATGTGAAAATGTCAAATGGCTTAGCATCACAGTCCGTATACTGTGATGTGTGTCCCAGGCAGATGAAAGAACCAGTTGAGTTCTTGATGTACCCATGTTCCCCAGGAAAGGCATTGGCTGCCAGAATGTATTTGCCTTGTGGCTGGCAGTGACCAACACCACGGATAGGTTGGACAGCAAGCAAGAAGGCTTGAAGATAGGTCATGCTGACACCAGGATCCATCAGTAACAAGGCTGTATCAAATTCAATGGGAGATGATGAGCCCAGTTGTCGTGTTTCCGAATCGCAGAGGTTTATATGATAGTCAATGTTTCCGAGGTTGTGAGTGATAGATAATAGCTTGCGCAACTCGCCTACCGGCAGGTGGGTGCACAGCTTCGATTGGGATTGCCGACAGACGACCTCTGCCTTCATTAGTGTCGGTGCCGAAGCATACGATGTGTAAGCCCAATATTGAGCGTCATGACGGTCGTGATCATTTTCGGTCGTGTGGTTGTCCTGCGTGACAAGGACGTATGTGTGGTCGACCCTATATTGCAATCGAGTATTGAGCAAACTCGGAACATAGGCTCGTCAAGGGCTGGCTTACTCGTCGAAGAAAGCAATGGCAAGCTTTGGAAAGGACCCCTCTCGACTCTGAGCACCTCGCAGGGCCTGCAGTGCTTGGCATTAGACCATCAACAAGCTTGAATGGGTCCAGAACGCACCGATTGGATCTGCAGGGCATGGTACTCCAACGACGTCTCCTCGCATTTGTTCGATGTCGAGGAGGCTGACAACCCACAACATTATTGCATGAACCCGCTTCACGGGTGTATGGGGTTTCCATGAAAATGGCCCTGGCAGGGTATCGAATCGGCGAGAAAGCGATAATGAACGGGTGTCGCTCGGAATAAGGGAAGGCCTCCGGGGATCTGTTGCAGCGCATGACAGTGAGCAAGGAAGATGAAGGACGTGTCTGACGAGAGACTCACGTAGCTGGAGGTTTCTTCAAAATAAGGTGGCGCAGACGGCGAAGAGCAGTGAGAATGGACTCAAGGACGGAGCGGGGTCGCGAGCAAATGTAGACAGCAAATGTGGACAACACTGCGACTTCGAAAACAAGTGATGATGCGGCAGATGCAATAAGAGAGAGCGTGAGCACTCCTCCGTTTGGAGGTAGGCAAGATGAATCCATGGTGGTGGTGTTCATGCAAGAGCATTGAATCCCGACCGAATTTATAGGGCCCCCACGGAGGGGATCCTATGTTATATAAACATCATCTATAGCAAGTAATCATACATAAGAAACATACCGTGAAGCATCCGTACATGCAACAACAACCACCTCAGTTCCATCGAGGTCATTCCATGGTATCATACTTGAGTCTAAAGCCTAGCGTGCCGGTACCGTAGATGACAACCATTGCTCGCCATGCGTGAGTACGATGTCGGGGGAAAGTGGTCGATGAGACGCGTCTTGACGACGAAGCGACACCACTGTGATGTCCGCAGTGAGCTGTAGGATAGAATATGGGTTGAGGTAGTGTCCAGAGGCATTCAAGTTGGTGGCCTCAACAGATCCGAGTCGAGAGTGAAGTGTGGCGCACCCAGGCTACTGCAGCGAGCGGGCCGTGCGACGACGCGTCCATATCTCTCGGGTGTTCTCCGTCTTGCACAGGACAAGCAGGTAAGCACAGAACTAGTTGCAAAGTGGTTTGATGTGAAAGCACCAGTCCGGCCCACACAACAGCCGACAAGAGTACAAGGTGACACCTTATGTAGACGAATGCATCCGGCGACGAGCTCGAACAGACGCGTGGCGTTCGGTACGCTCGCCTAGATTAGCTTCACACGTGAATGAGTCCCATCGCCGCTGTAAGTAGCTGGCAGCGAGCGCTGAGCCTACCCGTCGTCAAAGTCAGACCCGACGTCCACCCTCCAGGCTTGCCGCTTATATACACGACTCCTTGGTCCCTAGCCCATCCTCTGTCTCATATCCCTGAGTTTGGCCCCAGTGCGACTGCACAATGGCTGTCTCAGCCTCAACTAAGCGTGCCATCCTGGACGGTGAGCACAGTATTTGCTTCGAAGACGCAGCTTGATGACTAGCCTGCATGCTCAGTTGCGCTCTTTGTGGCCTCTCAGGTGCGTTGCAATATGATACCCCGGCCGCAAAGTATCTCATGGACCACGCAAGGCAGCTCTGTACTACACTATCCGAGTAAGTGCCGTATCCTGATATCGTCCACCGCATACTGACGCGACGCGCGTTGCAGTGGGTGATGGACGGTACCATTTCTGGGGAGAAAAAAGAGGTGAAGGCAAAGAGTCTCAAAGCACTGGAGAAGCTAGGGCACAGAGACTTGAAACTGGACGAGTACGAGAGTGCGCACCCGTCCTGCATATGCCATCCGCATGGCTGTATACTGACGTGACGGTGCAGAACAAATAGCGTCGGAGGTCATCCACCCTGACGACATTGACGTCCGCTTTAGTGGTATGTATTCCCTGGGTTGGTGTCCACGACGCTAAGTTTTGTTAGACATCGGTGGACTCGAACCCATTATCTCTTCCCTCCGGGAGTCCGTCATTTACCCCCTCGTCTTCCCTCACCTCTTTAACTCATCCTCTCTACTCGGTGCCCCCAAGGGTGTCCTACTCTTCGGCCCGCCGGGGTGCGGCAAGACCATGCTCGCGAAAGCGCTCGCAAAGGAGTCCGGCGCGATATTCATCAACATCGCAGCCTCCGTGCTCACGAACAAGTGGTACGGCGAGTCGAACAAGCTCGTCGCCGCGCTCTTCTCGCTCGCGCGGAAGACGCAGCCGAGCATCGTCTTCATAGATGAGATAGATTCGTTCCTCCGGGAGCGGACGAAGGGCGACCATGAGGTCACCGGCATGATGAAGGCAGAGTTCATGACGTGCGTGTTCACCCACTACACGATGTCTCACTCGTGCGATTCATGGACCTCGTAGGCTTTGGGATGGCCTGCTGTCCAGTACGGACCGCATACTGGTCCTCGGTGCCACGAACCGACCCAACGACATCGACTCTGCCATTCTGCGACGCATGCCGAAACGCTTCTCCGTTGGCCTCCCCGACCTCGAGCAACGAGAGAAGATCCTCATGCTTGTACGGCCCTTCTCACCCTTACCGCCCATGTCGTACGAGTCCTGAACATATATACGTTCCCGCAGATGCTCAAAGACACCGAACTGGCCGAGGACTTTTCCATACACAAGCTCGCGGAGGAGAGCGACGGCCTGTCAGGGTCCGACCTGAAGGAGCTCTGCCGCAACGCCGCGATGCGCCCCATGCGCGAGTTCATCCGCGGAGCGGGCGACGACCACGAGACGCTCTCGCGTAGCCAGGACGAGGTGCGCTGTGCTTTCCCTCGCTTTAGATCTAGGACGCCCGCTGAGTGCAGATTGGACTCCAGGGCTTCAAGCTGAGGCCGCTCACCTTAAACGACTTCTTCGCGCCTGATGAGACGAGCGCGCTGCCGCCTGTGAATCCCCTTGATGGTATATCATGACGAATAGAGGCACTTCTTGGCGAGGTCCGAACCTAGACTGAGTTGGTACTTATGTATAGCGGCGTGTAGCTGTAATGCACGGTCTTCTGGGCTGTTCACCCCTCAAAAGAACTCCTGCATAGTGTTACTAGCGGGATCGTGAAGGTGTCGTACGGCCCCACTTCTGCTTCGGCGCTGTGCTGACGGTTTCGGATCCAGTCGTTTCCGCACACGGTACAACTGAGATGCTCAATGCTTACCTGCTTGCTCGGTTCTCGTACAGTGTAGGCCAAGTGAGTCGTGCCCGGCCCCGGCTACGGTCGGTTCAGCGATCAACTGTGGCACCCACCTTCTACTCTATGTCTCCTTGCTCATGCTCTTCCATTCACTGCAGCAGCACTCGGAACAAGGTACGTGCGATGCCCGTGTGCTACACACCGTGGTAGGTATGAACGCACCCTGGCTTCTTCACTCGACCTACATGCCGTACCTTGACGTTTGAGCCAACAGGAGGAAGGAGGACAGGGCCCGTGTCCAATACGTCTCGACCTTGTAACTTTCTGCGTGCACAAGGCGCAGTCACGTTGCCACCAAATTAATGAGCCCTTGTTCTCGAGGACGTGGACGCAGGTAGGGTGTTTGTTGGACGGACAAGAACGATGATCTGATCATATACGTCTGTATCATGGTTTTGAGGGTATCAACAACACAGGG
Organism: Fomitopsis schrenkii; assembly: GCA_000344655.2. Classification (NCBI taxonomy): domain Eukaryota; kingdom Fungi; phylum Basidiomycota; class Agaricomycetes; order Polyporales; family Fomitopsidaceae; genus Fomitopsis; species Fomitopsis schrenkii. The sequence goes on from KE504150.1 coordinate 91,367, forward strand.
CATGTGCCTTGTACGCGCCGCAGGACCGTAGACAATGGCTGCCAAGAATACCGATCTTGAACGGTGCAACGACAGGGAATATATGGGCCCGTTTGGTAAACGGAGTCACGGATTGGTTCGTGGTGCCCTTGTTCTATGCTTGACTCATCCTGATATATTACAACACTTACATTTTGCGAGCTACATTGTTCCTGTCCATCACTCTTGACATCCCCTGCATCACCAGACCGAGCGCTGATTGTATTGGAGGCCGTGTTACCAACAACAGGTGCAGTTCATGGGCATGAAGATGAATTGTGAACACATCGCAAACGTAACACTCCACGTTCTGCATGCGTGTCTGTCGAACTGTTGGGAAATGTCCCACTGCTCTCAAAACATTCGTTTGCAGCAGTACACGAGCAGAAATCCAGTGCCATAGACTCGTTTGATCAGGCGTCCGACTAGCTGGCATCCAGAGCAAACGAACTGTCGTCCTCTCCCGGCATCATCGCAAGCCTTGGCTCATAGTCGAAGACGTAGAATTTAATAGGCGACACGGGATGAGAGTATCCCAGGATTGGCTTGCCAGTCGGAGATTGTCTAGAAAAAGCCAAGGTTAGCCTCCTACTCGAAAAGCAACGGCACTACTGACGCCTCAGCCACAGAGTATATCCACTGCGGGTGCCCTATCTTCTGCGCTGTCAGGATGCTCTGTCACACTTCTGAGGGATGTGGTGTGCTGACTTTCTGGTCCTCTTCAGACTGGGGGTTAAATTCACGCACCATGACCTCCCTGCCGTCCCACTCCCCCACCCACTGGTGGACTATCAGGAGGCCAGACACCGCTCGTTTCGAGAAGATTGATCTCCCGCATCCAAAAAATGTGAGCCTACCATATCACGTCAGGAGTATCAATATAGTATGAAGTATCACGTGCCGCGCCCTCTGGTTGGGGTTTCTCAGGCTCAGATTGCTTCATCAAGAAAACGGCCTGCGAGTTTGTACCGACTTGCACTCTCATCTGACCAATAGGTCCTCACTACTGATCAGACCTTCGATCCGGAGCTCACCTCAAAGGTCTGCAATGCCGCATCCAGGAGCTCGCCTTGCGCATCCAATGCTCTCGACTTGGAGAAGTCGTTTGTACCACCGGCGCTTCTCGTACTCGGTCAGTGCAGATTGGATGCTTTCCAACGCCCTGAATCGTCCGTGAGTCGTCTATTCCACGGATGCAATGCGTACTGAAGCCTACGTGTTCAGGTCAGAAACGTTTTGCGAGAAGTTGTCTTCTGAGACAGTGTCTTTCTTAATCGCACTGTTCACGGCATCTGCCAGGTCAGCTATCTTCTTGATGAGCTTCTGCCCACGTTCTTTGTTGCCGACCATCCTCTTCAGAAATCAATGCATTGTCGTTTCCTACAAAGTGCGCTAATCCACCAACCTGGACTATTTGCAGGATGCAGTGCCGCTCCCAGAGCAGTACCCACCGGCGCAGGTACAAACGTCAACACCGATATGACATCCTGCGCGACATCGATGGCAGTCATCGCGTAGTGTAGAGCATCATCTGCATAGCTGGTCTTCTTCGATCCCACCTTGGTAGGTGAGGTCGGTGGTGCTGACAAGAGCGACGGGGGCTCAGTAATACCAACAGGCGGCTGGGGATTTGAAGGCGTCGCGGCCGGCTTGGGCTCCGATAGTCGGGACGTCGATACCATAGGTAGTGTCACCCTGGGCTCCAATCGACTAAGTGAGGCCGCCGACTCCAGAGTGATGGGTGCCAAGCTTGAGGTGCCTGCCGGCATACTTGCTGACATGCCATTCACTGTGGCTTCCAACCGCTGTTTGCGAAAGCGGAACATGGGCAGAGGGTGCAACACAGTAACGATACGAATCAACAGTGCGAGCGCAGCCGGCTCCCAAGACGTGTCTCTTTACAGTCCGACTCTGTCTCCTCGTGCCCTCATGCATCCGCAGCCGTGTATCGCGTTGTCAGCTGCGTGCGCGATAGGTCACATATTAGGCTGTGTGCCTAAGCCCAGGCCTGTGCCTTCGAATTCTAGGACCCCAGCGCTATTGATTATGTTGGGCCAGTGTTCAAGTCGAACTTTCAGCGGACGTCCTGCTCATAGTTACTCTCAGCGCGTCTCGTAATGTATATATATATCATGAAGAGACGGTTGAGGCAGGTTGATTTTGTATATAGAGATCCGAATGAGGGTCGAGGACACTGGGAGCTCAGTGGCTTAGCATATTTATCGTCCACTGCCAATGTAGTCATCAGATTCATAGTGTTGCATCCATGGAACTTACACTCATCTGTTGCTGCGGACTGAGGCGGCAGTCTGAGTGCTCCTTGAGTCCTTTCTTTCTTAGTTCTGCCGCAGTGGACCGCTGCAAAACCTCGCCCATCTGTCGGCACTGGGTAGGGTCACCCCGTGTCAGCGCCGGTACTGTAACTAGAAACATGAGATCATCTCCGACAGACTCACGATCGGCGAGTGAAGACACAATCGCGGCCTGGCTCGCTACGAAGCAAAGCAGGCGAAAGAGACATCCATCTGTGTCAGAGGATGCGGTCTCGTGTACATCATCATGTTGTTCCTTGGCCCTCGGAGGGAAAGCAAACGCAACCGTGACGCGTCCGAGTTCAAACGTTCAAGTTACAATTGTGGCCAGGTGGCAGCCGGGCGCCTAAGGCCACCTCTCTGCCGCCACTAGTAGGTACTGCCGGAGCTAGTACGCGTTCTGCCGGCAAGCCATCCTCGAAAAAAGCTGGTATTACCATGTAATCGCACCCGTTGCAGTACTGCACTTCGCTGGGGCAGTTTCGTGGATGGTGGCTACGTACATCAGACATAGCGATGTCCGTGATGTACCGTGGCTTGCATCCATAGTGCTTTGTACGTACGGAGAACTCCACACCACTAGACCACCTCAGCAGCAGTCGCGAAATGATCTTTCGGAGCCGACGAGCGTGCGTACCAGTTATCAAGACATGTAGTCTAAATTTGAACAAAGCGATGGCCTCACGAAGTCCATCACGATTGTACGCGATAGACTTTTCTACCAGGGCAAGGTCGAAGAAACACGCGAGTGGTGCCGTATTCAGAGACGTCTGAGGCGCCCTCGCCCCCTCAAGTAGTGTACTTGTCCGTAGCCTATAGCTGAGTACGTACGTAGTACCATGGGGTGCAGCGTTGTAACTAGGGAGCATTGTCACCATTGCCGCCTCGAAATGGGAAGGCATCCACATACCTGAGCAAATATGATGACTGTGCGGTACAAGGCATACTGCGAGTACCTTCCAAGGCCAGTCCAAATCGCATGTCTGTCGAATCCTATCAGGGAGAAGAATGTGTCAGTCACAACTTACCATGACATGCCTCAGGCGTCCGCGTCAGCGCTATGGAAGCTGAGTGAACCTCGTGTAGATGTAGTAGTAACAGATATGCATTATAAATACCACAGCAGATATGGGTTTCCAGTGCTTCCATGAGCCTTGCGCTTCTAATGTGTCCCAACCGGTACGTAGGGCGTCACCAGTAAGGGGCACTGGCTGCCTGCCATATGCTTTCCGACGACGTATGGCCTCGTCAGAACCCTGCAAGCAGTACGTCAGTCGTACCCGATGACTCACCATGAGACAAGATGGGAAGGCAGGTACTCACACGTTCGCCTTACCGACCTTCTCGTCCGCCTCCGCGAACGTGAAGTGCGTCACCAGAACGAGAAGGAACGTCTTGATCTCAATAATCGAGAAGCGCATTCCGATGCACGACTGGAAAGAATAGAAGCGCATGAGCGAACCTAGTTAGCAGCATATACGATAGCGACGTACGCGGGGCCCGGCGGAGAACGTGAGCGTATTGTTGTACAGCCCAGGCTGCGACGCAACTGCCTCGGGGAGGCTGTCCCACCTATCCGGCCTTCACATCCGTGCACACGTAGGTCAGCCCACAAGTCAGGAGAGTTCAACCAAGCTTCAAACGCACTTGAATGCCCACGCATCAGCGCCCCAGATCTCCTTGTCGAGGTTGAAGCCCTCGACAGGCACGTGAATGAAAGCGCCCTTCGGCACGCGCACCTCCCGCAGCTCCTGGACGCTCCCGTCCGGCATGCGCGTGGGCACGGGCGTCCCCGTGGGGAGGACGTCGTCGCGCGTCGCGACGCGCGCGGACGAGTGGACGGGCGGGATGAGGCGCAGCGCCTCGCGCACGACGTTCTCGAGGTACGGCAGCTCCGCGACGCGCGCATAGAGCCGCCCGACCTCGTCCGGCGTTAGTGAGGCTAGAGGCGTGGGTGGGAGGAGCGGGAGGAGTTCTGCGCGGAGGCGAGCCTGGATCGCAGGGTAGCGCGCGAGGAGGTAGAGCATCCATGTGATCGCGAGTGAGGACGTGTCCGAGCCGGCGAACATGAACGTGTTGATGTTATGCAGGATATCTGCGTCGGAGATGCGCTGCTCGGGTGAGAGGTCCGCGGCTGCGTTGGATTTCACTGGGTCGCAATGAACATCATGGCGAGAAGGGATAAGTGGCAGAGCAGCGTACGCAGAAGGCTGAGGAGATCCTTGCCCTGGTAGGTCTTGCCCTCCGCTTCGGCCTCGGCTATCTTCCTCTTCTTCTCCTGAATGAGGTTTCCTGCGACACGGTGGATGACCTCCTGGCAACGGCGCACGGTATGGGTCGCCTTGTTTGGCTATATGCGCGTTAGCAGCTTGTCTGTATATTCTTATCCGACGAGTGGACATACGAAGAGGGTCTCGAGGGCTGGGAAGTAAATGACAGCCAAGCTCCTGAGCGCACCGGACTGCTGCGCAATCGCGACTTCGAACATCTCTTTGTATGCGTTGAATAACTCGTTTGTCTCGTTCTGGACAGCGTTGAACTGGTAGTCGAAGCCTTTCTGCCCGTCAGCGGCTCAGATACTGGGAGGGGTACCGCTGATACTTACCAGCAGAGCCTATCACATCGAATGTAGCACGACTGACCCAATGGCATACATCCAGCTTCATCCCGCCCTTCTCCGTCTCAGCACTCGCATCCCGTATCATCTCAAGCCACTTCTCTTTCAACTCGTCGCCCTTTGCAAACACGAGAGGGACGAGTTCGCGCATGTTCTGCACCGAAAACGCGGGCATTGCGACGCGCCGCTGCCACTTGTGCATGTTACCCTCGGCGGTGAGCATACCGCAGCCGATGAGCCCGGTAATGAGCCGCCGTGACTGCCAGGGCTTCTCGTATATGTGCGAGTGCTTCATGATGTGTGCGAGGGTAACGGGGTCGAGGGTGAAGAGGCGAAGGTCCCACTTGCATCCCGGGGTCAGATGAGGTGCTGCTGGTTTGGAAGAGACTTACGGGGAGAATGCCTCGGATCATAACATTACGACCGTACGTCTTGATGAAATGTTCGTGGGTCCGCGGGGAGACGGAGGGGCTGCAAGGTTTCGCTCATCAGCCTCCATATATGCAAGGATGTACGCGCACACAACCGAGAACCAGACCTAGAACCCGCATCATAATCATACACATCATGCCGCACGCAACTCCGTACAAGGTAGGCAGGGATAGGTGGACCATGCGAACGGCATATAGCAGCAGACAGCGACCTCGCTTGTGCAGACCGGTGTAGAAGTAGGCTGGTTCCCAAGTACTCACTTCATGACCATCCCTAACTGATCTCTGAAGAGCCCATTACTCGGAGGGCCGGGCAGATTCCTGAGCGGGTTGCTCCTCGGGTGTATGAAAACGAGGTTGAGCAGATACACGAGGAGTGCGCTCAGCACCACGAGCAGTGCATAGAAGAGCATGACGGTATGTTGTGGCTGGAGCGTCGTTAGTTGTCGGTTTGTCGATGTTGTCGTGAGTGAGAGGCAAGCGTGAGCGCGCTCGGGCTATTGTACGGACGACGAGAACAATAGGACGATCTGCAGGGCTCTGGCCTCAACGTCCGGTGCTGCCGAGTTGAGAGTAGATTGCGACCTAGGTTGCAGTATAAATATTCATTGTCGGTCCATACCCGCCGTCCGTCGGGTACTCCGGCGATGCGACGACGCTGAGGAAGGGCGGACTGAGACCGGGATAGAGGCAGCCAGGTCGCAGACTCGCAGAACAAGGGGCGTGAGAAGGCGCTTACACGGTCGGGAGGGGGGCGCTCAACGCGATCGGGGCGCACGTGATGGCGCCCTGCCAGAATGATCGGACTTCACAATTCAGCTTCATTTCCTCTCCTCCCTCTTTCAAGTTCTACTGTTGAGTAAAAACGTCTTGCTTGCGATTATCTTCATGCCTCTGCACTTTACGGCTCAGGACGTGGCCTTCAACAACTCCGATTCTGGAGGCTCACAATCTTCCGAGTCCGAAGATGAGCAGGATCTCACCTGGGAAGACTGGGTATCCGATTCGCTCGAGAACAGACCCTGCAAGTCGCTCTTCGATCAAGACAAAACTTTTCCATCCGTTCCAGAGGCACTGAACCATGATAAGTCGACTCACGGTGTGGATCTAGACGCCATCTGTTCAAAGTTGTGTACGTCGTTTTGCGTTGGCGCGTTCTCCATTTCACTGACCTCCCCTACAGCCCTTGATCCTTACCAGCGTATACGCCTCATCAACTGGATACGAAAAGAGGTGAGTGACTCGTGAGAGGAGAACTCTATGTACTTCTTCCACAGTGGCCGCACGTGCATCCCGTTAGCAGCTCAGTGCATGTCGAAGTACGCCGGATGGGCATGATCGTACTGAGTGTATTTTCGCGGAGCAGCTTCCATCCCTCTTCCGCAGGACACCGCTGTTTTGGCATCCAGCTTGAAGGAAATGTGTGCGCAACTAGCGACAAAGTCATGCATTATGTGGAGCCATAGGTGGATCGCTTCTGTTCTCAGGAAAGGAAGCCGCGCGGGCACTACGTTTTGAACGGGTGTCATCGGTCGGTCGGTCGGTCGGTCGCCGAGGATCGTTGCCGATTCGAGCCGGGACAGGGTGCGAAGCCAGCTGATTCACCTGCGTTCGTTTTCGGAGGCGTACGATTCAGGCCATGTACATATCCGAATGATAGCGATGGTATTCGCGCTGTCGATTCTGATGAACCAACGAGTCGAATACGCTTCACTTCACCGTTGCGGACAACGCACAGAGATCGCTCACATACTTCGCAGAAGCCCTCACCTTCGGAAGTACTCGCCCTTAAGGGCGACGAATCGCTCTTCTCCTCCGACGAATACTTGATCCCTGCTATCGAGGACGATCCTCTCCTCCGTGCGTCCACGTCTGACCTCTCGCGCCGCCCAATCTGACGCACTTTCCTCAGAGCTGACCTCAACGGACTGGTCGTCCTCTGACGAAGACGAGCCGTCCGGCTCTGCGCAGACCGATCTCGAGGTCGCAAATCGGCGCATCCGCGCGCTCGAGCGCAAGCTACAAAAGGCACAGCAGGACTTAAACGACTACCGCGCGTTCGTCGGGGAACGGCTCGGGCGCTCGCGCCTCGTCGCCGCGCTCGAGGAGCCGCCTGCCTCCGCGTCATCCACGCACATCGCGGCGCCCCTCCGCGACGACGACTCGCATTATTTCCAGAGCTACGGAGAGAATGGTGAGCGTTCCCCAGCACCGAAGACCGGGCATGCGGGCTGACGCAGGGAAAGACATACATGCGGTCATGATCCAGGATAAGGTGCGTACAGCATCGTACGCGCAATTCATCCAGTCGAACCCCGAGCTCTTCAACAACGCTGTGGTGCTCGACGTTGGGTGCGGCACCGGGATCCTCTCGTTGTTCGCCGCGCGAGCGGGCGCACGCCGCGTCATCGCGGTCGACGCGAGCCCGATTGCAGAGAAGGCGAAGCAAATTGTGAAGGACAACGGACTCGAGGGCGTTGTCACTATTATCCGCGGACGCATTGAGGATATCCAGCTACCGGACGGTGTGGACAACGTAGATGTGATTGTGTCCGAGTGGATGGGCTATGCGCTGCTGTATGAGAGTATGCTTGACTCTGTACTCCATGCGCGAGATCGGTTCTTGAAGAAGGACGGCGGCGTGATGGCTCCGAGCCAGTGCAAGATGCAGCTGTGCCTCTGCGACGCCGGTGAGATTTTCAAGGAGCGGATTGGGTTCTGGGGTGATGTTTACGGTATGCGTTCGTCTGGCCGCTCATGGGCGGATCTGCTGAGCGCACGCATCGACAGGTTTTGACTTGTCCGCGATGGGCACGGACGTATATGAAGATGCGATCGTCGACGTCGTTGGGCCCGAGGCTGTGCTCAGCGAACCGTACACTATCAAGGTGAGCACCCGCCCGCCGTCTCACCGTACCCAGACAGCCACTGACCCAATCCCGTGTAGGACCTCCCTCTCGCGAGCATCACGCCGAAGCAGCTCGACTTCTCCACGCCGTTCACGCTCACGACGACGACGCTGCAGCGCACGAAGGCTCACGCGCTAACGCTCTACTTCGACACGTTCTTTACCGCGGACGGCGCGCCCGTCAGCCCGGGCACGCGCGCGCACGCGGTGCGCGAGGGCGACCCCGTCCTCGCGGAGGTTTGGCCGCTCGGCGGGCGCCATCGTACGAGCCGGCGCATGAGCTCTGGGCAGGGCCTCAAGGACCGCGAGGGTGAGGGCGCGCGGCGGAAGATCACGAGCTTCAGCACGGGCCCGGAGAGCGTCCCGACACACTGGAAGCAGACGCTGTTCTTGCTGAAGGAGCCGATCACGGTACATGAGGGTGCGTGCTTAGGCGTCTGTCCGTTGATGCTCGTTGCTGACGTGTGTGGTTGTGTGGCTAGGTACGGTGGTCCAGGGGACGTTCAAGTGCCGCAAGTCGGCGGACAACTCGAGAGAGCTGGACGTGGAGATCCATTACACGGTTAAGGACCCCGATACAGAGGAGCCGCCAAGCCAGGTGGTCGTGCAGCTGTACAAGGTGCGATGATCGCGGCTGGGAGCGGATCAGCAGAAGAGAATGTGCAGCGTAGACGAGGCGGACGGGAATGCCGCTTGAAAGAAGACATCTATCACTGTATCAGGACATCTTAACGCACAACGTTGTCAGCCCAGGTAATCAAACACATAGCTGTATCAATGGGATCTTGTTTATGCACCCGCGAAAAATTGTCACCGGGTGTTGAGAAGCCAT
>KE504150.1:101909-219760 GCA_000344655.2 Fomitopsis schrenkii
TGATGTTCGTAAAGCGATGGTCGAGTTAGGCGACACTAAGGAATGTGGGGGCCGAGTTGGACGGCCTTGACGCGAGGAAACGAGGGTGAATTAGGAGGGGGCGGGTAGGTAGATGGGCTCCGATAAGCGGGCGCCTAACGGAGATGATGGTGGTACGAGGTCAAGGAGCGATGCACTTTTGCAAGCTCCCGATGTTGATTTGTTCATCACCCCAGGAGTATGTATATTGACCGAGTTTCAGTCGGTAAGGACGCTGCAGGCTGAGAAACGGTCACTCAGGCTGGCAGACTAGTACCTCTCAGTACTGTCTCTACTACTATAGGTAAGGTAGTACGCGTAATATTCATGGAGAGTAACTGTGTTCTACGCTCGCGAAAGTTGATATGTGATTATTCGCGGTCGTCGATCGTAACGTATGTACAGTGCCGTTTTTTGAGTGATGACGACAAGTATCGATGACCTGCAAGTCGCATCGTATGTCGCGGTTAGGTGACCGTGTTCGTCACCGTATATACCTGGATTGTCAAGCGCTGATCCCGACGTGTTCTTGATGAGTAGACCCGCTAGAGGCCGCTGAGAAATCAATGCCTGAGCTTGCTATAATGTCCTTTATTTGATGTAGCATTGCACAAAAGGTCGCATAGCCGGAGGATCGATACCAGCTGCAGTGACAGCTATACGGCGGATGCATCTAGTAGCCTGGTCAGTTTGAATGTCAGACTAAGAGCCTCCATTTGTGTCAAACCTAGGCGTAGCGTGTGCATGGCCATTGCCAACTGGCCGAATTGAAAGTTAGCGTGTGCACTGGCCGCGAGCGTGACGCGCTGTCCGACGTGACGCGATCCACGTGAAGACGTGACGGAACGCGACACGTTACACCTCAGCAAGTTGAGTGCTGTTTTCCTCCCGTCACTGCGCTGCTATGAATCGATCATCCTTACCTGTCCAAGATGAAGTGCAGACACGCTTGTGGGTCGTCTACAACTTCGTGTTGAACACCGCCGGTGTGCCATTGGACCCGAAGGACACACTTGGCGGCTACCCCTCGGCGCGCTCGTGCTGGCTGGACACGAAGACACTGCTCCTTGCACTCACAGGACAACGAGTAGCAGAAACGAGGGTGGATAAACTCATATATGGCCGGGCCTTGCAAATGTGCCTTGGCGGTACGTGCTTATCATATCAGAACGAAGCTGTTGCTTTCACCGCGTTGACGTTGAGTTCAAATCGCATCATGTACACAGGAACCTTCCTACCATTGAACCACCTCCCACCTCGCAAAACAGAAAACTCAGCCGGGTATCCTACATGGTACACCTCCTGTCAATTCTCAGACCAGGGCGCGATCCCGGACCCTCATCCTCGGGCGCTCTACCAGCCGAACTGCTGGTCGGACACGGTGTCGACCTGCTCCACGACCTCCTGGTTGTACACGTCACCGTCGGGCGCGACATACGTGTCATCGTAGCTTTCCGTCGTCTGCGTGTCCTCGACGACGTTCTCGCCCCCGAAGAAGCCAGTATCCTCCTGGACGACCTCTGTGCGCCGGCATAAGCCACCGTTCGAGGATGAACGTGGGGTATACGTACCGGTGCTGTAGGTCTCCTGCGAGTCGTAGTAAGACATGTCGGTTATAGGATGGGAGGTGGAGGGCTGCTTGTGTTTGGTGCGGATGTGCTACGAGCGGGTATTTGCTCGGTTCGAAGGCTCGTTGGTGGGTGTTGTACTGCTCTCCCTCGCCCTAAGCTGACCATCTTTATATATCATGTTCTACGCAGCAGCTTCCACGGCCGGGCACTAGTAGGCGGTTCCGATCCCGTCGTCGCGCTTCCACGAAGGCGACGCCGGCGCTCTGTGGTCTAACTTTACAGATGCTTTCTCAGCATCTGCCAGTACATCCAACACATCGCAACCGACACGGGCGGTGCATATCGGCCAATACGATGTCGCACGCGTAGGCTAGGGGTGCTGCGGCACGCATATAGCAGGAGCTGAGCACTGCTGGATCCTTCTGGATGATGGATGGAAGCTATGTGCGCACAGGCGGCACAACGGCATGGCGAGATCCGCGTTGCTGTGACGGCTAGTTATATTTGGGACGTGGAGAATGCGCGGTCCGCTATGTGCTAGTGGGACACTGCATCGACGACGTTCAACTTCTGGTGGACGGGTGCAATGACGCACCACCCCAGAGGCCACCCAAGAAGGCGAAGAAGAGCTGCTAATAGTCTCCTTGGAAGCGATGCGCCTTTTCGATTCATCGCTATATCCACGAACGCTGTGAGTGCCATTGCGATATCCGTAGTACAGCCGTTGCAAACCTGTTGGTAGCCTGCGCCCGAAGTGATGGATCAGGCTCCTTCGCAACTGTCCAACTCGCAAATAGGATACACACTTCACAAGATAAGTGAGTAGCTACTATGTGTGCCATGACTACGAGCCACATTCGTCCTCGAAAGAGCCTCCTCTACTGATCGGCGTCAGGCTAGGCATCATCATCAGGAACAAGCACCCTGAATTGTGTACGTAGCGGAGTTTCATGTGGATCGTCTTGACGGTTGCACGTACCGTCCCTTGAGTAAGTATTTATGATCTTCATGTTGCATCGGAGGCTACACGCACCTTTGCGGCGTCCCGGGCCCGTTTTCGGCGGAGCGTGCCCATAGTTATTGTCGTACGAGTACGAAGTTGAAATGTGCGGTAAGAGCATCCCCATAATGTATTACTTATGACGTAGGTACCTGCAATTCGATCTGACGCGGCCTCTGTCTCTAAGGACACTCGTTTTTGCAAGCGTATGTCAAGCATTGGCGGGTCTTTGCGGAGCTACAATCCGTTCACATCTAGATAGGGTGACCTTGTATATAGGTGATAATTGATCCTCGGTACTCCGCAGGTGGATGAATTGGCGCAGTATTGAAGTTCTGCAGGCCTACTACAGCAAGGCCTGCCCGTAGCGGAACTAAGGTGTCCAAGATAGGAAGCCATCCTTCATGACTTGGACAGAGAGCGGCAGCGAATGGGTTTGGGTTACGGTGTTGAGCTTCTCGAAGCAGGCGTAGCTCCACACTGCTTAGAAACGCAAGTGCCCTGGTATATAAGGGCGAGTTCGTCGTCATTCGCGCCTCGCCTTCTCTTCTCTGATCCGCCACTATCTCCCCCTCTGACGCCATGCTCGAGTCTCGTCACCGCCGCTTCACCTCGCTTCACATCGTGCCGCAGTACGTACATAAGTACCTGGGCCCATGATGCATTAACGCTGCTCAGGCACTGACGAGGTAGGTCGAGACGAGAGCCCATCACCAAGACTCGTGATCACGTGGGCGCGTCTGGCATCGCGTCATCTGCGTCCGCGCGTGTGCGCGAACGTTCGCCAGCGCCATTCCTCGGAATGCGACATCGACGACCACGACTCTGGCAGACTCGCTCCCCAGACTTCAATGTTCAGGCCCAGGCCCCGGCAGCCTCAGCTTGCTCTTGCTGACCGTCAGCCGACCGCTAAGTACGGTACCGCCCTCGGGATGTTCGTTTGGCATCACAAAACAAGCGTCAGCCACGCGTGCAGCGGCGGTCACCCGACCTGCTCAGCGTCCAAATCAAGGCATCCGTCAGAGGCGAGAGACGTCATTAGGCCATTCTCCGGACTTTGGTCGACTCTGCGGGCGTTGGATCCAATAATATTTCCCTCCGCAATTGATGGCACTTCCATTGCGTTCCCTGGCGCGCTCAAGACGCTGCTATAAAGCCGACCCCGACGACCTCACACGATCGACGAGCCTGCTCCGTTCCCCAGTGTCCGCGTCGCTCAGGATGCTCGCCTACGTTGCAGTCTCGCTGGCCCTGCTTCAAGCAGTCGGCGCTCTGCCCGCTAGTGACAGCGATGCAGCGACCGCTACAAGCTCGTCCGTGGTCACCACCCCCATTTCGACCGCGATAGCCAGCGCGTCGGCTTCCGCAGCGGCCATCCCATCATCGGAGCCTCTGCCCCCAGTGCAGCCCTGGTGCATCAGTGAGATCTTTTGCGCTGGCGCGGTGCGTTCATAGACTTGCGGTGTCCCTCTTACCCACTCAGTTGCTTCGTCCCGAGTAGCTCCTGCAAGATGTCAACTTAGCTCAGGTCTACAGCGACCCGAAGACGATCGTGGACAAGCCCACCTCGAAGCGCTCGCAGGAGGTGCTCGCCGACTTTGCGAAGCTCCAGAACAGCTCGGGTTCTGCCGGCCTCACGGAGGGCAATATCGTGTCCTTCGAGGACGGCGACTTCACGGGCGAGGGCCAGGAGCTCGCCGTGGTGAAGCTTGCGACCCTCAACCAGAACCCCGCATTCCTCGACAACGTCACGGACCCGCTGATCAAGGCGTGGTCGCAGACCGTGAGCGGGTACTGGGCGGATTTGATCCGGGAGACGAACACGAGCGCGACGTGCCCGATCTACCCGGATGCAGGGGACTGCGAGGGCACGTTCATCCCGCTGAACCATACATTTGTCATTCCTGGGGGCCGCTTCCGTGAGCAGTGTGAGTATGGCTTCCGGCGGTATGGGATGGCTGGAGGATTGACCCGCGAGGTTCCGTAGACTACTGGGACTCGTACTGGATCATCCAGGGACTGCTCAAGAGCGAACTGTACGACATTGCGAACTCGACTCTGCAGAACTTCATTGATGAGATCAACACGTTTGGATTCATCCCGAACGGCGGGCGTATCTACTGTAAGTCTTTTTCTGCGCATTTGTACATGTCGGCTGACAGGTTCGTAGACCTTGATCGGTCGCAGCCCCCTCTCTTCACGCGCGTAAGTAGAGCTGGCTGTATGCGGCCCTATCGTCAAGATTGATTGTTGGCGTAGATGGTGTCGGACTATGTCGCAGCAACCAACGACACCGGTATTTTGACGAGGGCTATTCCAGCTATTGAGGTGCGTCCTCGCATAGTGATATCACTCCTTGCCACTGTCTTGACGTATGCATAATGTAGACTGAGCTGCAATGGTGGGCCAACAATCGCAGTGTGCAGGTGACGAGCCCGTACTCGAGCAAGACCTACACGATGTACCATTACTCCGTTGACAACACTGCACCTCGACCTGAGTCCTACCTCGACGGTAGTCACTTTCGCTACCCTCTGCAGTCTCGCTGCTGACAGTCTAAATCGCATAGACTACAACACCGCTTTCGACCCCACCTTGCCCGATCTGAACGAAACTGAGCGCTCGGCCTTGTACGCAGAGCTTGCTAGCGGCGCGGAGACGGGATGGGACTACAGCTCACGCTTCGCAGCTGATCCGTATGCGGGCGGAACGAACAATACGAACCCAACATTGCGCACTATCCGAGTCCGTGAACACGTTGCAGTCGACCTGAACAGCATCCTCTGTAAGTGGACCTACCCCCTTCACCTACTATCATCAGGCTCAAGAAGCTCGCACAGATAAGGCACATACCATCCAGGCAGGGTTCTATACATCGGCGGGCAACAGCAGCGGAGCTACTGCGCACCTCGAGACTGCCGCTTCGCTTCGCGAGGGCATCCTCGACCTCACCTGGGACCCCAAGAAGCTCGCCTTCTACGACTTCAACCTGACCTCCAGCTCGCGCAACACCATCTACACGCTCGCGACGTTCTACCCGCTCTGGAACGATATCGTGCCCAACGAGCTGCTCGCGAACAGCTCAAACGCGTTCGGCTTCTTCGCGGGCGTGAACCTGGTGCTGAACCGGTACAACGGGAGTTTGCCCGTGACGTTCCTCGAGACGGGCCTGCAGTGGGACGCGCCGAACGCGTGGCCGCCACACCAGTACATCGTGCTCCAGGCGCTCGCGGCACTGCCCACGAACGTCACGGGCGGCGCGCTGCCGACGCCGCCGTCGGACGCGTCGACGTTCGCGCTCGTGCCCGCGGGCCAGCTTGGCCTAGAGGAGGGCCAGTTGCCCGGGCAGCTCCTTGGCGCGGGTAAGGGGAACGCCACCAAGACAGGCCCTAGTGCGGACATCAGCAGGCTGAACGGGACGGTCGTGAATGGCGGGAACGCGACGCAGGGCGAGGGCTGGGCGGACGTGCTCAAGCGCGAGGTGGCGAACCGCTACTTTGCGAGTGCGCTGTGCAGTTGGTGAGTCCTTTGTTGTCACACATGATGTGGTGTTGTGGGTGGTGGCTGCTTTTACTGGGTATGGGTACCTGGTGTGGGTGGAACGCTGTGCGGCTGTTGTGTGGGTGTGGACCACTCGCGAGCTGGTTGTTGATCGACCTACTTGCTCCCACTGGACGGGGATGTGCCTTGTTTCGGTGGGCTGTGCGATGGAGTGGTTGTGTGATCGTCGCGAGCTGATGTGGAGCTGTGAGTCCGATGGAGCTCCCCGATCGTTTGTCAAGGGTGGTTTTTGTTGTCGTCGTTACCCAGTGGGTGCGTTGTGTGGACGTATGTGCTGATTAGTGTTGTCTCGCCAGGCATGCGACAGGTGGATCCATCCCCGGGCTGCTCTCGCAGCTCCCAGACTCAGTCCTGAACGTCACTGGCAGCATCGGCAACACCGGTAACGTGCGTGACGCCGCAGCAGCCGTGTGTGGCGTAAAGCTGACCGGTGGTATCTTCAGATGTTCGAGAAGTTCAACACGACTGACGTCAACTCGTCCGGCAGCGGCGGAGAGTATACCGTCCAGGTACGGGCTCTCATTATAACTTCGCTTGAGACCGTATTGATGTGCTAAACTGCGCAGGCTGGATTTGGGTGGACGAACGGCGTCGTACTCTGGATTGCGGCCAACTACGGCCACGTCTTGAACTCGCCCGACTGCCCCAGCATCCTCGGGGTTGTCGGCAGCTCCGGCAAGACGACTACTAGCGGCGCGCCTCTCAGTGCGTCGGCCAGTGTGACGCTTGTGACGCTGGCGGTTGGTTTCTTGGTGACGCTACTTGCCTGATCGCCAGCTGGTCTTAAATTGACGAAAAGGGTGTACGCACCCAACGCGTGTATGTGTGTGTACATGTACGACGGACTCACGAGTAACGAGCGCGATGTTGTAGGCAGACGACTCTGATTTTGGGGACGCTCTCGATGATGTAACGCAATTTCTAATCTACAACAGATTTTCTTGGTGACCTACAGTATTGATGTGTGCGGCTACCAACGAGTCCTATACTGTGGACATTCAGTGCCACTCCATGGCTGCCTACTCCATGCTAGGTGAGATGTGTGATGGTTGATGTTGACCCTACGAGAAAGAGCAGTCGTGAACAAACCAATCTGACAAGGCGCGAGCCATGAGAGATGAGGCGAAGGCAATCGACGAGGAGGGGTCACGGTCGAAATGGACAACAGAGAGGGCAGGTGCCATGGCAGGGCGACGGCGGTGTCGATGTGCTGCTCGGGGATGAATGACCGGGGGCGGATACAACTGAGACGCGTCGGGCAGGGTTGTAAGGCGCAGGCGTCGTGAGCGGGCGGGCGTCGTGCGCGGTGACGTCAGCTCACATATGGCGAGGGCGAGCCTGAGAGCGATCGGCGATCGGACGTGCAGTGCGCGATAAATGCGACTCACCGGTCCGACTACAGCAGGCCCACGCGGGCGAATGGTTTGGTGGATGTACTGATGCGCGGTCATATGACGTACACGCTCAGGCGGACTGCACACTGGGCTAGAATATAAAGCAACCTGAGTATGAGGCCTTGTGATTGATCATGACACATAATGGGTAACGACATGCGATGGGAACTACGCCGTGTGCCTAGCATTTGGGCGGGGTGGGACAGAGTCAAGGAACTCTTTGATGTGGTCTCCGATAGGCTTGCCGCCGAGGACAGTCAGGATGGTGACTACGGTATCCTTGGCCTTTAGGGGGCAGGGCAGGGCGGGTTTGTTCGACTTCATGAATGCATCAAGTTGATCCCAGACGGCGACAAACGAGCGGGAGCGTCCTCGAACGAGATTGCAGACGGCCCACGTGGGGTCGAGGAAGACGGCGGGTCCAAACTGCACCAGTAGTGAGCATGCACCGCGGCGAGGAGGCGCCGCAGCAAGTAGGCGCTGCAGCGAGTAGGCGGTAGAAGCAGACTCACCATGTTGTACAGTTTGAGCAAACGGTTGCGGGCGGTGACGACTTTCCAGGCGCCACTGCGCCACTTTGTGTACGGTTTCTTGAGCTGCGCCAACTTTGCTTCGGTAGCTGCCTCGCCAAGACCTCGGAACTCGTCGGCGTACGGAGAGTTTGCGATGAATGCTGTCTTGTAGAATGCGGTGATGAAGGTGCGACCACCTTCGGCAGAGAGGCGGCGCTGCCAGTCGAGAGCGAATTTGACAGTTTCAATTTGAAGGAGCACGAAGACGACGGTGCTGGTGGTGGCGAAGCCTTGTTCCATCTCCAAAATTGCCTGTGCCCGCTGAAGAGAGCATAAGAGGGGGACAGGATGTGAGCACATACCTTGTGCCTGGTGTCGATGCGTTCCTTGGGGTTGCGGATGCTGTCGTTGGCCTTCGAACGAACCATGATATCCGAGACGTTTGACGCATTGTGTGCGTGCGCGCCGAATGCCTCGGCCTGTGGAGGGTGACGACATGCGTTAGCAAGACAGGCACTACTCACCCAGTCGTGCAGGGAAGCCACTGGGAGACCGCCCAGGAGTCGGAGGAAGGCGTCATCTTCACGTACGGCGAGCTTTGACTTGGGGCAAGGGCCGAAGAGCAAGAGGTTGACGTGTTCGAGAGAGAGCGGACGACAAGGGATCGCGTGGGTGATCTTGTCGACACGTTCAGCAGCTTCGGCGAGCCTGGTGTCGCAGGAAGCAGCGCTGGCGGCAGCACGGGCATTGGGCAGGCTACCGGCGCCGTCTTTGGCGCCGTCTTCGTTATCGCTGTCCTCTGGGTAGCGTTCTTGCTCCTGGAGGTGCTGTTCGAGATGGCCGTCATCGAAGGTGCTGTCGTAATTGTTATCCTGAGGCTGCATGTCTTCGTCGTCGTCTTCTTGAGATGGCATGTATTCGTCATCGTCGTTGCCTTCCCCATGGTGACTATATGCGCCGTGTTTGCGGACGCTGGAGGACCATGGGTCAGTGAATTCATGCTTAGGAGAGAAGGGCGAAGGGGATGGTGTGCTAGCGGTGATGCCAAGGTTCTCGACGACGGTGACGTGCAGGTCGGAGATGCGGGCA
This sequence comes from Fomitopsis schrenkii, assembly GCA_000344655.2. Classification (NCBI taxonomy): domain Eukaryota; kingdom Fungi; phylum Basidiomycota; class Agaricomycetes; order Polyporales; family Fomitopsidaceae; genus Fomitopsis; species Fomitopsis schrenkii. The sequence goes on from KE504150.1 coordinate 111,055, forward strand.
CAGACGTTCAAGGCCAGGCGGCGATCACGCAAGGGCCAGTCGTCTCGAAGGGAGCGCAGAGCGGCGCAGATGGGCTTGATAGCTTCGAGATGGGCAAGAACGGTCTCGAGATCTTCCGCGCGCGACGACATGATGGTGGTAAGAGGCAGACACGGCGTGTGGCGAGGAGTGCTGGCAGAAACGTGCCGGTGCACCCTAAGCTGAGATTAATCATTGCGGTCTCACTGAGACTGAAGGTGCGGCGGAATGTCGCACACGTGATTGCTAGGCTTACGGAATGCGGAAGTCTAGCTGCTCTACATAACATACAAAGTACACTATGAGGTGATCGTTGTGCCCGTGGGGGCTGCTTTCGCGACGTGCTCCGCATGCTGCTCGAGCACTGGCAGCAACTGCGCGCAACACTCGACTCGACGGACGCGCCCCTTTCAATGGGACGTCGGCAAGCGGACGACGCAGGCGTGAGCCGCGGCGCGGCGCTCGTCGCGGGGTTTTGGAGACATGGGGCGATGGAGGGCAATGAAGAGGTTGGGAGCGATGACCAAGGCGGCGGGTGAGGTGACGCCGGGCGTGAGTGTGAGGTGACGTAGGGCGATCGGGTGATCGGACGTGCAGAGATGGCGGGGTGATCGGAGTGGCGGGGTACGGCGAGTCGCAGGCGTGTGCAGGGACGGTGATGCGCAGCTGGCCGTCGCGGTTGGTGGCCGCGGGGAGGAGGGTGGATGCGGGAGTCGGGGGCAAGCGCCGATCCAGGAAGGGGAGTCCCGAGAATGAACAACACCTCTTAGAGCCCACTTACCCTGCCCACCTGTTTACGTCGGCTCCAGAATGATCAACTCAAGCTATGGCGAAGAAGGCGGTTGACGCGTGAAAGGGTTTCGAGGCGGAAAAAACTCGCGCGTCACACCGCTCGTAGCTTATTGAAGATACAATCAGCGAGTAGCGGGGACTTCGAAGCACCGAAACTGCACAGAGTCGACGTCGGATGGCATGCGGCCGGGTGACGACGTCCACCTTCGAGATCGAACATTCGCTCTGGACTCAGTGTCTGAACAAGCCACGGCCCACGGTGAGCGGCGAGAACTGTTCAGGTGCGCGACTCGGCCCCCACTGGCAGTGAGTGCGGCACTCGCCGGCTCCCTACCTGCCTTCAAAGCTTCACTCTCGGACCCACTGGGGCCTCCGAGTCGGGCGCGCCGAGACAGTCGTTCGTACAGTAGTTGGCAGAAGGTTTGAGTGTCTCGAGCAAGCACACAAGAGTAGTGAGAACGAAAGCAGTTGAGAATTCTGTAGAAAAGATCCCGTAGTAGCGGAGTTCGAGGAGCATCCCAGTCGACGAATGGGTCGTCTCTTTCGGCTGATGCCGGATTGAAAATTCCGCCCACAACGTACGCGTACTTGCCGACGCAGTCACCAATCCTGCAATCCTCACCACTGAAATTCTGAAACATCGAACACTGTGTCGACAAAGTCTGCAAGGCGAGGGTACCGCGTATATAAAACTAATCAGAACGTTCACCACATCCCTGAGAACAATAAATACTCAGGCTGTGCTTGCCAAATTCAATGAAATCAGCGGCCACGCCTAGAGACGGCCAGAGCTCCCATGATGAGACTCATAAGTGATTAGATCAGCACTACCGGTGCACATGGTTCTTCGTTCTCATGTTGCCTGTTGCTAACAGAGCGGGGACGGGACAGTAGCGATCGTCACCCTGGTGGACCCACCACGTCGTCAGCAATGTGACGAAAGTTCGTCCTCTGCGGATCGACACACGTCAATCTGCAGAAGGCTACTGAAACAATCTTCCGCAAGACGGACGAGAAGCCTGTCCGCCTGCGTACAGCTTTGCGAATTTGAGTCTCCGGTGAGAAACTGAAATACACAGTATCATCACAATGACGAAAATGCGTACTGACCGGAAAGAAGCGCAGATATGGGAGATTTGTACACTTTGACAGCAATTCTTCGAACGCGGGACGACACAGCAAGTCGCCCATCTGACCGCATCAGATCCTTAGGATGGTTGCGCTCCTGGTGGCTGGAGCGTTAGGCAACTTGAAGACGTATGCCTTTAGCGAAGGGCACGCGTCAAAGGGAAACGAATCGTTATAAAGCCTCACGTTTCTACAAGCCGGCGCCCCTCATAACAACCACTCGGTCAACATGTCAGGACTAGCTGAAGTGAAGGCACTGCTCTCTATCGTCAACCAAGCTACGCACGACGCGCTGTTGGCGTACGCTGACAGCGGGGAGGATGTCCCCTCGCTCTCGTCGACGGACGAGCGGTCTATCCTCGCCATGGCCAACAACCTCCCACTCAAACGGGCTGTTCGTATATTGGAAGGGGCCTGCGAGCAGCTCTGTGCCACCCTAGCGCCTCCGGGCCAGTCTATCATCGATGTGGGTGTCGCTGGTCTGATCATGCTTGTGCCGAACACCTCCTGACGTCCCAAACGCAGCGTTCTCAGAGCTGGATCTCGGACTGCCTCCGTGTGGCTATTAACGCGGGCGTCGCCACCATTCTGCGTGACCATCCAGAGGGAATGCATGTCAAGGATCTCGCACCGCTTGTGAAGATGGACGAAGCCAAGTTGTGTCGTATCCTCAGGGCACTCAGTGCGCGGCACTGCTTCCAGGAGGGTACGTCTCTGCACTCGAGCGTCCCATTACATTCTGCAAGCTCACTGGCGACCGTGCCGTAGTCGATGTGGATACCTTCGCCAACAACCGGCTCTCGATCACGCTCATGAAGGACTGTCCTGTGGGGAACCTAGCAGACCTGATGTCAACCGAAGTAGCGACGGGCGGAAATGTCATCCTCGAGCACCTCACCGACCCGCGGACTCACGGATCGTATGACCCGGCCAAGGCGCCGCTGATGCACGCACTCAAGGGCCCAGAGAATGAATCTGTCACCTTCTTCGACTGGCTGCGCAACACGGTAGGGATCATATGCCCCGCACGTAGCGCTTTATTGACACAGTGCCGTGCTCAGCCTGACAGAGAACAGGTACATACGTTTCTCACTACATCTGGCGCGCGCTCAGAGCAGTGTGTCAGAACTTTAACACCGCTATGACGGGTATCGGAACGCTCATGGGCAGCCTTGCTTTGCTGGAAGGTACTGCACCGCATGAATCCTAGCTTATCCTCGCTCATGCCGAATCTGCAGGGCTTCCTTGGGATAAGGTCTCTACTGTGGCCGATATTGCATCTGGTGTCGGCGCGTACGCCATTCCCCTGCTCAAGCAGCACTCGCACATCAAGTATACCTTGTGCGATATGCCGGCTACTATCACACAGGCTAGAGCAGTAAGCTAGTTTTCCGCTACAGTATGTACACACCTCTGACTGAACCAAGGTATGGACGGAAGAGTATCCGGAGGCCGTAGACTCGAGTCGGGTAGCCTTCGAGAACTACAACTTCTTCGAGCAGGTCGCCCCGGCTGGGCAGGACATCTACTACGTCAGCACTCAGCTTCCTGCCATATCTGTGCTTTCGACTGACGGCGCCCGGTCTGACCGCCGTAGATGCGCGCCATCCTGCACAGCTGGACTGACGAGCAGTGCATCGGCATCCTCAACAACATCCGCTCCGCGATGAAACTGACGGGCCGAATCTTCGTCCGTACGTCCCTCCCCGCCCGTCTAACCGCGCCAGCGTGGCTGACATGCGTGTCACGGCCGCACAGACGATCACCTCGTGCAGTCCTCCGCCCGCGTCAAGAGTGTGATCGAGCACGCAGAGCTCGGCGTCGACACCGTGCGCTCCCGCCCCAACTCCCCCTTTCCGTACCACTGACTATCATGATTCGTCACGGTAAACAGGCCCCGGAGCCGATGCTCCCAAACTTCGGCTCAGGGAAGAAACGTGCGTTCAACATGGACATCACCATGCTCATCACTTGCAACGCCAAGGAGCGCACTCTCCCCGAGATGATTGACGTCGGGTGCGTACCTAACGCGCCCCTTTTCTGTCGTGCGGTAGAAGGCTGAATGGTGTGACTGTAGGCGTCGCGCGGGCCTGAAGCTCATCAAGGTGTGGGACCTAGTCGAGGCGAGTGTCGTGGAGTTTGGGCTCGCGTAGTCGGTGGCTGGATGAGTCCGCCCCCTGAAAGGCTGCGCATGTAGTAGCCGATACGACCGGGCCCATGAATAATACATGTCGAATTAGCTACGAGATTCAAGCTTCGTTTACATTGTGATGCCCATCAGAGGGGGATGAGTGGTACATTCTGGGTATGCGGGGGCGGCGCGGCCTGTGCGTTGTAGCGTCTGGTGGCCGCTTCTATCTCTGGTTGATACTCCTTCATGATGATCGCACGCCGCGGTAACCCTTTGAGCGTGTAGGTGAACGGTTTGGCTTCATGTGCGAATATAATCATCTTGACCAAGCGATGAGTAAGAAAGCTGCACCACTGGGTGGGATGGGACTTACCTCCCTGGATATCCTCGCGTATGGAGGTGACGTCTTATTCACCTCCTCAACCGCGGACCTGAACATAGAATAGTCAGGCACAATACTCGGCATCTCAAGTATGATGACCGACATCATGATGATAGCCTCGACATCGCTGTTGAGATCTCCCTCCGGTGTGCTCGAGTGCTCAGGCTCAAGGATCACACCAATCCTAGACTGACCACGGCCGAACATGACTGCGCCCTTGATGCACTGATGATGACACAGCTGTGACTCTGCAAATAAAAGGCGATCAGCCCGACTCCTGCGTGATGCCACCGCCGACTAACCTATCGGTGAAGGATACACCTAGAATCCATTGTCAATGCTTCGTCTTGGAAGACTCGATGGCGAAAGGCGACGTACGATCTCTCCGGTGGATAGCATGATGTGGTCGTCGACCCTGCCAAGCAGCTTCCAATAGCCGGGCTTGTGTGGGTGTGGGAGGAGCGCGTCCCCGGGGACATACGCATCTCTCCCATTAAACTCGCTGTTGACCACAGGGAGTGCCTGTGTAGGCCCGGCCTGGTACGGGGTAAGCGAACGAGCCGCGAGATCGTAGCATCAAGACTCGCTGTAACAACGAGCCGGTAGGACCGCTCGATATCGTTGTTTGGTATCAGTATACCGTTGGAGTGATTGTTGATCTCGAAGTATTCCCAGTCTTCATCATCGGCGGCTATGTGGGCAGCGTTATAGGTGTTTGTGTGAGCTGCAAGTGCGAAAGAAAAGTACCTCGGAGAATAGTGCTAATGATCCCGGTTTCCGTCCTATTGATTATTAGACGCAACTGACATAGACGTGTTGAGGTTGCTCACGTTCCGTAGACAGTGTTGATCTTGACACCGCTTCTTACGAGGAAGTCACCAACTGGCTTGCTCACAAATCTTCCGCCGTAAACCTGATTTCGTACCCATTAAAAGTAGGCCCAAGGCAGACGCAGGACGGAAACTCACTATACCCTTCATCTCCTTCAAATATGCGTATCGATTTAGGTCGCCCGACCAATGCTACCGAGTGCCCACATTTGCCACAGCTGTTATTTGTGTGAATATAGAACGTACCATCAACAGCGATGGAGGTATCAGAGCGTAGGTGGCTCTGCAATCGACCATACACTGGTAGACCGTGTCAGCCGCTGGGATTGCGGCTGGAGATGAAGGCGGAAAAACGGCCATAATGTAACCCGTCATAGGCTAGAAGTACAGGGTCAGTAATCGTCACAAGTTACGAGGAAATCCCACCTGTGTACTGAGAAACGTGATGCCCCACGCGTGGAACAGTTCGATGGCCGGGCATGCAATGACCTCGTTCAAGTAGTCTCGGGCCCCTGTTCATTATTTCAGAATCATTGGTACGCGTATGATTGTCAGATACATTACCGTCGATGATTGAGTAGCATGAACAGCATCGGAGGTTCCACCGAATGGGTTTGGGGAAGGATGTTGAGCCTGGAGGACATTGTCAAGTGCAGCACACTCTCGATGATGTCGGGCCTACCTGACGAGTGAGAGATTGTCGCTAACGCGGACGGGTCGTATTGTCGAGATGGAAGCGGCACAAAGTCGCCGCTTGTATGATAGAGCTCGTCGTAAGAAGGCATGAGGGAGATACCCGGGATCCCGTCAGACTGGGGATGCAGGCTGCCGATCGCCTCGCGGACCAGCTCCAGTACAGCGTTCTCCCCGCTCACGAAAACGTGACAAGCATTACTGGCTTGCAATAGCTTCGTCACCACAGAAGGTGAGAAGCGAGGTGTGATTGGAAACACCGGTATCCCGGCAAGCCACAAACCAATGAGTGTGGTCGCATACGTGACTGTGTCTGGGATTATGGATCGTAAACAAGCAGCGAAGATCGAAGTGACAAGACCAACATACCTGACGCAGCAAGAATGATGACGGGCCTTGTATATGTCATGCTCGATCTGAGCTCTATGCCAGCAGCAGTGGCAACATGGCGAGCAGCGCGTTGCGCGGCTGGTATCACGTCGGAATAAGTCAGATGCACCAGTCCAGTCTCTCCTCGCCAGACGAAGACAGGGTGGTGCGGATTATGTTCGTAGTGCCAATAGTAGGCCTCGGGCAGTGTGAGCGATCCATCCCGAGGAGCGGGTGCATATCCTGACCCTGTCCCAGATGGCGTTTGCACCGAGTACGAAGGAGCTAGCCACCGAAGGAGGGCAGAGAACAACGGAGCACCCATGGTCAGGCACGCCTCTGGAGGAAGATAGACGAATACCTATTTGTACCCAGCTCTCGGATCCGGTGGTATTCATGCGTGGACTTCGTACATAGTACGTGCACGGCAGGCCTTCCGGACCAAGTGCGATCTGACCGCGAGACGTTTCAGCTTGGAAGTGGGAGCGCGCCAGTCTGATATATGGTTCCACGGAAAGTCGCGAAGGAAGTGAGTAGACTATTGTTTAGTACAGCCGCTGGGTGATGGTGAACTAGACCCGGGTTCGCTGCCCCTCGCGTTTCGCAGTAGTTCGGTGGAAGCATACGTATCCGCGATACACACCTGTCAGAAGTAAGAAGTGATAGACAGTGATCAGACAGAGCAATATTATCCGCGAAACCACGCTAGCCAATCGCGAAGGAAAGATGATGTAGTATAATGATCCACGCCCTCAGCCGCGCGACGGCGCAGAAACGATGAGGAGAGGTACAGAGGTCACTTTGATGCATACTAGAGTAATTACGTATAATGAGTCGGGTCCAATTCTTTCCTCACAAGACTAAAATAAACACGCTACAGCTGATTCCGAAAACCTTGTCCGAGGCGCGTTTCGGTCGCGATTAATTCGAATAAATCAAGAAAATCAGAAAAATCAAGAAAAGTCTCAAAGACACTCTAGAGGATGAGCATGCCACCAGGAAGCATTAGATTTGGTGAGATCAGGTTGTACTATGTAGGTACTCGCAGCTCTCTGTATACAATGCATGTATAGGGCGCACGGGGTCGGTGCACTCGCGAGCTCGTAGCAGGCTGGTGATCCCAGAGCCCGAGAGGGGAGTCGGCTATATTTGCTTTGTGCGACCACTCACTCTACTTGTTATGCTGGCACGGAATGAGATGCTCAGGTAGAGGAGATAGGATGCATAGAATGGCGTGGGGTGCCAGGTTAGGCAGCTACTGGCAAGTGGCTGACCGATACCGAAGTTGAGGATGTCTTCGGTTCATAGGCTGCATCGAACAGTACACAGCTGGACGCATCGATCCAAAATCATACTACTGATTTGTCTACATGCTAGCAGTCTACATGATCCAAACAGTAGTATTGCGGTCACCGCCGTATTCCGCTAATGCGCCGGGACGGAGGCGATCTGCGGCGGGGCACCCCAGACACGGAGGCATCGTACGAGTTTCTTCCTACGGTGTGCTCGGCGAGTGATTGGAATGGACATGTACTGGGAATCCCAAGCTATCGACGATGTGCTTCTACACACATCCCTACGCGCAAAAGAGCACACTGTTCGAGCAAGCAATAATCTTCAAACAACGTACGAAAGACACACCTTCTGTATCAGACTAGTACTACCCATGGCACATGCTCCAGCCATCCTTGTGTTCTCCTCGCCTTCCCTCCGCTCATCCTCGCTGTCCTCCGGAGCAAATAAGCCTTCAAAGCAAGCACCAGGGAGATGTGGATTGGACAAATTCAATGGCCTCAGTATTGTTTCTTGCCACACAATGACTCGGAGGCTAGTCGAACACCCGCAGTCGCAAAGTGGTAGGACCAAGGTAGAACGAGATACAAGCGGGCAAGTGGACGTCCTGAGCAGTGAGGTCCGAGAGGTTGCCTGGCAGGATGTGAGTTTGGCGCCGTAGTAGAACTCGGAGACGACGTCCACAACAGCGTATAGGAGACCAGCACCAGCCAAACACTGCACATTGGGAAACATGCCACCTCGTACGTCAACGAAAGCAATATTTCTTTTTTGGTTGCACGGTGCACCGGTGTTTGCTCTTTGCGTGAATGATCGAAGGTAGCGCCACGTCGTCGCCAGCTGCAAAGCCCTCACCTCGAAGCTGAGGCACCTTCTATCTCCGTTTGATGTCGCAGCGAGTATAAGGCATAGCAAAGAACACTTTGAACACGTCTTCGAGGCACCAGAACGTCGCAGGAAGGGTTCTCATGATTTTCTAGCATTTTCATGATTTTCTCGATTTATTCAATTTAATTCCGACCGAAACGCGCCTCGGACAAGGTTTTCGGAATCAGCTGTATCTAGAGCCAAGTTGTGATAGCACCAACATCCTAGACAGAAGTTTTTATCCGACTCGGAACACGTTCGCGACTTTGGGATGTCGAGGGATGAACCATGCAGAGCGGACTACATCCAGCGTTGGCAACGAGATTCCTAGGCCGTTGGAAAGTCGTGAGGGATAAGAATCAGCTACGCACATTTTCCCGGGGCTAAACTTGAATAACACCATCTGCGCCGCCGGGCCGGTAGCACGCAATAAATTGCTCGTCCACCAAGCCCTGGATACGATAGCGTGCTATAGCCAGTTGTACATGAACATAGACCTCGTATGCCCCTCATATAGGCCAGTTCGACGTGTAGTAGTGGTCGACTAGAATCTGGACGAGGACGAGGACGAGGACGAGGTGTTGACTGCGATTCGGATCAGTGGCGTCTCGCGGCCTAGTTACATAGCTGTAGGCGCTACAGCGTTGCTACGAGGCTCCCATTCGTCTCTCGCCCTACCCGCGGGGTCATAATGCGACAACACTACGACTATCCTTCGATCTCTACTACTCACTGTGCTCCGAGAGCACCAACTCTACTATTCCTGTTTCTGCGACATCCCAGACTTTGACGACTCTGAGGCCAGCTCGATGGCTAAGCGGCGGAGCTACGTCAATCGACAAATTCCACTGAATCAAGAAAACACCTACCCCAGCTCAGCCAAGTCTTGTACTGTACGTTCCTTTGAGTTATAGGTCAGCAACATGGTGATATCTTGACTGTACATCCGCAAGCTTCCGGCGCCGTAATTTGCTAACAGTGGTTTAGGGGCCTGCGCGAACGGATCCTATGATCAGCGCGGGTGTGATAGCCAGTGCGAAGAAAAACAGACCACATCTTGCAAGTCGAGCGCTGTTTCGTTGCTTGGCCCAGCATGTTGCACAACGTAGTCGTCTGGAAACTCAGATGAGAGGCGCTATTCCTGTGGAACGGTGAACTCGTACGTACGGACAAGAAGGCGACTAGTGGGAAGCATAGCTTTCCGCACGTTCGTCAAGATCGTTTCCGCTTCTGCATCTGGCCAATTATGTATGATGTTGCGGAGCTGGGCCCATGCAAGGTGGGTCGCCACTGTTTGATATGTAAATGAAGCTCACATAGTAAACGTCTTGTCCTAGCGGTGGCGATCCCTCGAAGAAATTGAAGGGCACGAAATCTACTCTCTGTGCCGATATCACGTCTTGGTAGTCCCTGTCCCATAGCTAGCAGCGCGGTTAGCACGTGAGCAGAGCACACACTGAGAGGATCCGCACAGCCTTCGCCTGCTCAACAACTTCCGGTAGGTCGCAGAGTGTCACCTTGACTTCTGGTGCATGTCGTACGAGGGACATCGAGAAAGGTCCGACACCAGACGCCACGTCGCAGATGGTCTGGTAACTTGCCCACGGATATACTAAATGGTGTCTATCGTGTTCACTAGATGTTGACAGAGCGACTGACGGAATTGACCTTCAAGAGCGGCAAGGGTTCCCATCACCGAACCCATCCCAAACATTGCCCTCGCGAACGTCTGGTGCTGTGTCACTTCCCTGTATTCGTTTCACTGTTTCGTAGACTCACCTCCCGTCTTACCGGCTGCAGTGTACGCCTGTCAGTGGAACTTACCCTCAGAAGAAAGCGGACGCACATGTATCTTGAGGTAGTCGAAGAATGTCCTCTTTCCATCTCCCTGCACCGCCTGCATGAACGGCGACTCTGCCGCCTTGTACGACGATCCACGAACGGGGTCGCTCAGATTCACTGGCAAAATCCGAGCGGCCCCGTACACTTCGTCAAGATGTACATCGGCGAGGTCGCGGAGCGGGTTGTCCGCTCTCAATACCAGGGAAAGTCGATTGTTGGCGAAGATGTCAGGTCCCACTTCAACGTTTTCAGGCTCAACTCGATGGAGTGTCCGTCAAGTATCACTAGCGCACCTTCCCGGAAACAGTGCCTAGTAGCGAGGAGGCGAAGGATGCGTCCAAGCTTGCCTTTCTCCACGTTCACCTTCGGCCCGAGCTCATCCACATGCAGGCCGTCCGGGTACTCAGAGAGCACGTCTGGGACACGGGTGCGGATGGCTACGTGCATGCACGCCCAGTCGTACGCGACTACCCGCTATCATGGTGTTTCAGGTGAGCACGGAGATGACCCTACGGAGGAACGTGACCGAGCTCACGTTGATGACGGTGTTCGCAGGCGGCGCGAGCGTAGCGCAGAGCTGATCGCAGGCGCCTTCTAGTAGGCGGATGGCTTTCTTCAATGCGAGGTCATCGGACATCGTCGAGAGCGTCTGCGCGTCGAGCGAGGCGAGCGGCGGGACGTCCTGCCCCTTGGCTTCGTATGCGGCAAGCGCATCGTGCGTCGCTTGGTTCACCAACTTCAGCAGGGCGAGCACGTCGGCCTTCCCGGACATCGTTCCTTCGCTAGTGAGTAAGACGTGGACAGAAGGGCTCGCTTGGTATTGCACGAGCTGAGGTCTATAAGGTGCTATAGCCCTTGTACTACATCTAGCCGGATCGTCATCACGGGCAGTGAACATCGCCCCTGAGGCTGCAGCATCGTGGCGTCTCCCTGATTGCACATCGTCCGAGACGCTTGGTTTCGGACTGATCGACCGTGGCAGTCTTCTAGCTTTCTCTGGCCTTAGATTCTACCCAAGGCACGCCCGCGGCGACTGTATCATTGATGTGCGAAGATGTCCTTCGAGTGCTAGCCTTTGCTAGCTTATCGGAGGTGATCGAGCCGACGGGAGCGTGGAACGAGACAAGACTAACCCAACTCCGACCGGTATATGTGAAGGGTATCAAACCGGGAGTAGTAATCATCGGGTAAGTATGACGTCGACGGTCACCCTGAGTATGAGCCAGTAAGTATTTGCGAGGTGGCCTGAACTGAGCGATCGCCTCATAGTACGGCGCGCTACTAGCGAGTGATGACGTGAAGGTCGAGCCAACTCATTGCTGCCTCCGATTTGGCATGCACGACGGTAACGTAACGAAGGAAGTAACAGTAGATTATGTACAATTGCAAGATTGTTCTGCGTACTGACCATACAACTTAAGCACAATGGGGGCCTCACTACCCTGAGCATAACCCAATATTACAATGCAGGGAGGATTGGTATCTGGGTGTCGAGCATTGCAGAGTACGGTACCGTACAACTAGACGGCGTGGAACTCGCTGGAGGAAACGGGGGCTCCAAACGAATGGTCGATAGGTTTGCCACTCTAGACAGAAAAGGTGAGCATGCTGTCGTATGCGGGGGACGGCTGGGAGTGCACTCACATCGTCGTGGACAATGGTGGTGGTGGTCGTGAATGCGGTTGTAGGCGAGAACTTAATCGAGCTCCCCTGCGATAGCGGTAGCAGGCGTGCAAGTCAGCTATATACACCAATACCTCGTCCAGCGGCTGAACACGTACAATTGTGACGACCCCTTGGGTACTTGCGCCTCTCGTACCCGAGCTGAGCTCGAACACATTCCGCCCCGAACCACTCTGCGTCACGGCTTGCCGTGCGAGCAAGCTAGTGGGAATGTCAGTCACCCGAGGGTGGAAGAACGTGTGTGGAATGCTCACTTGGCTAGCAATGAGGTGGCATAAACTGCAAGATACCAAATGTCTCAGGAAGACGCGGTGCGTTGAGGCAACATAGACTTACGACCGCCCAACGGGAAAACAACCATGATGTGTCCGAAATGGAACCCTTCCTCGGTGTACTAGATCACAGATTAGTCTCACCATACGTTTCCAGCCCATGTACGGATGCTTCGCGTACCGAAGCTAGGCATATGATCTCCACGATGCTGTTGAGAAAGGTCAGTGAGGTTTGACTCAGCGTGCTGGGTGCCCGCTTACCTTGTAACAGCACCCGTCTGAATTGCATACGCCATGAGCTTGTTGATGAGCTTGTCTGTTCTGTTTGGTGGTTCAGACAGGAGAGATGTACACGTTTCGCTCTCCTCACCTCTTGATTCCTGTCCGACTGGTATGGAGGAGATAGCACATCGTGAGGGCAATGATGATGTCGCATGCGGAGCCGCATCCAAGCCAGACGTCGACAGCCCACTATGTGAGTGTAAACGTGGAGTCTACCCGTTGTGCAAGACCTAGCACGCACCGTAACCTTAGTGAAGTTGAGGAACTTCTTGAGGCGATAGCTAGCACAATTGCCTCAACGACTTGACGTGATGCAGAGCATGAAAACTCTTACCATGCAGCCATTGCGTAGAATCCGACGACTGAAGTACGGTCAAGAGGGCGTCAGCGCGGTAAGGATGATGTACGTACCCAATCCGATCAGGCTCAGGACGACCTGTGCATTGCCCTCAGACGAACAGAAGAGCGAGTGAACGTGGGACCACTCACCACAATGCTTGCTGTTGCCCAACGGACGACAACATTCCGCGACACTGTGAAAACGTCACCTCCGTGTCAAAGCACGTATATGGGCAACTCACGGATGAAGATCCTGCGCGCGAAGAACATCTGAACTCCGGTGGAAGCAATACTCTGTATGCTGTCAGAGTTCGCTCTGTCTAGTCACGCGTACAAGCTCACCGTACACCCGACATAAAGTAGCCAGTCCCTATATAGCCATCAGTATATCTCTGGATCGAGTCAAAAAATGCGCACCAGGACGCGTATGCAAGCTTGTCTGTGTGGCCCCAGTCCTTGATCAGGTAGACGTAGATCATGTGGATGTTGGTCGCACTGAATCGGATGGCTCAGTTGCAACAGACATCGTTGCTACGTAGTGCAGACTCACAGGAGGAAAGCTAAGTTGGCCCTGAATGGCTGGTCAGACGAACGATTGGAGGTCCATAGTATTCTGCGTGTACTGACCACAGAGCGAGCACCTAGAACTGGTCCTTCAGTGATATGTTACAGCAAAATGAATTCTGCGAGACTAACCAGAGCTTTCATCCATCTAGGGTCATCGCCAAACCGCCTGAAGTAGACATATAGTTGAGAAGTAAATATGCCGAACACCCTGCGTCTGAGGGTGAGGGTCAACCGTAGTGCTACCAAGATGCAGCACGTACATAGCGGCCAGTATGATGCCGATAAGGGCGGACCCGAAGATCGTATCCAACGGCGAAGCCATCCTGTGAGTTGAGCCGGAAAGGGAGCGGGCAAGAGGATCCTGGGGTACGATATAGATGCGCTATAAGCACTGCGCTGGGGGCATCAGGCATCGCTATCATTGATGTAGACAGCTCCGGGCTCCCAGTGTCCTCTTGCCTTTGAGAGCGCTCCTGGGGTATTCCATACCACTTGTAGTAAGCGTAGGGCGAAGACATGCGGGTCAGCGGAACTCATTCCGAACTCGATCACAGCGCAATCGGAGGAGCTAGTTGAGTGCTAACGGATCAGCGAAGCGATGTTCCCGCTTCTTCGGGCCCTCCGCTGAAGTGATGATCATCAAGGAAGAATTCCCGGAGCTTCATCTTCGCGCTCAGCTTGTGATACAATCACGGTGTGCATGATGAATCTGCATGCGCAAGCCGAATGTCTGGGTATGTCAAGCGCCCCCGGTCGATTTGGAGCGTCATAAGTGCGTTACGATTGAGGGTATATCTGCACAAGCTCTCGGTAAGGCGAACGGAGACCGGGTCCGAGTCGGCCATTCTTAAAGTGATTCTAGAGGCGCGGTTGAGCCAGTGTTAAATGTTGTATGTCCTCAAGTGATAGTAATATAACCTACGGCTCTGGAAGATAGCATGAGCCCGTGCAATGAGAGGTATCCTTCGAAAAACCATATCTAAGCTCTACCGTTCCCAGGGGGAGGGCCGCCAGGTGCGCTGGTGCTAATGGATTAATGAAAGTTGAGAAAGAGTCCGCTGGTGTGTGCCGAGTCATAGTCACGGTACTTCACGAATCAAAGCAGCATACTGTCCGTATGCCCCGCGATTCAGCACTGTACATGAATGTGGATAAAACGCAGAAGGCGTAGTGTGTCAGAAATTCAGATTGAGACAAGCCCAGACCCCGCATCACTACGTGAGTGACTTATCCTAATTTGGTAAGTGCATCATCCTCCGCCACAACGCCCTCCCAGTCGTCATGACAATGGCGAATTTGCTTCCGACCTCTTCCGAAAGCCTCACAACACATATACCAGGACCCCATATGCGGCAGACTGTAGTATGTAGGTAAAGCTCATTCGAAGGCGCATGTATGATTCTTATGAGATGCACTGTTTCGAGCTCGCAGACAGGTATTTGTTCCTTGCCGCTCAAGGTTCCTCATGGCTTACTACTTCAACTCATCTTCTTGTTCGCTGCGCTTCCCCTCGGCATCACACGCGACTTATTGCTTATCAGTCGGAATATGTCGTCTTCCGACCGATTCATGGAGCGTCCTCCTGACACAGTAGCGGCGCAGGACCCCTATTAGACTCTATAGGTGAGTCGGTAGTCATCTAGTGGCATCTTTTGATGCAGAAGAACATCTGAGCTCGTTGTCCACGCCTTAAACTAACACCATGAATCTCCTTGACGACCACAGTTGTCCGATTGATGCTCAGTGACGTTTGCTCGAGGATCGATGCTCAGTAGAGGATAAGTATCAACGCCGAGCTCGAGCCCTCACTCCCCACGGGAGCCTCCGTGTCTAGGGACTCAAAGTGAATGACTCCGTCGGATCTTGGTGGGTTTGACAGACTCTTATGTAGATCTCGCGCACATGGGCCCGTCATTTCGAAGAGCACGTTCATTGCTGGTGTTGTACTGAACGATCTCGCTGTGCAGGTGAGCGTCGATCAAGTAGCGTACGGCCGTTCGGGCAGTCAGGCCTTCAGGCCAGAGTGGTTACAAGATCTCCACGAGGCCGTAGATATTCTCGTGAAACGAACCTTGCAAGCAAACTGACGAGCGGCCACCATGCGTTGACAGGAGTGCGAGCACATCAGGCTTAGTATCGTCACAAGAACTCCCGCCGGCGTAGCTGGGAGTCAATCCCGTATCCTAGTGTGCATGCAGTACGTAACCGGTGAGACCGGCTCAAGCTACGATGCCCAATGTTGATGTATCAGACAGAGTACGCCGGACCTCTGGCCTAACTACACCCGTGCTGATGGGCCCCGGGGTACTATCCATGACAGTCCGAACCGCTAACTTGAACAGGCATACGCTCTTCCGCAGGCAAGGCCCAAAACAGGCACGCAGTCGAACCATTCATTGAACTGGGGTGGATCATATCTCATTAGCTTCGCACTGCGACCGTAGCCGAAATGCCTTGACATGCACTACTATTACCCTCTACGTTTCAGAACCGTCCAGCCATTTAGCGATAGAGAGAGGTTCGTTCTTGAACAACCGGAAGTCGGGAGATCACGCGGAACAGGGATATACTATTGATCTGTCGGCTAGAGCACCCGTGGCGAGACATAGGCTTAGCCACTTTCCTCCGAAGGCTTCCACCACGGATACAGTACATAGTATCAAGTAGTGCGTGCCCAAGAGCGGCCTAGTCCTGATTTCGCTGACGAATCCTCTGACACTTCACAGCCGAAACGAGGCATCGTGTCCGAGTCGTGGCTCAGTCCTGTGGCGCTACGTACTATGCTTGCGCAAGTGTCGCTCTTGTTTGAGCTCAAAGTTCACTTTGCACCGTGACCTCAGTGAGAAATGAGCTCAACAGCATCGCAGTTCCCCGAATTCGGGCATGCTCTGCGAAAGTACTTTGCCTTCGAGCCCGGTTTCACCCCTCTCAATCATGGTGCGTCCCTTCCTTACGGGGCGTTGATCTCATAAGTGATACCACCGTGCCGCTCCCCGTATGCAGGTGGATTTGGTGCTACTCCAAGGCCTGTACTAGACGCATCAAACGAGCTCACACTGCAACTTGAGGCCAACCCGGATGCCTTCATATGGCAGAGGTACGAGGCGAAGTTGAACGAGGTGCGTCGGCACCTCGCGCAGCTCATCAGCGCCGACCTGGACGAGTGCGTGTTGGTACCGAATGTATGCAACGGCATCAACACTGTCCTCAGAAACTTCGAGTGGCGGAAGGAGGATGTGATCATTATCAGTGCGTGGTCAAAATCCCGCGCTGGCCAGGTCTAGACGTACTATCTCCAACTAGCCAACTGTACCTTCAGCCCAATCGGGAATGCGGCACGACACATCTCACAGACATCTTCATGTCCCTCTGTCGTGGAATTCACTTTGAGCTTCCCGGAGCCGCGTGCGGATCTACTTCAGCGATGGCGTCTCTTCCTGCGCAAGTTGAGTTCGACTTCGGGCACAGGCGCAGGACGCCGCAAGATCGTTGGCATCGTTGATAGCATCGTTTCTGGCCCTGGGCTTCTCATGCCATGGCGAGAAATGGTACAGACGTGCAGAGAGGAGGGAGTCTGGAGCATTGTCGACGCCGCACACTCCCTTGGCCAAGAACCTGTGGACCTGCGCACTGTGCAACCAGACTTCTGGGTTTCGGTACGTGCCTGTGCTGTTATGCTCGAGGGAAATCATGCTGATTGAGGTTCTACAGAGCTGCTCGAAGTGGTTATTCGCTCGACGGGGTTGTGCCGTCCTGTACGTGCCGAAGAGGTGTGTGGCAGCTTGATCAGGCGGGTATGGCAGTTAACGTGATCTCGTCTTGGTGTGTGGTAGAAATCAACATATCATCAAGTCTGCACTGCCTACCCAAATTCACGCCCCATTTTCACCGGATACATCGACGTTTGGTTCACGTTTCGCATGTGTGTATCTCTCCGTGTCGGATGCCGTGTCGTGCTGAAGTATAAAACAAGGGTTTGGCTCCCTGGATGTGACGATAGCCCTCAGTATACCTGCAGGTAAGTGCTGACGATAGCACTTCGACATTGTTCATATGTATTTATGTGCCTTTGAAGCGCTGCAGTTCCGTGAATTGCTGGGTGGGGAGGAAAGAATCAACGCGTATTGTCATGCACTCGCTGTGGCTGGAGGTAAACGATTGCAAGAGATACTGGGAACACGCCAAATGGACCAAACACATGGACATATCTGGACGGCTAACATGGTGAGCATTACACGAAGAGCTTGTGAACGTCTAATATAGTCCCGGGCGTAGGTTGCCGTTCAATTGCCCTTGGGCGCTGACATAGCTCCGTCCTTCGACATTATGCATGCGTTCCAGGTCAGACTAATCGAACGACACAAGATTTACGCATCGCAGTGGTACCATAACGGCCGCTGGTGGATCCGAGCGAGTGCTCAGGTTTATAATGAGGTGCGTGCGGCATGATCTGTTGTTCGACGCCGACACGATAGGCTCACTGATGACTCGCAGATCAGCGACTTCGAGAGACTCGGCTATGTGGTCCTAGACGTTTGTCGAGGGATCGAGGAGAGCCGCAGGGTGGAAGTAAAGCTGTGATGCGTACGACGACAAGTGGTCTGTGAAGTAGTGCCACGCCGTCTGGGCCCAGCACATCACTACGCTGCGAGGGGCAACAGTTCATTGAACCGCGTGCATCGTCGCTGGTCAATAAGTTAAGTTGCTATCAATCTGAGGTTGAACAGGGTAGGGGCGCGCGGTAGGGGTACGTGACCGATTAGGCGACGACGCCCGGACCGCATCGTGTAGACAACATCTTAGCGGTGCATGCATCTGGCTGTTCAACGGGCCATCTCATGTTGTAGATTGCACGAGATTGCGTTCGCGAACACAAGACATCGGAGGCCGGTTGAGTACAACCGTAGGACCGATAATCACCTTTCACTGGTAGTACCGTACGCAGGGCTGACTACAGCAGGAGAGCATAGATTGAAGCCAACCCCGTACGCTCGTGTTGCCCCGAGCAGCTCGGACGGTGCTCTGATTGGCAGGCACGCAGCGCCTGCGATGCATTCTCGGACGCCAGTAGAGTGAGCACATCATGAACTCTAACAGGAAGCAGCCAACAGATGGCACAGCAGAGGATATAGACCGTCGCTCACATCCTCAATGCACCAAACCTCCTCCCCCATCTTCACGAATACCCACTCGTAAACGCACGAGTCACGAAATTTACGACGCGCCACGGGGACGACGACTTGGATACCCTCCCTCCGTTTGCGCCACACATATAGTACTATACGCCTCTGCCAGTTCAACACGTCACGTAGGTACATCTTGTTGCAGCATGAACATCGCTCACGAGATCCCTCTTCCACGCGGCCTCTAGTAATGTCCTGCAACGGTGAAACAACCAATGTAGTCCTTCCGGACGGGGGGAGTCACTCCGGGGCTCTCCATGAAACGGGAACGATCACATCTGAATTATCGGCAGTAGTTGGGAATGAGCCAGTAAACGGAGAGCCTTTGGAGGAGGACGAGGACGGCGAGGACGGGGAAGATGCGAGATTCTTTCAGGAGCTCAGAGAGCGGCGTAACCTAGACAGCATGGCGTTGCAGGTCGTCGTTGAGGTGTGCACTGAGGTGCATGACACCACTTGATCCGAAGGACCTCGGCAGTGTCACGTCACGTTCGGTGGTGATGTACTTATATGTGCTCCTGGAGAAAGCAGCGGTGAGCGTGAAAGAATCATCGCACGCACCATGACATGCTCTATAATCCGATGTAAATGTATCCATGTGTATGTTATTCTGCAGACAAAGCCCGGCTCAAGTGCAAGGTGAGATCTCGACGACTCACCGGAACGCATCTACGCTGGTGTAGATAAAAGGACGATAAAGGCACGAAGATCTGTTACCGATGGACCTCCGATGTCAATAGGTTCCATTATCACAGAATATTGCTACTCAGCGCCGAATGTGTGAAGCCAGCCACTGCACGCCGCCTGTCATCTGCGTTATTCGATGCTGAATCGTAACATCATCCTTGTCGGAGCGGCTGGGAATCGAATATGTAACTCACTGCAAAGTCTTACTGCCATCCGCGTCAGTCCTCAACGCACCATCCATCCCGCACCAACCGACGCAGGTTATCCCTTGTCCCACAGAGCATTACAAGTAGCATAGCGCGACGACGATCTTTTACATTTAGTGGATGACAGTGGATGCTACATAAACGCACCTGCCTCACTCGCAAGAGGCTCTCCACGACGCACAGAATCTCGAAAATTGGTGGTGTTGAAGGCATCAGTCGGCCATTATCCGCTCGGTATGCAGGCCTTCCCCATATGCCATACTTTCGAATATGATCTGACGCCAAATGCTGACCGTGAACTCGACCGCTTCTTCTTCGAGAACCTGTCAGAGACAAGAGAATGATGATGTTTAGCGCGAGGGTCAGGGGAGTAGGGTCAATGCAATCGACGCGATGAGCGTGCGGGGTAGGCGTAATCAAGAGCCTGGCCCCGCATGACCATTGCATCGAGAAACGAGGCAAAGATTCAAAGAATATACAAGTTATGAGACGCACCGGCTCGAGGCCCTCGATCATTTTCTGAGGACCCTTGTGGTCTTTGAGATGCTCTAGAACGAACATGACGAGATCGTCGTCCTCGAGCTCGCCAAGGTACTTGGTCATCTGTCGCTTCACCAGCGGTTCCAACTTCCGGTCGATCATGAGCTGTTGAACATGTGAGGGTTGTTCGTGGGCAATACGAGGAGGTTCATTTACGTCAGACAAGCCATCCCACCGAACCTTCGCTTTGAACAAGGTCTCCTTGTCCTTCGGAACGGACTCCTTGATCTTTTGCAGGCGCTCCTTGGCCTTCTCACCACCCTCCGCCAGGTCGAGTTTCGGCATAGGAGCTTTCCGCTTACGCAGACTTTCTTCCTCCTCCTCTTCCTGGCCGAACACAGCAGCCTTCTCCTTTGTGCCTGCCTCCTGCTTCGGTGCTCCGGCGGCGGCGAGAGATACATTGAGTTTCACAGGCGCGCCATCCTCAAGGAGAAGACCAGCTTTGCGCTGTTCTTCTTGCAGAGCCTGCATCTCGTCCATTTGCCGTGCGAGGAACGCCTCCGACTCTTTGCGCAGATTGTCTGCTTCACGTTCTTCATAGGCACGTGACTCCTCGTCCGCGGCAACCTCAGCGGCGAGTCTCCGTGAGCGCATGGACCGCCATCTTGCTCTGTTATTCCCAGATGAGGCACTTTGTGGAAAGTACACGGAAGTGAAACATACCTGTCGGTGTAGAACATCTCGTCACTTTCGTCATCGTCCCATACCGCGAGGCGCGTCCGCATCTCCACTTGGTCCCGCTCCTCAGCCTCTTTGGTAGCTCGCTCGCGTAGTATCGCACGCTCAAGTGCTTGTATCCGTGCGCGTTCCCTCGGCTCATATCTTTTCTCACGCTATGCAAGTGTTCAGTTCTCCGAGGAGCGTCGAACAGATACGTTACTTACGTCCCGGTACGACTCTTCTTCATCTCTTCGCCTCTGCCGCTTCCTATCCTCCTCCAGCTCCTCATCTGTCTTTGCAGGTAGACTGAAGACTTTTGCCTCTGGACTGCGCGAATCTCTGTCTAACTCCGCCTTGACGAAACCCACAGGCTTGCTGTAGCCCTGAGCGCCCTTGCCGTATCCCTGTTGGGATCGACCGGCGCCGACGGGTGACTGCGACTCGGATCGGCCAGGCAGTTGTGGCTTGCCCCATTCGCGCTGCTTGGGGCCACTCGGCGCAGTAGCAGCCAGGATATTAGGTAGCGCCTGCTGTGTCTCGCGCATCTTCTCGCGCTCTCTCTTCGCTGCGCGTTCGCGAAACTGTGCAATCTCCGTCATGACGAGACCGCGCTGAGTTTCCGGGAGATCTGCCTCTTGTAGGTCGTGGAGATGGGGAGGGATGATGTATTTTTCCTTGTCGATGAGACCGTTGCTTGCTGCCTCCTGCGACTGCTTATTGATGTCAGCAAGGAATTGATCGACCCTGGCCTTCGCATTCCGCGTCAGTTCTTCGTCCATCTACAACTAACACTTGGGTGAACAGCTAACATATACGAAGCAAGAGACGTACAGGTGTCACCATTTTCTGGGCGTGGTATGCGTCCAAGAACATCTTCGTCTTCTCATCGGCTTTGACCTACAGCACTGCAGTAGGCGCGAGGTATGGACGGACTGCGCACAAAACTCACCAGCAACTTTTTGTTCACGCACCCATCCTCCAACGCAGGTAACTCTACGCCATTGAGCAATGCCATAGCTCGCAACGCACCATCAGGGTCTTGGAACTCTGCAAAGCCGAATCCTTGGGGTTTGTTCGCAGGAGTAATGAGGCGTTTGAAGGAGTTTACCGGGCCACATGCCTAAGCAACATGAATACTAAGTGGAGAGGAAGCACAAAAGGTTTGCTTACTGAGAGGAGCTGGTTCAAGAAAGCATCTGTGATACCACCGGAGATAGAACCAATGAAGAGTGTAGTTGATCTCGGCTGTGGTGGTACGAACTGAGGCTGGTGCATTCCATATTGCTGCTGTGCAAGAGCCGACATTGAGGGGCCTTGGCCATACGAAGGCATGGGGGGTCGGAGCCCAAGTCCTAGCCGGTTGGGCATAGGCTGCATCTTGACAACTATGGTAATACTGAGAAGCAGGCTGTGTGCAGCTTTAGGTGAGAGACGGTGGGGAGTACCGTAAGAACCGAGGTCGTCGACCTTGCGAGGTCCAACGACTGAAGCGAAGACGAGCAGTGGTGGTAGTCGTAATGGTGGTAGTCGTTAGACCGTTGAGGTTGTGTAGGGGCGGAGTTCGAACGATACTTGATGATTTAATCAGCGGAGGCTAAAATAACTGACCAGCATCAGTGAAGCCAACTGATCCCACTCCAACTCCGGACTACAAGAGCTTTACTTGTCATTGTCAGTCAACAGATTGATCGTATGCTTGTATACAATCTTGATACAATCCCAGCTTCCGAGTCAAGTACATATACAACCACATAGTAAATACATGTAAGTATAGGTTAGGCACGTCGTGCGGGACTTCGCATCTGTTCGCATCCCAAAGTACTGAGTCGTCTTCTCATACCACGACTTCCACGACTCCCGTTCCGAATGTTTACAGTGCGTTGACTAGGGGGAAGGCTTAGGCGAGGAGTATACACCATGTTCCGCTCGCTGTTGCCGACTTCACTCTTAGCTCTGGTGTTCGCGTCACCGACCTTCAGCGCACCGTCCTCGCCGAATGATCCCTTCCGCGATATCGCTCTGCAAGCCCCAAAGCCAGAGGAGCTCCCCGTCTGCTGCTTGAGACCCTTGGAGCCGGTCGAGCCTAGTGCAGGAGACGATGTATTCATCTCATTCGAGGATTGGAAGGCCAAGCGACTCAGCGAAGCCCGAGAACACCCACCGGCCACATCTCCGAGCACAAGGCATGTACGAAAGCCTGCCGTAGGCAAGGACCGCGTGGAAGGTCCTGGTACGGACAATACCTCTTCGCCTATCCCAATAGCGGGAGCGGCGCAAGGCAGTGGTCAGCAAGACACCGCGGACGTCCCCCCACCACATGAAGAACGCCTTGCCCCGCAGCTCCGTATTCCCATCGTCGACCGTTTCAACTACGCGTCGACGGACTGCTCTGCCCGAGTGCATGCTGTTCACCGCACGGCGAAGTCTCCCTCCTCCATCCTCTCCTCGAAGAAGGACAGATACATGCTGAGCCCGTGTGCAGAGGAGAAGCAATTCGTGGTCGTTGAGCTGTGCGACGACATCATGATTGACACAGTGCAGCTCGCAAACTACGAGTTCTTCAGCGGCGTCTTCAAGGATTTCTCGGTGAGCGTGGCCAAGACACCTCCAACCGGTGACGAGGGATGGACGCATGCAGGGACGTATCGTGCCCGAAACGTGCGTGGGGTTCAGGTGTGTATCGTAGCCCTCTGTGTTGCTTCACGCATTCACAACTACACATATAGACGTTCCATCCTCCGCCAGCCTTGCGCGACTTCTACCGCTTCATCCGGATCGACTTCCGCTCGCACTACGGCAACGAATACTACTGCCCTATGTCCCTACTTCGTGTCTACGGCCTTACACACCTTGAGCAGTGGAAATGGGATGAGTGGGAAGAACAGAGTAGAGCCCGTCGAGCAATTGGAGATGCAAGCGCAGCTGCGGAAGGCTCGCCGGAACCGCCGCAGGCGGTTCATGTTCCCGTCGTCGAACCGCAGAAGTCTGACCCGGTTGAGATGGACAAAGTGGACAAGGAGGACGCCCAACAGTCCACGGACTCCCGAAACGTGGTTGACGGGGATCGCTCACCGGCTTCTGCACTCGGGCCGGACACGGCTGCAACTGCCGAACAGCTTGCAATCCAAGAACTTCAGCGTACCCAAGAGGCACAACCTACTATCGTTGCTCCGCCGGTCGCTACCACGGCCTCAGAGAACACCACTGTCAATACCTCCACAACTACCATGAATATCAGTAACGATCCTCACGTGTCACATGCGGTCGATTCCACGCACACCAGCGACGACGTCCCTGCTGTTCAGTCCACCCCACCCTCCACAGGCTCTACGGCTATGATTGCCTATCCTCCAGCCTCTTCTTCTGGCGCATTACGTCTTGGGAGCGCACTGTCCCCCGACGGCTCCCATACACCCCAGTCTAGCCGGGTCCCCTCCCCCGCTGTCAACTCTTCCTCAGCCGTCTCGTCCGTCATATCCGCGGCCACGACACAGTCCCACTCACTGCCCCCGGCTCCACCCGCGATACCTCCCCACATCAGCACAGGAGGGGAATCAATCTACCGTACCATCATGAATCGTTTGACAGCCTTGGAAGGCAACACTACACTCTACGCACGGTATGTCGAAGAACAGACTGCTGGCATCCGCGAGGTGCTCTTGCGTATGGGAGAGGATTTGGGCCGTCTAGAGGGCATTGTAAGCTACGTTCACTTGGCTCCCGTGCTGTCCTGACAAACGGTCATTGGCCGCTCTGTCTGCGTGCAGGGCAAAGCTCAGGCACAGATGTACCAGCGATCTGTCACCGAGTTCGACAGACAGCGCAGGAAGCTTGAGCGCGAGCACAGCGAGCTGCTCGCCAAAGTCACCCATCTGACCGACGAGGTCAGTACGACTCCGCTGCCCGGGATGCACGGCATTGATGATTACGTCGCCTACAGGTTGTGCTCGAGAAACGCCTCGGGATCATCCAACTATCCTTGCTCCTCGCTGTCTTGGTGTTCATGACCCTGACCCGCGGCTCACGAGGGGAGCACGCGTCTGCCCATCGCGCTCCGGGATCTACTCGACACATGGGTATGCGCGAGTGGGGCAGGCGGACACTGAGCTTCAGCGGCGACTGGGTGGCTCGCTTCCGCAGTCGGAGCCCGACTCCCAACCCCGTCGCACGGCCAGACCCCAAGCCGTCAGAGGCCCACGAAGGTACGTCTCACGCTTCGTCATCGCGCGCACCCACCCACTCACCTCGCCCGGCCACACAGGGAAAGTCGAGTTCCCCTCCCGCGGCGCATCGGCAGCAGTGTCCTCCCACCGCCCCTTCCTCAGCCCCGTCCCGCGCGCGCCCGCCTCGCCGCACGCGCTCCCCCGCTCCGCGACGCGCCACCTCACCGCACGCCCACGCACGCCCTCTGCGCTGCGCGTCTCCACGCCCCGCGCGCACAACGCGCATGCCCGCAGTTCGCACACACCCCCGCCGCCCTCCGCGCGCCCGCAGATGACGCGCTCGACGTCGAGCAGCGCGGGCTTCGGCCCCAGCGTCGCGGTCGGCGCCGTGCCCAAGTCTGCCAAGCGCTGGGCGCGCAGCGCGCACCTCCACGAGGTGAAGACGGCCAACCGCCCCGCTGCCGCCGCCGAACAGCCGCGCGCGCTGGATTTGGACAAAGCGCAGGCACTGGACGCGGTGCGCGAGAACGAGAGCGCGGGCTTGTCGCGCACCGTGCTTGCCTCGGAGGGCGCGACACCCGCGGTTGCGGCGGACGTGTTCAGCCCAAAGTCTGAGAGCACGTTCCCTCTGCGTGGCACAGTGAGCAAGGGCAAGCAGTCCCGCCCGACCCTCTCGCCGCTACACTTATCCACCGCAAACGACCTTCCGAGAATGTGCGTTGTCTCCGGCCCTGCGTCTGATGCGGAGGGCAGCGAGGGCGACGTATGGGTGGACACCGACGTCGAGGGGTCTGAGTCCGACTCCGGTGGCCTAGTAGGCTCCACACCTTCCTAGCATGCAGCATAGGCTGCCCTTCAACCATACTTCACTTCCCCATTTCTCCCTCTCGTGATAAGACACATCCTGCATGGCATGATCTCACTGGACAACGCACGTGTTTATAACTGTATTTTGCATAGCCTTTAGGCCCTCGCTCGCATTCTCCGTTCTAGTTCATTGGAATGTGGATACCTCACCTCTTACATCTTCTGCTGTACACCTAGTTCGTCCCACATAGGCATTGGAGCACACAAAATCAGGAGATAGTCCGCAAACATAAATATCGAGAAAGCGAATAGCGTGAATGCGATTGCACTTCAATTATTCATGAGCGAGAAGGTACGTGGTATGCGAGTAGACAACGCTTGGGCAAGCTCATCAATCCTCCCCGGTGAGTCCTGCTGCAACAGTCGCGCCTCATATGGCGTTGACCACAGATTTTCATTATAGGCACTAGCGACAGATCAGTCTCAGGTAACTTCGCGGGCGTCCACAGCCACTCACAGCGTTGGAAGCATCCGCAGCCGCGGAGTTCATGATGAGCGCCACGATGAGACCTGCGGAGCTGTGAGTACGCGGAGGGGATAAGGAAGGGGCCGTGACGCGTACCGTAGAGACCCAAGACTTCAGCGAAGATAAGAATGAGAATCTGAGAAATGAAAGCTGAGTGAAGATGTTCCGGGAGCGTAACACGAGACCAGCGCCGCACCATGCCGACGAAGAGTCGTGGCTGCTGAGCAGTACCCCGCACACCGGCGTCACCGACGATACCAATTGCGAAGCCCGCAGCAAGACCAGCAAGACCGACGGAGAGGCCGGCGCCGAGCTGAACGAAGCCCTGGAATAGCGACATTCGCATCTTGACTGCAAACGCCAGTGAGCAAGTGGAATATGTGTGAATGGTAAGTCCACGTACGCTCTCCGGAGATCAGGACCGACACGACGAGACCGTAGATCTACGACAACGTTCAGTCCTGGGTCGGCAGCTCTGCAACTGAGCGTGGACGTACGGCAATGATACCCGCCATGATGACGGGAATCACACACTTCATCATTAGGTCGGGGCGGAGGACGGACATGGCGGAAATGCCGACTCCTGACTTCGCGGTACCATAACTGCGTCACAGCGTTCAGTTTATGCTATACACAGACTCAACTATGCAAGCTCACCTAGCACCAATGCCTATTCCACGCGTGGGTACCAAACAGTAAGCACAATTCTCCTCAAGACCGCTTGTACGCTGGGATATACTCACAGGTAAACACGATGGCGCTGGTGCAACCCTGACATGCTGCGTCAACACTGCGTGCATCGCACCTAAACCGGAGCGTCTCACCATGGCACCGAAGAAGGGAGCGTAGACGGGGCAGAGGTCAGACATGTCGGTAGAGATGAGAGGCGAAGAAAGAGTCGGATGAGTGAAGAGGGCGACGACGACGCGGCAGGTGAGCGTTCAGGACGACGACGTCGACGACAGCGAAGCCTAGCGGCACGGCATTCGCCGAGACTCCGCCAGCGTAGCCCTCTCCCCGCGCGCGGAGGAAAAGAGCTCCGCCTGAATCTCGCGCCACTGCCGCCACTGAGCAGGAGGATGTGAGCGCCTGTTGGGGACGGTATGCCGAATACCACTTCAGTCGCGGCGAGCTCGCGGCCGCACTTAGCTTACCCGAACAGAATGGACTCCGACGCCCTGCGTGATGGAATGAGCGAGAAGTGGACAAAGGAAGGGGCCACACTGAGTGTGTATAATCGATTCTGTGGACGAAGTGTCTGATCACGTCGTATCTGGCAGTGCTTTAACGGCCGAGGACCGCAGCGCGCCCGGCCTAGCCTTGGGGGCCTGCACAGACGCGGGCTCCTGGACTGGCATGGCCTGGAGGCAGCTTCCCTTGCGTTGTGGTGCGTTGTGCTGTCATTGTGTACGTGCTAGACGAGATATTGATCATGCGGATTGGAAACGGTCTGCTGGGTGACGAGTGCGCTCGAAGGACGCGTGCGGATGCAAGGTAAGCATCACGTGACTGTGATTTATCACTTCTTTGACTAATTCTTGTGACTTTCTGTCGTCTCCTTCGTTATAAGGCATCCCCCTTCGCGCTGTCGACCATTCTGCGATCTCCGTCTTTTCACGCTCTGTACAGGGCCATACCTCTCGCGGCCTCTGCAGCTCCCTTTTCCACCAAACTCCCAACCATGGCACCCACAACGAACGGCGCAAACGGCACAAACGGTGTCCACCACCCCCCGTCCTCCAAGACCCACTCCAAAGTGGTGAGTTATGCCTTCATTTCACGTTCCGCACAGCCGGCTTCATGATTCCAACCTTGATCTAGGTCATCATCGGCTCCGGGCCAGCAGGCCACACCGCAGCCATCTATCTTGCCCGCGCAAACCTCAATCCTGTGCTCTTCGAGGGCTTCATGGCCAATGGCTTCGCAGCGGGCGGCCAGCTCACCACCACAACCGACAGTGAGTGCGATTTACAACCCTCCTTGCTTTTCCTCCAAGCCCGGCAGTGATACGGTGCCATCTGCGCTCAGCGTCGGCGATGTTGACGGCGAGCAGGTCACCCGGTCTTACCCTGGGTTGGCAGTCCGCGCTTCGGTAATTGCCGAATTCATTATTTCTAGCATTTTCGTAGTTGGTCGATTCCGTACGATGGGACAGCTTCTTCTTCTCGCTATCTGTCAGAACTACTCAAACGCTAAAATGTCTTTCAGTCGAGAACTTCCCCGGATTTCCGTCCGGGATCCTTGGTCCCGAACTGATGGATAAATTCCGTGCACAATCACTCCGATTTGGCACCCAAATCATCACCGAGACCGTCTCGAAAGTAGACCTCTCCGCACGACCATTCCGCTACTGGAGGGAATTCCAAGAGGACCAGCAGCCGGAGACGGCGGACACGCTCATTATCGCGACAGGTGCCTCTGCAAAACGGCTGGGTCTCAAGGGCGAGGAGACCTACTGGCAGAGCGGCATCAGTGCATGTGCCGTGTGTGACGGTGCCGTCCCGATTTTCAGGCGAGTACATGGCCTTGGGCTCCATTGGACTGTCGCATATTGACTTTCGCCGTGTAGAAATAAGCCACTCGCCGTTATCGGGGGTGGTGACTCTGCGGCGGAAGAAGCGACATGTAAGCGCCTGCTCAATTATTCTGCCTCGGAGGGTTGCTTATTGTCGCGCAGACCTGACGAAATACGGCTCACACGTGTATGTGCTCGTGAGGCGGGGCGAGCTGCGCGCGTCGAAGATCATGGCAAAACGTCTGCAGAATAACCCGAAAGTGACCATCCTCTGGAACACCTTCGCAGTCGAGTGCCAGGGCGACGGCGATCTGCTCAACAACCTCCGGATAAAGAACATGCTCACGGGCGAGGAGAAGGACCTGCCCGTAAGCGGGCTCTTCTACGCTATCGGGCACGAGCCCGCGACGGCGCTCGTGCGTGGGCAGCTCCAGACGGATCCGGAGGGCTACATCATCACCGTGCCGGGGACGACGCAGACGAGCGTGAAGGGCGTGTTCGCCGCGGGCGACGTGCAGGACAAGCGCTACCGCCAGGCGATCACGAGCGCAGGGAGCGGGTGCATGGCCGCGCTCGAGGCGGAACGCCTCATCGCGGAGGAGGAGGAGGGCCTCGAGGATTAGACGGGTCGGACGTACGATGTTCGCGTGTGCATGCTCGTCACCGGGTCGCAGTCATATAGATGTGCTACATATACACCACTTTACCCTCTATAGACGACAATTGGCTCTTGTTGAACGTATCCTGGAAGATGTTCACTATCGATATGTGTACTCTTGCGTCAGTCCGAGCCCGACCGACCCTTCTCGCATACTTGAACGGTATTCGCGCTCATCCTCCGAGTCAAGGAGACAATCGATTTCTTTCTTATCCTCCCTGAACACGCCGCTCAAGGGCTGCCTCGTGAAGCCAGGTCTGGCTACTGGTCTTGTCTCACAGAAGACGTCCTCTAATTTCGCCGCATCCGCCTGGAGGTCGGCGTTGCTCAGCCAGTATCTCTTCGGCATGATGCCCTTGCCAAACGTCCGCGTGACGTGGTTGGAGCAGAGCAGCGAGACGAGGATGTTCAGGATATGCAGCGGGACGAGCGCGAATACTGTTGACCACACCGTGGCGAGGTTCTCGCGCTCGTACCGATAGAGCTTGCCCTTGCAACCAGGCAGCGGCGTTCGTGGGTAGCACTGTCCGCTCGTTGTCGCCTCGTGCAGCGCGTCGTAATAGCCGCAGCAGCGCAGGGTGTCTTGCAGTATCAGGCGGCCGAGCGGCGTGTACCACTGGCTCCATGCGAGATTGAGCTTGCGGTCGAGCGAAAAGGAATACCGCCTGTACGCTGCGTAGCCTATGATGACGATGGCGAGGAAGGCAGGCCAGAGGAGGACGGCGTAGACGGCTAGTAAGGGTCGCGAGTTGAGGATCGTGCCGCTGATGCCGACAAGGAAGCACAGGAGCAGGATAGAGGACGCAAGCGTGATCAGCACGAGGATATCGTCGTCCGCAACGACCATGACGCTCGCCTTCTCGTATGCTGTTGGAACAATATATTCGTCAGCCACAGCAACTGAATGCAAGAGACTCGGCTCCGCCGAGCGCAGGTCCACGTACTCCTGAACCAAGTGAGGACGGCGCAGATCAAGCCGGCCAGACCGTACACAAGCAAGGTGCTCACGGACAGGAGCAAGCACCACTTGTGCACCGACCACCGGTCAACGCTGCCAATACCGAGGCCCTCGCCCTCTTCCAGCATCGTCGCGGCCAGCGCTGCGTGTCCAGCGCCTTTGCCTACCGTGACCGTGAGCTTCTTGACCGACCGCGGCTGCGGGAACTTCCTCGTGAACCTGTCTGTCGTGCTGAAGGACGGGGGCAGGATGGGCCGCGCCGCGTCTACGCCCGCCTCGCCTCCGTCCGGTGGGAGGGCGATCACGGCCGTGATACCGTCCGAAGCGGTCGAGTAGCACGAGCTCTTGTTGCGTGGGTGCGGCGGCCGCGCCACCGCTGTCGCGGCCTCGCTGCTCACGAACGAGGCGATTCGCGGAAAGTACGCGCGCACTGCCGACCCAGCGCGCGCGGCGAAGTTGGGCGTGGGCAGCGGCGAGATGCGTGAGGCGGGGGTGCCAGCGTGTGTAGTGGCAAGGGAGTGCGCAGAGTCTCCCCGGGGCGGATGGGGAGGCCGCGGGGTGAGGGGGACGGGGCTGAGGTTTTGTGTATGGTGCAGACGGATAGGGCCGTTGCTTGAGCGCTGTGCGGACCACTGACCTGATGACCATATAGACTCGTCCCAGAGAGGGACGTCCAACGTGTTCGTGCGGCTGAACGGCGGCAGCGTGGGCGTGACCGGTGTATCGCGTCCTGCTCGGACGAGTGTGATCGTGGGCGCAGGCGGGACGGTTTCACCATGGTCTGAACGATCTGCTGTCCCTGTCTCTCTGTAGTACTCGTCGATTGTATCAGCGCGTCTACGAGATGTCCGTCGCCTGGTTCGAGTATCCGGTCGTGCAGGACTATGTACTCCCAAATGGCGTTGACCGGAGCTTTTGTGTTCTACTCCGGAAGATGTTGACAGGTCCATGGCAGATTGTGAATGTTCGCCGGTCGAAACAGTTGGGTTCAAGGAGAGAATACTGCACGACATTGCAGCTTTGTCTTGCAGGCAGTAACAGAATTCATCCCTCGACTAACCAACGCATGATATCAGACGGACGAAATCGAGATGACGAGCACACTCACCGGTCTCATACACAATAAGACCCGGGCCACCCCAGCATGTGAACACTAGCTTCGGGCTGTCTATAGCACCTCAAAAGATGACCGGGATGTAAGCAAATGTGCCTCGGCGAAAAGCGAGCAGATCACGGTCAAACGGGCTACGAGTATGGTCAAGCCTGCAATGATGTGCAAGTCGTGAATTAATAGGCGACCAATGTATCCGCGCGTACAACGAGGTCTCATCAGCAAGCAAGAAGAATACAGTGAGTCATAGAAATGATTATAGGTCCAATATTGTCCGGATAACTAGTCCCAGTTCGAAATGAGTGTCACTGCGAGACGAAGGCACCTCGGAGTATATCATCAACACAGGCCCGCGATCATGCGTTGTTCTGCGAGAGCACGACGGGGCATTCGGCTTGCGTGACAGGTGCCGAGGTGCTGCGCTTCCCAATGAGGCCGACAATGTACATGTCGAGGTCGAAGGTGAATTGCAATGCTGTGTACGCAGTCAGCCTTCGAGATCAGCCAGATCAGGGAGAGTCATACGTGGCCGCGTGCCATTCGCGTTCAGGCCCGGATTCCTGCAACCGTTGTAGAAGTCTGCCCCTGGTGGAACGACGCCTGTCAGTACAATCACACAAGTAGTCGTCCGCGTCGAGAAGGCGTACAGGTAATGTCCGAATCGTTGTTCGCGATGTATGTAAAGTTCAACGGCATGTCGATGATTGGGTATGCTTTTGCAGGGAGCGTCGTTGCACCTAGGTGGCCGACGCCCACCTGCCTGCCCGTGACGAGATCCGAGATGGTCGCATCCATCTTGGACATTTGGATGGGGAGATAATTGGACCCGGTGTTGAACTCGAGGGTTATTGTGGCGGGGAAGCTGAAGTTCGCCGGCGTGCGCGAGAAGATGGTCGGTACTTCAGTTGACCAGGATCCTGTCGCGTTCTTCAGGGGGTTATTGGAGGGGAAGAGGAAGTCGGGGACTCGAGGGATTGTAAAGGCAAGAACAATGCCGATACTGGAGAGGACGTCAGATAGAGCACGCGAGCGAGCAGCACAAACTTACGCGACACATAGGGCAAAGACAATGTAAGTGGTTTGTCGCCTCGTGCCGTACGGCCCACAGCACCCTCGGTCGTTGCGGTTCCATGCACTGAAGCAGTCTCTGAAGGAGTCCATCTTCTCTGCGCGTTTGTTGGAGGTGCTCATGTCTCGAAGCTCGGACTTCTTCCATTCTGGGCCGAGGGCTGGTACTGTGACCAGCTCTACGTCCCTTGGAGTGAACGGTTCGTCCTCCTTAAGCAGAGATCGCGTTTGAACGGGCGACGGCACCTGGCGATAGCTGTGCAAAGCTCCTGCAACTCAGTTCCATCATAGAGTGAAAAGAGGCTTACCCAGTGTCCTGTCGTCCAAAGGCAGTTGAGTATCGCGGACCGGCGTTGTTGAAGTCGGCATAGATATCGAATCCGTCGTCCGGCTTCGACAACATGCCATGCTCTTCATCTTCCACACCCTTCACTGGCTCCTCCCTCCCTTGGTGGAAGTACGAGGTTCTATTGTACCCTGCGCTCGCTGCGCCACCGGCAAAGTCTGTCCCAGCTTTCGATGCGCGATTGGGGTTGTAGAACGACGACGCCGCCCCAGAGTCGGCGCGTGGGCGGCGAGGAGGATCGAGAGGTGGTGAAGCCGTAGAGTCAAGGACGTCGGTGGACTTGCGTGCGCCGTAGAAAGAAGAGACCGCAGATCTTCTGTCGTAGTCCATGGTTGAGGTTCGACGCTAGAAATGAGCGTGAGGGAGAGTGAGCACGCCGTGAGTTGCGATGAGAAGGCGAGGCGAGCCCCCAAGCCTGCTCCGGGCTGGGGAGGAGTCTGCTAGTCAGATCCCATCACCCGATCTTTCCAGACTCCGTCGTTCCGATGCCTCCGTATGCCATTGTCAACGCGACGTTCAAACAGCTGGACTTTGTTCACATCCAATTCACATCCGTCGGCAGCCTTGACCTAAATCTTTCTAACCTCTTACTCTTGCATGGATTGCTCTGGGAGAATATGCATATCAATAACGGACTGATATTCCCTATAAGCCGGGACCTCGTGATGGAAAGAGGATTAGACAAACGTTGAGTGAGTACTACACCTTCCACGATGAAGTTAGATACCCCACATCCGACATAGACACATCAGACTTTGTTTACTAACGGTAATGTTCCGTTTAGGCCATGCACCTGTGGACAATGATGTGCACTCATCGTGCCAACGGCATGCCACGTCAATGTCGAAAATCAGGAATCACAGACAGAGAAAACGGACAATGCTACTACGTCGGCGCCGAGCAGAGACCAGTAGTAAAGCAAACTGGGACACGATTTCATGCCTCCATGGCACCCGGCCTTCGTTAGCTTCAATGCGTCGGGGCCTTATCCGAGCCTTGCAAGAGGGCCTTCGCGAGCAGCACGCATCGGTACGTCTACGAGAGATAAACCTCGCGTCGCTACCTTCGATTCTGATATATTCGCGTTTGTTGCCCAGACGCGGCGGAGTGCGGGCCCCGCTACCATTGACACCCTCACCATTGCCAGTCACGACAATGACGTCAACTACGTTTGCTTGCATCCGGGGCCCAGGTGAACATTGACCTCTTGTCAGATGTTCCCAGCTTCCAAGCTTGTGTTCATACCTTGTTTTCCATCAGTATGGCCCAAGCGGTTCAATGGTGTGATCTCTTCACCGTTTCCCGCCCATCGGGAGGACATATCAGATATTAGGCTTTAAAGCGGCCTTCGCATATGTTCATATCCTCACAGACCGTCATCCGAGGCATGCTATATGCCATATGCACGTTTACTGGGCTGAACAGCCTCTGGTTGTTTTCCTAACGCCGGCCGCTCTGTCGAAGGTCTCATAGACCGCCGCCGGGAAGCACGTAAAGCAGGTGCCTCGCTGGCATGAAGCATTCTACCATGACACACCGTACCGCTTCTGCGGCTTGTACAGCATAGGTCACTGGGCTGCGTATGGGCCACACTGTTATATTCGCGACTGCTGCATCTGGTACGTCGCTCATGAAATACATGATCGCATTTCGAGAGCAACAATTGCACGGTACGGTAGCTTCTTGTACAGAGATCATACTGACAAGTACCAATGCGATGGACACACCATCATTCCAGCGTGAGCGGGTATGGCTTCCCCGAAGATGCTTCCAATACTATTACTGATCTCAGCAAATCCCGGCGTGATAGAAGCCTTCCTGGCGTAGATCAAAGCCAAGCCTTTCACATTACGCAGGGTTTGCTGCGTACTCCCGTGGCAAATGGCATCGATATGTCTTCCTGGCGGCATGTAGCATCGCTTCCTCTCCCCACTCTAAAGCCGCACGCAAGCGAGACGATATGAAAATCCGGAGGCGGGGGGGCCTCGAGGCAGGTCACGTCGCGCCCTCCCCGTCCTTGTTCTTAGTACGTTAGGATCCCGCTCGACAGCACCCGGTTCAAGATATGGCGATCATAGAGCGCACGACGCCGTCGTCGGCTGCAGTGTCGCCGTCAGCCTCATCGACGTCGACAGGAGGGTCGCCTCATGTAGCTATGAGCACGATAACCGGCTTAATCCTCGGAGTTAGTGAGTGCGCCTGTCTGCAACCCAGTCGCCTCCGTACTGACAACCAATTGCCATTTCAGTGTGCTTGTTTATACTGGTGCTAAGCTACCAGCTTATCCCCTGCCTACACCGGAAGAAGCCTCTGCCCACGAACCGCCCCACGCGTATCCCGCTCGCGCCGCCTCCTGAGCCGGAACGACCCGTCGTGCGCGCCATCCGCGGTGCCTTCACCAAGCTACGCACATTCCTTATACGCCCCTTCTCCTCCCGCCCGCCTCCCGGCGGCAGCGAGGTGCAGAAGCCCAACTCCCCACACTCGTTAAACGTCAATTCGCAAACTAAACCCGACCGGCACCACATCCGGGAGAAGTTCGCGAACCAGCTGCGCCTGAACCTCCACCTCCCGCCTGCAGCAGACGTCCTCGCGCCCCGCAGCCCGGGGCCACGCACGCCCCGGGATAAGAAGCGCTATGCAATCCTCGACGATAGCGCGTATGTAGACCTGGACGAGGGCCATTTCGTCCAGATGGAGAAGCCGCAGTCGGCGCGCCTCTCGCCGTGGTCGCCGTCCGAGCAGG
The DNA here is from genome assembly GCA_000344655.2 of Fomitopsis schrenkii. NCBI lineage: Eukaryota > Fungi > Basidiomycota > Agaricomycetes > Polyporales > Fomitopsidaceae > Fomitopsis > Fomitopsis schrenkii. The sequence continues at coordinate 146,717 of KE504150.1, forward strand.
ACTATCCGTACTCCTGCTCGCCGACGCCGTCCCGCAAAGTAGTGTTCGACTACGGTTCAAATACACCGCCGCCTCCGTTCTCCCCGCCCCCTGCATACGTAGCGGGGACGCCGATGCGCGCAGGCTTCAGCACAACCCCCACGGGGACGCCAACTCGGGCTGCATTCGGCGCCCTCTCGGTTGGGACGCCGACGAGAACTGGCTTCAGCCCGCCTTCAGTGGGGACACCGACTCACAGCGAATTCGGCGCAAAACCCGCTGGGTCACCCACTCAGGATAGGCTCAGCACGTCCGCTGCGCGTACCCCGACACAGGACCGGTTCAGCGCCTCCACCGTACGATCGCCGACTCGAGGGCTGCGACCTCTGCTCCTGCGGAACGCCCTGTCCCTATCGCCCGGCGGTCGACAGCCCACAGAGGATCCTTTCGCTGATAACCGTTCGTCGTCACCCTCCTCGATGCTTAGCATCGACCCTTTCGCCACGAAGTCGCCATTGTCGTCTCCGAGGAGCCCGTCCTTCACGGCGCACCAGGACAATCCGTTTGCTGACAGACAGCACACCTTCGCGGCGCACCAGGATGCCGCAGACCCCTTCGTTGATCGGTCGCCATCCGCACTCATCGAAGAAGACCCTGACGCGGCGACGATCAGCCTCTCCGACGTCGTGGTGATGCGAGGGCAACTTTTTGCGGCCGAGCCGCGGCGACCCCGCTCGGCCGCGCGCCATGCCCCAGTGGACGCTTTTATTATTGCAGATGATACGGACACCCTGGACAGCATGAGATCCAGTGTTTCGAGTACTTGGTCCGCGCTCACTCTCGAGGAGCCTATGTAAGGGGAGCATTAAGCTGTCTCCTGTGTACCCACTTGTAGCTCTCCGATTGACACTGTAGTAGAGTTAAGCTGGTACTACTAGATGTTGGACAATAACAAATGTACTTGTGTCCTCGTGTTCCCTTGTCGGGCTGCTTTGTCACCTTTGAAATGCTCTGCTTTAAAGCAGTTGGTATGTATGGGGGCTCACTGAAGCCGCATGTCAGACACTACTGTAACGGCGATCGCACATTCATTTGACTATTCACGACAATGTATGCGCTGCGTAGAGATGTATGCATATGTATACGTACGTAGCCTGAGTACTGCTCCAATACTGCAAAGGACGCTCCGGAGCATGCCAGTGTGTCAACCATCCCTTTATCCCTCCACTATCAGATTTACGTCAGATGGTACCGGCCCCCAAGTGAATTTCCGGCAGCTCAGAGGAGATTCCGGGTAGGTATCACTGGGCCGAATGCGCGCTTAATCCATCTCTACCAGCCGAATGCGGACGCGCACTCGGGTATGACGTCACCCCTGCCTTCGATCGTATATAAACCCGACGCGACGCTCTCCGCGAAACCACTGCTCTTCTCTCTTGCACCTTCACCAGCAGACCTCGTTCGCATCCCTCCGTCGGTGCCAGGCACTGTCCTCCTCATCGCATGTCGCGTACGCACGAATGTCCGAGTCCTATGTGCTTTGGCGCCACTGTACGTGCTCGATATTACCCGCAATGAAATCTATGTGAGGCTGCATTTTTGCATTGGTGCTGTGGCACGCATGGACGTGGGTTTTGCTTCGATTAACAACTCTGCACTAGTGCTATCCCTACGGAATCCGTAGGGATAGGCACGTGATGTGGTTCTGTCCTCGCGTGGTCGAGCGCCTATCTTAAGCGCTAGTGCATTCTTTGTTGAATAAGTGAGATGAAGATAAAGATGGCATACTTACTTACTTGAAACAACGGAGATATTGGCGCCGTGACATTGTCTTGCCCCTGCTCCTCATACTCGTCCCGCTCAGCTCCGCGGCTTCCGTTTGCCAAGCTCGCGAAAGTCAGACTGCGCTTCGTTCAGCAACCCCTCATTACCTATCGTCTTGAGAACCTACCATTCAGGGAAGGGAACAGGCATGCAGGTGCTTGCCGTAGCGACCGGGCTCTTCTGGTTGGCACTGTATACCATATTTTCCACAGTTCGCCGAATACAGATTGGTAACGCTGACCGCAAGAAGGAGGTTCTCTATGGATTGAAGACTCCAGACAATCACAAAAAGAAGTTCGTCGGATTCTTCCACCCTTACTGGTAACGCATACGTTGTGCCTGCGCGCGATGGTTCTGATTCACGCAGCTATGACATGTAGCAATGCGGGAGGAGGCGGGGAGCGCGTCCTCTGGACAGCGATAGCGATGTTACAGCGCGAGGAGCCGGACATCATCAGCATAGTGTATAGCGGCGATGCGGACGCGACGAAGGAGCAGATACTCGAAAAGGTGAAGGTGAGTAGTCGGTTACACGCCTTCCCCGCGTGAATGAACAACTGGAACTAGGCGCGGTTTGACATCGACCTATCACCCAGTACTATCCATTTCGTGTTCCTCAGCTCGAGACATCTAGTTGAGGACTCCACATGGCCTCGCTTCACGCTCCTTGGACAAAGCCTCGGATCCATGTACCTTGCATGGGAGGCCATGTCGAAGCTCATACCAGATCTTTTCATCGGTCCGTATAGCACCTTTTCCCTTGCGCTGACTTATTTACAGTTGCTACGACACAGACACCATGGGCTATGCGTTTACTTTCCACGTAGTGCGGCTTCTCGGCAACGTGCCAGTAGGCGCATACGTCCACTACCCGACTATCAGCACCGACATGCTCGAGAGAGTAAGGTCACGGAAGAAATGGCATACGAACTCAGACGCGATATCCTCATCCGAGGTTCTCAGCAAAGGAAAGCTCTTGTGAGTAAAGAGCGTCAATGCACCTCTGTGAGCTTCCACCGACTGACGAGTGACACAGGTACTATCGTGTCTTCATGTACTACTACTCGAATTCTCTGCGTCAAGCGAGCTTCCTCATGGTCAACTCATCCTGGACCAAGAACCATGTCGACTCTATCTTGCAACACACCGACCCTCTTCTAGACGCTGTGCACATGTGTACACCACTCGCTCTCCTCCGGCTTTTCCGGCCGTCCAACCCTCCCAAGTCCACCCGCATCGTGTATCCTCCATGCGACACGCGGGAGATGGCAAAGTTCCAGCTCGGACGGAGAGAGCGCATCATCCTCAGCGTCGCGCAGTTCAGGTGAGTATATGCGTCTCACATAATCAAGATGCGACCTGACGACGTGGACAGGCCCGAGAAAGACCACGCAGCCCAGTTACATGCTTTCAGCCAACTGCTTATTTCTCACCCTGAGTGCGGGAAGCCCGGCGATACTCATGTCCAGCTTGTCCTTATCGGGGGCAGCCGCAACGATGAAGACGCTGCGCGCGTCGAAGGCCTCCGCGCGTTAGCAAAGGAGCTTGGCATTGAGGTATATCCCTACCCGTACACCACGAAGCTTTCTGACCGTACGAGAGTTGTTAGGATCACGTAGAGTTCGTTCTCAACGCTCCGTTCTCTGTGGTGCTCGACTGGCTCTCGCGAGCTAGTATCGGTCTGAGCACCATGGTCGACGAGCACTTCGGTATCAATGTCGTGGAATTCATGGCACGTTCCTGATTTCTTCCCCTGGCAACACACTCGCTGACGCCCCGTCTGCAAGGCGGCCGGCGTGATTCCCGTCACCCACGCCTCCGGAGGCCCGCTGAACGACATCGTCGTGCCGTTCGACGGCAAGCCCACGGGTACGCACTATTTCCGCCCTCGCCCGCAGCGTGATGCCAAACATACCTCCTGACAGGCTACCACGCCACTTCTCCGGAGACGTTCGCGGAGGCCTTCCATACCGTGTTCGCCCTCCCGCCCGAGGAAGACTTGGCGCTGCGGCAGCGCGCCAGGCAGTGGGCGGTGCAGCGCTTCTCCGAGGCAGAGTTCGAGAAGGGGTGGAACGAGAGTGGATGGAAGAGATGGCTCCCGTCATAAGGCGCATCCTTGATATGCACCCTCTCCAGCGTACCGCAGGTCGTAGGCATTATCGCACAGCGCTTATGGTGCTGCTCATTGCTGAACGCGCTCCGGCACTCCGAGCTTCGCAAGCGCCCTTGCTCAGGGATCTGCGCGCTGTGCGCAGACCCTTGCGTTCGGTGAGTTCTCGATGTGATATTCCTTCTTCTATAACACAGTGCTAGATCGTACAACCGCGGGCGCCTTGGATATGGTTAGGCCCCTTGAGATACTGCATCTCCTGCTCAGTCCCGCACCAAGACCTTCTCCCACTTGCCCCGGACCTCCTCTAGGTTCGAGTAGCCGCTAAGGCCGAGCGACGTCTCGGTGTCCGCGAGGAGCGCCTTGAGTTGGTGCTCGACGCCCTGCTGGCCGCCGAGGGTCAACGCGTACATGAACGGGCGGCCGTCTGTGCGTGCCGCGCAGGCTCAGGATGAGTGTCAGGGGATAAGCGGGGACGGGTACGCACAGAGCACGGCGTCGGCACCGAGGGCGATCGCCTTGATCACGTCGCTGCCGGTGCGAATGCCGGAGTCGACGAGGACGGTGAACTTGCCGGCGGCTTGCGCCTCGCGGACCTTCTGGCTCTGCATGATCTGGTGCAGCGCGTAGAGGGTGGAGAGGGATCCGTCGACCTGGCGACCACCTGGGTTCATGGTCCAGTCAATCACAAGCACTCGTGGAACGAGGGTGGGGGCATACCGTGGTTGGACACGACGATGCCATCGACTCCATGGTTAATCGCGAGTTCCGCATCCTAGGGGAGGGTGGCTGTCACGACCGTCCTGCAGATGCTCAAGACGCGGCGAAGCCTACCTCTGCACACATGATGCCCTTCAGGATGACGGGGCCATCCCAGTGTTTCCGGATGAACGGCAGGTGCTCCCACGTTCTGAACCAGCCCGAGGTGACCTCCGTGATCCACTCCATACCTAGCTCCGCCGTCCGCTTCACGCGCGCGTCACCAGCCCCGATGCTCGCGTCGATCTGGTCGGGGTCGTACGGGAACTCGGGGTTGCTGTCGAGCGGGAAGGGCTCCTCGCCGTGGCGCTTCATGAAGACGGGGTCCGTGAAGCCGATGTGGCACCCGACGCCCTGCAGGAAGGGCAGGTACGACGTCTGGATGTCGTGTGGACGCCAACCGAGGAGCATGGTGTCGAGCGTGATGACGAGCGCGGTGAAGCCGGAGGCCTTGATGCGGTTGAGGAGCGAGATTGTAACGTCGTCGTGCCGGGGCCTGTGCGTTACTGGTGAGAGTGGGCACTTAGCTTCGTCGGGGGTCTGCGTACCAGTAGAGTTGGTACCACCGGTGGCCATTGGGACCATTGGCCTGTGCGACAGCCTCGATGGAGCGAGTGGACGCTGTGCTCATGATGTACGGCACCCCAAGCTGCCCCGCAGCGGCCGAGCTTGCAGTCTCGCCATCCGGGTGTACGATGCCCTGGACACCAATCGGGGCAAGGAGTACAGGAGAGGGGTACTTGACGCCGAATAGTGTTGTCTGGGAAACGTGTTGCCGGGTCAGCTCTCCATTGCGACATGCGGTCTGAAGCCGTCTGCGTACCTCCAGGTTACGATTCGATGCGTCGGTCATCATTCGCGGGATGATTTTCCATCTCCTGAACTCTGCGATATTGTCCTCATGCGTAGAGCATGTACCGGCACTACCATATACGTAGAGGAAAGCATCTGCACGAGATCGCAGTGATCGACAGGTGATCGTCGCGCGCCGCTCAGGGCCTCTCCGCTCCGTGGATAGTACGTGCTACGTACCTTCGCGGCCCTTGAGCTTTTCTCGTGCGGCTTTCTCAAGCCTGTCCGTATAGACGGTGCCGACAGCCCCCAGAGGAGGTTCGCCGCGCCGGGTGTACAGCGCCTTGACGTAGCCCGACCATTTCGTAACCGGGTTGGCTTCGGGGTCGGGGAGGGTAGACATCGCGAGGAGATCAAGTGGATAGAACGAATCCGCCTTGGTTGGTTCGGCTTGTACAGGAGATGAGTCTACCCTTGGGTGGAGGACGTCGAAGGATCAGAGGCAGCTTAAGTACTAGACGGTCGTCTGATCGACAGAACGCTGGGTGACCGCGCAACAAGGGCCAATAACGACTTGTATCGTAGATTTGGATTGCATCTGACAAGCACCTGTGACGGACCCTGGGTAACGCAGAAACCCCGAGAGAAGTGGCAGAGCATGTGCGTTGAACGCCGGTACGAAGCCCCTTTCGGATCAAGAGTGCCCCACTATCCCCGTCTTCACTCTACGCACATTCTTGGCTCAAAAATCGAGTATAGTGATGAATGACGGCACCTGGTCAACCACTCCGACGTGGGATGAGGAAGTGGCAAGCGAAGATTGTTGAACTTCTACCATTTCAGGCGTTATCTAATCAGGCTTGCCTGATATGGACTATTTGTGTTCTGCAACGCTACGTACCGTACTGTAGGCTTACTTTCCTTTTTCGCTCTTATCTTATCTGCAGGACTCGTTATCTCTCGTCCTGATTGAGTAGATTAGATTACGGACTCACTTCGGACTTCCGGACTTAGTCGGACCTCCGGTCCCTTCGGACCTCCGGTCCTTTGGCATGTGATATCACCGGTAACCCGGAGTTCCGGTTCCCGTCTTACTAACGCTTACTCATGACGCTTACGGTAATGACTCAGCATGACTCGACCATCAGGTGATACGCTTACTGTACTATCACATGATGGCTCTCACACATGTATATATACTGGGCTTGGACGCCCTCTAATGGATCGTTCCTTCCTGCTCTCTCCCGTGTGCCTAACGGGCTCCTCCCTCTAGCAGCATCCCTCAAGGTTCGTTCACTGCCTTCACAGCCACTCCCCATCACTCCTTTCAACAAAGATGTGCGATATGAGCATATTCCTTGCGAGAATACTGATTCTGATTGAGTACACGGCAGATTGACACGGCCTGGGACCCTAAAGTCTTGCTACGCACATGGGGTCGTGCGCACGCATGATCACACATACGACACCCAAGAGCAGCTATGCGGGTATTGCGGAGTGATTGGCCAAGATGTTTGCGGGGCATGTATGCGGGAGCGGGAGCGAGATCACTCGGGCTTGAGACTAGACAGTGGCATCTCATCATACCAACTTCATAGTTCCGGAGACAACACTCTCCGCGCCGCCGAATGAAAATCCTCTGGATGCTTTAGCGCCCTTGCCCAGAGTCGAGGCTCACGACAGACATAGGGATACAGTGACCACAAGATCATTAGCCCCGGGTTTGCACCAAAAATTGACTCACGATGCGCCAGTATCAGCAACCCCGGTCTTCCATCGTGGAAGCAGCTAAGAGTAAGCCTGTGTCGAGGCCAGCTACCAGTTCACAACGGAGTACGTCGGATATCGTACCGATAGTCCACGAAAGGGATAGTCAAGCGGCCAACGGGTCAAGGTACTGTTCACGCCGAAGGGTTCAGCAGAACACGGGTCCTTGGACTTGAGGGTGATTTGACCTGTGTCTACCAGCCGACCATCGGTGTTGTGAACGATGGATAACCAATCCAACTGTATACTCAGTGCACATACGCGGCGTACTCGCGCGATGTAATCGCGGCACCGCTACATGAAGTCATCCTCCAACTCGCGCACAGACCGTTTCGGTTGCTCTACCTCGCCCTCATCCCCTTCCGTTTGCTGTTCGAACAACGTGTCATAAGAACGCGCCATCTTCTCAGCCGCGCGCTGGCGCGCAAGCTCTTCGTCTGTCTTCTTCTGCATATCCAATAGTCAAGTCAATACCAACGCCAACGCTCATAAATCACCGGCGGGCGCCACCGCGCAAACGGCGACGTCCTGTCAGCCCCGATGGTGGCGGAGGACAAACGCACCTTCTGCTGTGCGGCGACGCGGCGCGCAGCGTTCTCCTCTTTGATGCGCTCTATGCGCTCCTGCTCGTGGTCGACCTGGCGCTCGACTTTCGTCTTGTTCAGGCGATTCACGATGGGGTTCTCGCGCTTCGCGACGTGCACTGCGCGCGCACATCATTCGCACGGGGACGGAGTAGGTTTCACGGGAGGGGCGGAAGGGGAAGCAGGGACGCACCTCGTTTGACCTGGGCCCGGCGTGCGTCAGCGGCGCGGAGCGCACGCGCGGAGAGAAGCAGCAGATGTGGGAGGTCGCGGGCGCGCACTCACCCGCTTGTCATTGTGGAACGAGACCTGGCCGACGGCCATGTCGCCCGTTTTCTGCGCAGGACCCGCGTCGGGCGTGGTGGTGAGACATTTAGACCGGGTGGGAGCGCGGAGCAGGGCACACCTTGAGGTTGTCCGCAGGCGTGTAGATGATCGTGAGGTTGTCCTTCTTGTTCCCTGCCAGACAAACGCTTCAGCATCGGCTTCGCGCCCATCGGACCGCACACAGACCCTCGATAGAGTTTGCCTTGACGAGCTGTGCACAGTCTATGAGGAGAGCCTCTGGGATGGTTTCCCAAGACATGCCCTCAGGCATGCGCAAGTAGACGTGTGCAGATGAGAGCTTGTCGACGTGAAACCAGACGTCCTGAGGCCAGGCGTACTTGATAAGGTCTTCATCTGTCGTGCAATGCTGCTGCTTGAGTTCACAGGAGGGCCGTGGACTAGGAGCGATACAACATACTCTCGACCTTGTCTTTGCCCATGTAGATCACGATGGGCGGATCGATGGCTGCTCGCGGTCGCACTGTGAGCTTATGAAGACAGGGCGTCCAGACATACACTAACTCACCCGTGGATTTGAAGAAAAGCACCATGACCGTGGACGATAGAAAGCGGTAGCCCAACAACCTCTTCAGCGTTTACCGACCGGGCTTGGTTGAGTTAAGTAAAAGGGGACTTTGAAAAGAACGGCCCAAGCAAAATGGCAGACTCGCGGCAGAATATAGAAAAAAACACGGCAGCAACAAAGAAAGAAAGTGAGAGCGCATGCGCAAGAGTGCACCTCTCGGAACAAGCACCAGCGCCTCATCATGATAGTCATATCCCCGTCGTGACTACACAAAGTGGCATCCAAGTCCATCGTACTCACTACTCAAACACAAAAAAGTCATCACACATATCAGACTCTACATCCAGCGAGAAACTGTCCGTGCATGCACTATCATCTAACGCATACAATACACATGGCTTGAACGATAGTCGGCAGTGGCACCACGTAGTACGTACTGACTAGTGCTCCACTTCTGCAAGAAGAAAGAGAACCAGAACTAAAGTAACAGTATCACAAGAAGGCCATGGTTTGCACAGCAGGGTATTCCTATTATTGTACACTGTCCCTGGGCGCGATTCGGGTCCGCAACCAACAGTCAAGAACACACACCGCCGTACCGGCCCCTCACCGCAGCTCCGGTGTGGTCGAGCTCTCGTACGTCGGGTAGCCACCGTGCTGAGGTGCCGACGTCTGTGGATACTGTTGCTGCTGCTGCGCGAAGCCGTGCGAGTAGCTCGGAGGCAACGGCGCCGACCCGGGCATCTGCACCTGCCCCTGCGGTTGGCCGTACGGGTAGCCGCCCGTGAAGTGCGGGGCCGGCGATGACGGCGCGCTCCCCATACTGTACGCAGCGCTCTGCGCACCGGCGGGCATCGAGGGGGGCGGTGAGGGCGCGTAGGCCGCGTACGGATCCGCGTACGGGTTCGGGATTGGCGGGGGCGTCGGCACGGAATGTATGGCGTAGGGGTTCTGCGACTGTGTGGGCGCAGTCTGCAGCGGCCGGGCTGTCCTAGGTGACTGGGGTGGAGTGAGATGGGCGGGAGCGGACACGGGTGGTGGGATAGCGGGCGGGCTCGCAGTATAGGCGGTGCGCATCGGCGGTGGACTCGCGGTGAACGGCGGTCTTGTCGGCGAGCTGCTCGCCGCCGCGATGCCGTATGGGTGCGGGTTCGTCAGCATCGTGTCACTTCGCGTTGGTGCGCTCTGGTATCCACCCCGCTCGCTCATCTGGTACGCACTTCCCATGCTCGCGCCCGAATCCTGGCGCTGGCCTTGCGGGCGATACGTCGATGCCTCGGCGAACGGCCGGATGGGTGCTGCGCGGCGCGGTTCAGGCATGTAGAGCGTCGGGTCGCCTGCGTGGCCAATGGCGCGGCCATTCGAGTCCCACTGCTGATAGGCAGCGTCGCCGAAGGCCTCAGTACGCGCTGTTAGCGGAACTTCGCTCTCGTCGGATGAAGAGGGATTGAATGCAACGGAGTTGTTCGACTGGAGCATTGAGCTTCTGCCATAGGGAGAAGAACCCATACCCATGAGCTTAGCTTGCCTGTCCCGAGGCTGTCAGCGAGAGCAGCACCTAGATACAGTGATACTCACCTAGCTTTCCGGCGCTCGTAGATGACAGCGGGCTTCGCCATGTTCATGAGACGGTAGATGTACCACATCGCAACGAACGTGATGATGGCAGTGACAGCCAGAACGACGTCCTTGATAATCCTGTCTGACGTGCTTCCACCGCCCTTGTCCGACTGCTCAAGAGCAACACCAAGATACACAGTGATGAATTGCTTGGGCAGCGATAGAAAGGCGGAGATGATGAATGTCCAAACACTCATTCCGCATGTTGAGAAGACAGCGGTTGAGACTATGCATAGTTGTGTTAGCACCGCCAATGAGTGACGGATGACAAGGAGTGCTCACAATGTCCGGGGATTGCACTCAGACGAGTGATGAGCGCAACCTTGATACCACCATCTCGAATGACTTTCGCCATACATGCGTAACGAAGATCTGTCTTCTCCAGCTTATCACCGCGTGCAGTACAGCAATACTTGAATGCGCTGAATATAATGTTAACTCTTTTTCATACCGCCGGCAACATAACTTACTAAAAGTTGCCAAGTTCACCGAGGAATGTTCCCGCACAGACAATAGCGAAGCCAATTCCCAGACCCCAAACCACACCGCATAGGATGGCAACGATTTCATGTCCGAAGAGCTACATAATTGGAAATCAGAAGATGGAGAGCGACCGATGACTGCAAGTCTTACCGGAGGGAAGGAAATCACAAATAGGATACCGATAGGAATCAAGAAGCCGGCAGGGAGTCTTTCGAAAATACATGAGCTACTGGTTACAGTGGCGGACACGCCTGAAGAAAGCGACGTACGCATGCATCCAATTTGCTGCGGGTTGCAACCATTTGACTAATTGTGTATGATACACGGTGAAAAGGATTGCCGCGACCAGGGCGATAATGAAGATGACATAGTACCCTGCCACCAGAAGGTATGGTCAGCATCACTGATACGCAACAATACTTGACAAACGCAAAACATCCAGCCCAGTACCATGACGCTCAACAGAGCACGCGCGAACAGAAGAGAGCGATGTCAGGGCGCAAAATCGCCGTGTAGGAAAGTTCTGGGCATGCGCTCCCTAGCCAACACTGATTGGATAGCACTTTCCCCGAAGCGTTACTACTGTCGTGAAGGATGAGCCCAAGCCACCGACGTCGCGGGAGGGGCTGCAAGGCAGGTGCACCTGTCCAGGATCACGGAATGCCTACTGCCAGTGCTGCAGGTGTAGCGCAGCCAGTATTGGATATCGTGACTAGGGAGGCAGCCGCGACAGCATGTGAAGTTGAATCGCCTCCTCCGGAAGGACAGCAAGACACAATCAGGGCCAGAGTGATGGCGTGTTGCACCCGCAATGGAGCCAGAAGAAAATAGCAGAGCCAGAAGAAAATAGCAGGCGCAAGGGTTGTGTTCCCGGAGAAGCTGCAATGGTGGGCTGTCCACACTGGTATGCCGTGAAGGCCAAACCATCGCAAGGGGTCATGTAGGCTGTCTGCCACGCCCGTGTACGTGTCACCTGAAAATGACGTCGAGGGCCCCAGAGAGGGTCGCCTAGGATGAAGGCATGCACAGTGGAAGCAACACTCACATAACCACTCCCTCCTGATCCAATACCGCCAATGCGCCATGGCCTTCCAGTCAAACAGCGACGTCCTTGTGAGCTCCTCCGCCTCACTCGGTGTCGGACTGGGTGTGCGAGTGATTGCGCGCATGTCGACAGCGGCATCGCCGCCTTTCTTGTTGTACTTGAACGGGGACGCATGTGAGTCGTCGTCCAGCGAGATGCTGCTCGCGCCAGGTGGGTAGAACTGGCCGTCGCCCGCTAGGTTCGGCGCAGCGCTTGTGTAGGGCGTCGGGGACGCGCGACTGTTGTTGCCGTATGCCTGATACGAAGTCATGGCGAGTGCGTATCGCAAGATGAGAATGCGTAGCGGCCACCGGGGGCGTTACCAGGTCAAGGTGGGTCAAAAGGTCGTAATTGAGCGGGCGTCGGGGCACGGGGCCGTCCTCGTCGTCGCCGAAAATGAAGGCGGCAGAAGTATTAGAGACGAGTTTAGGGATAGTGAGGGAGCGGCGGCGCGGGTGTCAGGAGGAATATGAGGAGTGCAACGCAGCTGCGTACGAGCACAGCTTGCCTGCTCCCGCCTGTTTCTCACGCATGGTATTCGTGCTTGGCATTGTACTTCAAGTTCCGCTGACTCTACGTCGATGACCATCTACATTTATTGTTCTGCAAGGTCAGTTGCTGCGGTATTGAAACGAAAAGAATGCCAGCATCAAGGATCCTGGCACAGCGGGACGTGCACAGCTAGGCACAGCTCCGCGGCGGCGGCGAAGAATATAGCTTCGACACCTCCGACGTCGACGACGCCGGTCGACAAGCGCACTAGCATGCTCATGTATTCAGACAATGAGTATGTATATACTCGAAGTACTACCAACGGAAGTAGCGAGGCATACTACTCGCAGTGCTTGTATCCACGCAACTCCATCTTCAGCCGACTATAACAATCAAAACATTATGTTGCACAGCCCACACAACGACCGCGATCCATGTAACTCAAAATAATAGCGAGACAATACCCGTTCGGAGCCCCACAATTACGTACGAACAACCAGTCGGTGAACACAAAACTGGAAATATCTTATTCAACAAAGGTAAATGGCACGGTGACGATGTAAGACTTGTCGACTGGTACTACTTAGATAGCACCGGGTAGTGGGAGAGCGAGACGCAGAGCGGATACAAAACGATAAGTAGCTATGGGTACAGGCCTCAGTCGTGGTAATGGCGCTGCGAGATGTGGGTATGTACAATATTGTGCCGATCCTGCTGGATATCATGGTCATGCAGAGTCCTGAGCCCATAAGGTAGTCAAAAGGCGCGGGAGAGGTCGTGTCCGTCGTCGGGAATGTCGTCAATGATGGCCGGAAGATGCACTGCAGTGCCCTACAGGATGCGATCCCGCTTCGAGGATCGCTGCTATTCCAGGCCGTGACGAGCTACGTGCGCTTCCAGGGGCGGCTGCAGCTCGGCAGCATACCCAGGCGCGCGAGGACGGCCCGTGTCGAGCGGCCGCGATGACACAGACGAGAGCGGCAGCGAGGGCAGCGACCCCGAACCACCGACAGTCGTCATCTGAATGCCGTGCTCGGACCCTTCCTCAGACGAAGACCCACTGGAGTAGGGTGGCGCAGAGTGCAGGGATGTATAAGAGGGAGCGGGTGGCAGGTAGGGCGGGGGAGGAGACACCCACTGCGCACTAGGCTGTCGGCGCAGGTCGTTGTGGGTTGGTAATTGCGCAGTGTTCGCTCCGCGACGGCGACGCGTCTGAGGGTTATGTGTGCCCGATTTGTGCGAGCGGTCCCTGGACCAGGCCACGCACCCCACGATGGCGATGATGATAAAGAAGAACACTATGTAAGACAGAAGGCCAACGCCATGAGCTCCCTGACGCGCCAGTCCGAGTACGCACAGCGGCGTGAGGGAGCATTCACCTAATGCGATAACCATGCGGACGATTACCTTTCCGCTCAAGCGCGAATCATCCTCGCTCCCACTGCTCGCAGCAGACGCTACGGAGGTTGGACTGGCGTCGGTGCCGTTGTCGCTCATATAGAGCAAAGGCGGTGGAGTCATTTTGGCGGTGTTGAGAACTGCCGAACGTACGTGAATGAGTCAACATAAGTCCAAGCAGAGTCTTCAGGGACTTACCGCTCTCGGACACGCAGACCTGTATTCGCGGTGCTGCGAGTATGAAGGTAGGAGGAAAGAGGGGTGTGACCGCCTGCGCGAGTGCCTAAGTGCTCTACACCCGAGGCGGTGTCGCACTCCTTCTGAACAGCGTCTAAAGCACAGCAGGCGGAGTGGCGAGCACCCACGTCTGAGGAAATCGCAGGCACCTCAAGAGTTTTAAGAGCAAGTGTACGGTCGCGGACGGAACCGCTCAGCCCGGACATGGTCGTCCTTGGTGCGCAGAGAGCAGGAGGAGGCGCCGATGGGGAAGAGAAATCCGTCCGCACGCCGGCGCAGCTGAAGCTTATCTTGTATGCAGTATACCTCGTGTAAGTGGGAACTTACCGAAGAACAAGCCCCAAACTGCCACTCAGGCCGGGCACATGCCACATCCTCCGGCCAGACGCCCTCTTCCAGCGAGCGTCGGGCCCTATCTCCGACCACTGGCCCGCATTCCGACAGACCCGCGGCCTGGAGTTAGCAGGGCGACCAAACAGACATTCTTCGGACCTACGAATTGTTATCCGACCAATCACGACCGCGAACGACCGCACAGCTGACAAGCATCGCACTGCATGACGACTCTGACTCGACGAGGCTGAAGCCTATCGACACAGACGTGCACGGCTTGCACTCCTCGGAAGGATTCTGCGCCACAATACTGTATCACTGGAGAAGGCGGTGCCCCTCGACAGTGTGCCGTAATTGGAAGACCACCATTGGAGCGCATATACCGCATGATCCAAGTTGTAGTTAGTTTTCTGGCCCTCCGGGAGGAAACGGCGCGCCCATACGCACATGAACCACAGTGACAGAAGTGGAGGCTTTGTGCATTGACAGTCACCGCTGCGCATGCGGGTAGCCGAAATAGCTGAACTTCGGGTGTAGTCAACGGCACTAACAGACTTTTTCGGCAGACAAGAGGTAGGACAACCCACCTGTTTGCCAAGTAGACATAGAGCTCTCTGTGTTGATGCTTTCTGCTGATTGGCTGAAATATTCAAAGAGTACTAGCAGCGAGCTGATTCATTGAGAGTCGAACTTCACGTCCGAGTTCACAGCTATTTGCCGTGGATGTCGGCGTCCCACTGGCAGGCTGCGTCTCGGGATTTCGAGGTCAATCATACACGTCGAGGGTGGATGAGGAGGAGGAGGTAGGCGGGACATATATACAGCTCGGGAATACCGCATATAACCGCGTGGTCATTTGGCAAGAAGAACGAAAATTCCGAGGTACAAAACGGAGGAAGTCATATGCACGTTGGCCAGCCACAAGCTCAGAACAACTAACTATCTTGCCATATATGGCAGGTGCTGTTTTGTGGCCCTGTGCGGGGGAGAGTCGCATCTTTGTTCTGCAACTCCTCCCTGCTGTGTTACGGACCATCAGCATGCGGTATATGTTGTCGGTGAAGGCATAGGACAAACTCTATACGACGTACCTGATGTTCCGCCGCGCGGCACTAGCCATCCCAAACTCGTAGAGCGGCAGAATACGCGTCCAGAGTCCGAAACCGCCATGGCCGCTAACTCTCTGATATTTCCCCTCACCTGGTCGCCCCTCCTAGATGCCCAATCCTTGAATGTCGATTCCGATGTTGTTGACTGGAGCTGTTCGGCCGCTGCGCCCTCATGTCTGGAATCTTGGGGTCGGCCTCAACTTGAGAGTGCTTCTCGCGCACTCGGACTTGCTCTTGGCTGCGAGGATGGTACATTCTACCTCTTCCATCCCTCTGCACCGCGTACGCAACCTCTCTGGAGGCGAGGCTCCATTGCATCGTCTGCTGGTCGTCCTCCTCGACCGACTAATGGCTCGCGACCCACCAGCCCCCTTCGATATGGTGTATTAGGACACTCGAACTCCCGAGCGGGCTCTCCTTCATCCGCGCGGTCTCCTTTGTCGCCATTCCAGGTCACCCGGATACGCGCAGTGTCATCTGTGACGACAGAGCAGGCAGAGGCTCCGAAGAACTATGTCGACTTTGACGAGGAGGCCGAGAGGATGAAAGGGATGTTGAAGGGGAAGGGCGTGAAGGAGAAGGGATCTAGCGAGCTACTCTCCCCGAATTCAGACAGAAGCCGCAGCGGGGAGAAAGGTGGGGATACATCAAGTCCGGGAGTGCAAGCACTGTCGCCGACACCGTCGACGAAATCTTTGCCTACACTACCTGTGCCGTCCTCCTCTGTCACTCCGCCTCCATCGTCCGAATCATCAGAGACACTGAATGGCCTGTCGCTCACTTGCCATGTGTTTCCCCCAAAGTATGGCTACCTACATGCAGTCCGGGCATTCAAGCCTTACGACTCCGGGCGATACCTCATCTGTCTCCAGGAAGCAGGGTAACTAAGATCCACGGGCTTCTCGACCTACGAACTCATACCCCGTCTAGGAACATTTCCATTCATGCTACCTCTGACGGAACTTGTGTAGCGGCAGCTGCAGTGGATGGCGAAGACCCGACTCACGTCGGTATACAGGCTCGGAGACCCACGCCCGCACTGTGGATCTGGAAGAGCCTGCACCTTGGCCTACTCGGAGAGGTGCGCGCTTTCCCGGTGATAAGCTATCGTCTGAAGGCTATATTGTGTATCTACAGTTCAATATCATCATTGCTTGCGCGTCCAGCGACGAGTCCAGTGGGATCAACCAACTGTCAGATGGACTCGATGACGAGCATGAAGAACATGCCCGGCTTGTAGCCTACGCAATACGACCCGGTCCTCATAGTGACGGGCGGGACATGAACCTCGTGAAGCTGGATGATTGGTGTATCGACGGGACTGCGGAAGGCGTAGGGCCACACCAGCGAGCAGACGGTGAAGCTACCCGTGTCAAATCAACTGCCGAATCACTGATGCCCTTCTAGGTTCCCTCACGGTATACAACATCTCTTCCATGAAGCATTTCACACTACGAACCCTGACCATCGCGGACAATGCTGCGTCCGATAATGACAACAAAGACACGGGCTCGAGGGCGGCACTGCCCCTGCCGAGGACGTTCAAAGAAGCGCTGAGAGTACTCTCGAGGGAACGTCCCGAAGACACGGACAAGGGCGATAGCTCGCTCGTCCGTTTAGGCGAGCCAGTGAACCTTGGCCCGGTTCAGCTAAGTGGTCCGCTTGTGGGCATGCGCTCATTCACGGGTAGGCTTAAGACTCGTGTCGGATGTTGGTCAGATTTCGAACTCGTGGTATGCTGAGGTACTCGGTCCGCGCGCTGGGCATTGGCTGATGCCCTTCGAAGGTTTTCGACTGGGACGATGAGTCATTCTCAAACATCCTGGCGCAACAATTCGAGGGCATAAAGGACATTGACTGGACAAACTCTGAGCTGCTCACAGTCCTCTTTGAGGTATCCACATCGTCATCGCTCTTCGAGTCTTGCTGACTCGATGTATGCAAGGACCGCGTCGAGGTGTATAACTTGGTTCAGGTCGATGCGAACAACGATCCAATTACAGAATCCCAGGGTCAAGTACAACGTATCAATAGGTAGGCCGATCTGACCAACCCGATGATCCATACTCATTGGCGGGTGAAGACTCACGCTCGCGCGCGGTACACCATTACCGCCTATCGATCTGTCAGCCATCGCCTCCACTGGCGACGTGTACACTACTGCTACGAAGAAAGGAAAACGGCGAATCGCGCAGGTGTCCCTCGACGGCGAGGGTAGCGTCGGCGCCCGTCGGATCTGGAAGGCGAACTGCGATTCATCTGCTTTGGCGTCTGACGTGCGTGTAGCGTGTGCGCTTCCCATTGACCTCGAGATCATCATCCTGGGCTGCAGTACGTCCTGTTGTTATCTGATTACGAGGCTCTCACTAATCCGAATACCACTCGCAGATGACGGGCGACTACGTAGCTCAACCTTCGTGGACCTGTCGTGTGCTAGCGGTAAACGGTATTCACAAGTCTCCGATATACCCCTGCAAGGGGAGATCGTGAATCTCCACCTCGTCGAGAATGACCGCACGAAAGAACAACTGGTTGTAGGAGGCGCTGATAACGGCTCAATAGCTGTGTGGGAATTGCAGTGAGTACTCCCCTCGATCTGTAGGCGCGCGATGTTGAGATGTGTTCTAGAACGCTGTGTCTGCGCGCCCGATGGACGATATTCACTGCCCCACTCGCTCAAGTGATCTACGTTACGGGCGACACGATCGGTAGACTGCGCGGATGTACGCTCTGCATCTCGCAAGACGGGACGATTGCAGTCATCGCCATCGATGGCTACCAGTTGTGCGTGGGCCCATCTGGAAAGCTGGTTGTATGCGCTGAAAAACTGCAGTATATTCCTCGTGCCTACTTCCTCGGCTCCTTTGACACAACTACACATCGGAGGGGATAGCCTACTCCTGCTGTATCGGGATGGTCGTGCTAGGTTGTGGGACTCCAAAACGCAAGAGTTTCGGCGATCCATGAACACTGACAGAGCTGATGAAATGTTGAGACAGGGCGGATGGACAAGTTGGTGCGTTTCCATGTTGGATGGCCACCAGAGTAATGAACGTACTGGCTGGGTCGTGCAGGTCTATCGGACACTTGACGCCGATTAGCAAGGGCATCCTATACCCCTTACCCTGTCCCGCAGGGGTTGATTCAGGTACACTGACATCATGAGGACACTGGTTCTGGCTCACATAAAGACATTATAGGAGGTACAATTCTACTCGACATCGAGGCCGTGATTCGCCAGAGCACTCCGTCGTTCGCCGAGGCGGTGTCCCCACAAAAAGCTTCCCTCATCGACCTGGGCCACACAAGAACGGTCGTGTCAGGTCTTCTAACCTTCGGCCTGAACAAGGAGATCGATGTGATTTGTCGAGACAATCTGCATGTCGAACGGTCGAGTGCTACGATCGGCCTATCAGCGTAAGAGGACTACCTATTGGAGCCAGGACCCTACTCACTTCCCACTCAGTCGCTATGGGATGAGCCTATACTCCGAGAAACGGTCTGTCTGGACTGTGTCGCCTGAAATTTCCGCACTACGGGCTATGGCTCTGATTGCGGTGCTGCACATGTTATCGCGTCACTATGAGGGTTTGTCACATCTTGCCTTTGGCTGAAAGGGGTTGACTGACTTCGTGCCACTAGAACTAGTAGCGGACACCAGTACAGTCGTGACATTTTACGCCGCAGCTCTGCAAGAAGTTGTCGGGCCATCATACAAGCCTCCCAGTCTCCAGGTTCTCGCCAAGCACTGGTTACAGTCCACCGGTAAGATACAACGTATACGTGCAGATGCCCCACTTGCTCATCAATTCCTTAGTAAGCGACGTTAGGAATTCCTCCAGACTTCTCTTCGACGCTGGCATTGCGCGGATGTCAGATTTAGAGACTGCAGAGATAGTGGAATATTGGCTACCGTACCGTGAGTGGGAAGGCGGACTCTTGACGGCGTATCTAACGTTCCATTGCATCAGTGCCCTGCGTGCAAGACGAGTCGAGCAGGGCCGCGCTACGATGCGCGCTGGCCCTGCATATATGCGGTTTCATCGCAGTCGAGAAGTACGCGCGTCTTTTCACCAGGTTCGTAGCTGCCCGTTGCACATCATTTGAACCCTCAATAAATTCCTCCCAGCGCACTCACGGACATCGCCAAGTCAATCGACATCTACTTGCACGACGAGACCTCGCCCTACCGCACACTTGCGATTGAGCTCTGCTCTAAGGGCTTCCAGGTGTGGCAGCAACACACAGATGCGGTCGAGATGCTTCGTGCGCTCTTTCTCCTCGCGACAAACGCGAAGAAGGAAGCGATATCGCTGCGCAACGTTGGGCTGCAAGCGCGGTCTGCCGTATTGAACATTGCGTCTAGCAACACACCCTTGTTCATGACCACATTAACCATCGACATACTCCAACCACGGAGCGTGCAGCATAGGAAGTCTGTCATGCAGCTTGTCATCTTCATTATACGGAAGGCAAATACCGCCCTAATACGCTTTGCCAAAGACATACTGACACATGATCAATTAGAAACCCCTTGTACTGTACAGCAACCTACCGCGTCTCGTCGAAGCTGTTGTCAAGTCATTGGACCCGAACTCCACTGCGAATCGGGACGCTGTGTTGGATTTTGCCACTGAAATCCTCGGACAGTTCGTCAAGACGTGCGTCTGTTCTTCCAATGCCAAGCCCTTCACTAACCGCGCGCCCACAGATTTCCAACGGTCGACTTTCACATGCCGACTCAGCGGCTCGCTGTTGGAACCTCCGAGGGTGCTGTAGTCATGTACGACTTGAAGACTGCCACACGTCTCTACGTTCTCGAAGGCCACAAGAAGCGCACGACTGCGTGCAGCTTTTCCCCCGACGGCAGGCGCTTGGTCACACTCTCGCTGGAAGAATCCACGGTACTCGTGTGGAAGGTCGGTGCAAGCTTCACCAGCTTTTTCATGCCAGGGGCGCCACCGCGTCAGGGTCATGCCGGCTCGGAGCCGTTCAAGACCTTGAACTTCAATATAGGAGACGAAGGTGAATCCCCTTAGTACAATGGGGTGAATCTTCCCTGATCTCCCCCTGTCTGAAAGCGCGGATGTCATTGGCAGCTACTCTGGATAATGTCCGCTTCGAGTGGGCTGGTGACCGCAGCGTCAAGTTGAAGATTAGAGAGAGTACGCTGACGTTCAGCACATGAAATCCTTGTATCGGAAGCTATATACTGTGTAACAGTGAGTTACCATTGAACGTCACTGAATCGTCACCGGCATTTTCTTCTGCCCCGCTCCGCCTGCGACATGTCCTAGTTGACAGGGACATATCTGGGGCCCCGCCCAACAAAGGCCCATCATCTGTTGCATCGGTCAGCGCAGCTCTCCAGGGCAACAGATGATCAATACTGTGCTAGTAACGCGCGCATGGGCTATGTTACGACGCAACTTACGGCATGCGCTTTGCGCAGTGCTCATCGGGTCGCCTGATTGTCATCTCGTAATCTGCATGCCGTTAGAACGAATGGTAATCGAAGGAGGCACCACGATCGCCCCGAGCATTCAATCCCCTCACGCCTTCGTGCCACGCGCCAGCCATGCGGACTAAGATAGGGCTCGTGCACGATCATCCAGGCTTATGTAAGAAATGCGTGACGGGAGGGTGCAAAATTAATGTGAATTGTACAAGTGCCAACGCTGTAAATCGATCCGCACAGTTCTCACGGTAATTGAGTTCCGCGTAGAACTGCGGGAAGCAAAAGGTGTTCATCGACAGCGTAGAATTCACATTCATTTTGCAACGCGTCGAGTATAGCCGCTCGCCCTTTTTGGAAGACGTACAAATATTATTCTATATCATAGCGCTGATGCTGGGTCGGGAAATCGCAAGTGCGCTATGGGAGAACAACATAGATATATCGATGCTACAACATGAACGGGCAAGAGCACATTTTGAGGAACACCGACGTTGCACAGCGACCTACGCGTTGGAGGGAACGGTGCCCAGCGCCAGCGGGCACCCTCTTCGTGGACACCAAGCGCCAGATAGGTCTCGGTAACGATACGTCACACTGCGTCACGCCTGGATGATTGTGCACGAGCCCTATCTTATGACGGTGGAACTATGGTCTGCGAAGGGTATTGACGTATCTACTAGAAACTAGCGAAGCTTGGGATGGGATATAGCTCGCCCGAAAGTTCAGGTTACATTCAAGTATGTTCCCATATCTGGCAGAGGCGGTACAATTGGATGTCTCTACCGTTTGGTCATTCAGTCATCGGACCCCCACTTCCTTCGATTCGACGGACGTTCAGCGGCCTGGCAGTGTAGGGTGTAGCATTCGGTGGGAAGTTGTCCCCAGCTGTTTACCGATGCGATGCGCCGAAGCGCGATGAAGGCAATGCAGCGCTTCCCGCCTCCCTATTTATACGGACGCCCACTCCTAGCATGACCACTCTCATCACATTCCACCCGCTCACCCTCAGACGAAAACATCATGGGACTCTTCGATCTCTTCGGACATGACGACTCACGACAACACAACGAGCAGATCTACAATACACAATATGTCCCCGAGCAGCACCAGAGCTCATGGACACACCAGGCTATCGCCGCCGCGGCCGGGTTCGAGGCGATGAAGTCATACGAGAACCACCTCCGTCAGACGGGACAGGAGCCCAACCACGCTCTCATGAAGGAGCTTCTCGCAGGCTTCGCTGCCGCCGAGATTGACAAGTGCGTTCATTCATTTCTATCACGCTCCTCTTGCATTGAACACCGTTCCCTACCCTAGGCTCGCCGAGACGAAGGGTGAACATATCTCACCAGTCGCAGTCCAGATCACTGGCAACTAACCATGGTACACTAGGGCTTGACTACCTCGACCGCGAGAAGGCCAAGCGTCAGGCCGTCGAACAGGCGCACCATCTCGCCAACGAGCGGTATGGCCACGGCCAAACCGGTGTTGATTACCTGCGCCAGAACGGCGGCTATGGTGCCGACTACAACCCGGGCTACGGCGGCGGGTACAGTCGCCCACCGGGGTATGGCCCACCTCAAGGAGAGTACGGAGGTCGCCAAACCGGTCCCCCTGGTGGCGGCTATGGTGGTCCCCCTGGTGGCGGCTATGGTGGTCCTCCTGGTGGCGGTTACGGTGGTCCTCCTGGTGGCGGGTACGGTGGTCCTCCTGGTGGCGGGTACGCTGGTCCTCCTGGTGGTGGCTATGGTGGTCAGCAGGGCGGTTACGGCGGAGGTAGGCACATCCTTGCCTTGCAAGACTAATCGTACTGAGCATGAATAGGATATGAAGGCGGCTACCCTCCTCAGGGTGGCTATGGTGGCCAACAAGGCTATGGGGGCGGGTACGGCGGTCAGGGAGGCGGCTATAGGGGTGACAACTACGATGCATACTAATCCGTTGCTCGTTATGTGGCCCTCGCCGTTTGACAGTTTGAGCTGTTCATATTGGGTTGTACGTAACTGATATCATGACTGCGATGTACAATGGTTCCAAACATTCACAATCACTTGACCTGCCGAAATGAAGTCCCCGCTTCGCCAAGGACAGTGGGGAATGGTGTCATCGATGGTCGATTGCCCTGCTGCCATACACTATGGTACGTTATGTGTACACACATGAGCGACATCACTCCACAATAAATACTTCAGTTACCATGATCCCTAAGGATCCCCAGAGAGTTAGTATGTGTACCAAGGGACCGAATGCCAGTATAGACAGCAGTTTGTAACGATTGTCAGTCAATACTCAGTATGGGATAGTCCGAGATTTTGCTGATTCCACGCGCCAGTAAGCAATGCGAGCGCATCACCACGCGAGGTCGCACTCATGCGGGCGCAGCGCGCACCAGAGCGGCTGGAGCGAGATGCTGCGCACGCCGCGCTGGCGCAGCCGGAAGCTGACGTCGTGCAGGCGGGGGAGCGCGGCGGACACGTTCCCGCCGGGCCCGCTCCAGAAGACCTCCGCGGAGGACGCCGCGCGCGGCCAGACGATCGGGTCCAGGTTCTCCGGGCCCGACTGCTCCGTCCAGAGGTTGTGCTGCCCGCCGAGGACGAGGTCGTACTGGTCGGACGTCAGGTTCGCGAGCGGGTCGAACGTGTAGGAGTACTGCCACGTCTTGAAGGGGTCGCACCACGAGTTGCTGTGGGGAGGTCAGAGTGGGAACGAGAGTGCGTGGTAGGGTCACTCACCCTGCCGGGTAGTCGCCGACCCAACCTCCGCCTCCACAGTCCTGGACGAACGTTAGTGGGGAGAAGGATGCAGCATCAGAGCACACCACGCACGAGGTAGAAGTAGTTGGAGGCGGCGTGAATAATGTGGAAGCCCTTGTCCGCAACCGACTTGGCATTTTCCGACGAGATCCAAACACTGGGTGCTGTTGTTAGCTTCAAGACTTCCCAATCATTCCCCATAACTCACAGGACGTAGGTCTTGTCGGACAGCGTGAGGTTGTAGTCCAGCACCTGCTCCTCCCACACCACCGGCGTCTTGCCCGCATCCTGAAGCGCACCATGGGTCAAGCTCGTGAAGCTCGCTAGCGCGTCGTTGAAGCTCAGTCCGGTCGTGGTCAGGTCCAGCTGCGTCTCCTCGTCGGCCTTGTAGCACGCCTGATTGATCTCGTCGCCGCCGGTGCTGATCAAGCTCGAGGGGAACAGCTTCGCAAGCTCTGTGAAGATGCCCGCCGTCCAGCTCGCGACGGTCGAGTTCGTGAAGCGCAGCTGGCCCGCGGGCGGCTCGTTCGCGTTCGACGCCCACGGCCGCTTCTCGTTGCACGCGACGAAGTCGGGGTGGGCTTCCCCAATCACAGCGGTGTGCCCGGGCGTGTCGACCTCGACCATCACGTCGATCCCCCGCTGCGGATCAATCAGCGGAAAGTGAGTTTCGGGCGATCTGCGACACGCACCGCACCGGCGTAGGACACGATATTCTTGACGTCGCTCTGTGTGTACACCATGTCGGGCCCGTACGCGCCGAACTGTGCGAGCTCCTCATATCTGGGTATCTCGAGCGGGAAGCTTTGGCTATCGACGACGTGCCAGTGGAACTGGTTTAGCTTGACCAAGCTCATAGCATCGAGCGTACGAAGGATGTCGGACACCGGGAAGCTGCCGCGCTGGTCAGGTCAAACTATGAGGCAGTTGTACGCAACACGTACTAGTTGCGTGAGGTGTCGAGCAGCAAACCACGCCAAGGCTGTGAAAGAGTGAGCGACATATTACGCCGGAAATAGTTGCGACGAGACTCACGTATGCGGGCTTGTCCTGGATCTGGACGGGCGCGTTGATCGCATACACAGTGCCCTGGTACTCATACCACAGCTGCTGGAAGGTCGTCAGACCACGGTACAGACCGAGAGTCGAGTTGGCCGTGATGGTCGCGCGTGAGCCGTCCGAAGGCACGGTGAGCGTGTATGCCTCATCCCGCTCCGTGGGGGGCTTCTGGGACTCGGTCGTGATGGTGTTGACCTGTGCCCCAGACCCCAGGGAGAGTTGGAGCTCGCTAAGGGACGCAGCAGACTTGAGCGAGTCCGCGTCGCTCGCTCCGCGGCCTACGACGAGACGACCGAGGTTGTCCGTGAAGAGGTGCGCCTGAGTGCGTCCAATGGCATCATAGAGGTCAAGCGGGGCATTCCAGCCGATGTTAGACCCAAGAGTAATGTGGAAGCCAGGAGAGAGACGTAGGGCAGTCGTACCCTCCGTGAGGTTCTGGGGAAGAGGCCAGAGGGCACTGACGTGCGTCGCACCCGCGACAAGAGAGGCGGCGACGAGGACCGCACGGTACAACATGCTAGGCAGTGGAATCAGCTTGGCGTTCCGCACTGCTCGATGCCGCTTTTAAGCCTTTGCTCGTCGTGCTCGGTAGAGGATCAGAGACGAGATTGCGCCGCGTGTCTCCCCATGCAGTACACCTCGTATTTGAAGCGACGCCCGACGAGGCCAACAGCGCACGCTGCCGACTGGACAGGATCAATTACTTAGCTCCTATGGTCGCATGATCCTTTCCTCCGGTCGCTACTGGTTCGATAAACCTTCCCAGGCACTGAGAGTCTGAGACGGCGAGACAGCATGCTACTTCTTATCGTACTCTCCCAGGAAAGACAGGGGTTTCAAAATGAAGTTTGCATTCAGGTCTCGACGGGTATTTCGACGGGGTTGTATCAGCCCAATATCAGCCTCCAACGTTGTCTTGTCGATCACGACTCATGCTCGAATGTGTGACACGGGTGACGGAGCAATCAATTCATGACATATGTCGGCCCTCGGGTCCCCGTGGTACGTACACGAGGCCTAGGCTGCGTGAAAACTTCAGGATGTGTGTCGTTGCAAGGACAAATTCACACCTCAGTAGTGCTTGTTTGGGAGGCAGTTGTCCGGCGGATGCAAGAGAGCTTCAAGTTGCAAGAGGTGGGACATCCTGAGAATGCGAAACTGAAACAAACAATTCTCTAGATAATCACACCCACGGCAAAGTATGAACGGCCCGCCAGCAGACACCTAGAAGAGCAGATCATCGAGGCCGTTGTCTGCTTGTGTGTTCGAAACCGGTGCAGACGGCTGCGCCAGGGCAGCGCCACCAAACGCGCCAAAGGCTCCCGCGCCAGCACCCGATGCCGGCCTGGCACTCGCCGCCCCCCAGATACCCGCTTGCGCCTTCTCCCTCTCCAGATCCTTGATCGACTTCGCGCCGACGGCGGGTGTTCCGGGCTTGCTCGCTGACGCTGACCCGCCGAGCGACATCGACCACAGGTCCTCGAAATTCGCGCTCGCGCCCGGCTTCGGTGTTCCACTCGTTGTGATCGGGGACGTCGCGTTTGCCCGAGCGGGCTGCGAGGGGAAGATGGACGGCTGCATCGGCGCGCCTGTGGGCGACATGTACGTCGGTGTCCCGGCGAACCCGGAGCTACCCATGCTCATCCTGTTCATGTTCATCTGCGGGACGGAGGACATGGGCGACATGCCGGAGCGCGCGCTCTGTGCAGGACTCATGGTCGGTACCGGTGGGCTCATTGTCGTTTGCACGGGCGGTACCATGGATTGGAGAGATGCATGCTGAGCGAAAAGGGGTGCAGCACCCATCTGCTGTGATTGCTGTGGCTGGGCGAACATAGATGCCACCGGAATAGTGGGCGCGGGGGCCACCGCTGGTGCAGCAGGAGTGGGAGCCGTCTGGAAGTCGTCGAAGTCATCGTCGAGAGCTACTGTGTAGTTAAGTAGTTGAATTCGCAGTGAGCTGGCAACTACGCACCGTCCGTCAATGTCGTAGCCTGATGACCGACAGCCGGCAGCGCCTTGTCCGCACCGGTCGCAGGTGAAAGGCTTGCAAAATCATCGTCCATCCCAAGGAGGTCAACAACGGATGCAGGGGCAGGTTCTGGGGCCTTGGCTGTCACAGGCGTAGAAGCAGCTGACGAGTGCGCGGCAGAACCCCGACGCTGGGCAGATGGCCTAGACGATATTGAGTTCGAGCGTCGCGGCAGTTCCTCGTCATCGCCTGCATCGTACTCCTGGAAGCCTCTCCGTCCGGCATCGTCACGGAACCCACCAGAGCTTGATCCTCCGTAGCCGTAATCTAAGGCAGTATAGTGAGCATAAGAAGGGAGCCTAGTCCTGATGGGGGGGAACTGACCGCTGCCGCTA
This sequence comes from Fomitopsis schrenkii, assembly GCA_000344655.2. Classification (NCBI taxonomy): domain Eukaryota; kingdom Fungi; phylum Basidiomycota; class Agaricomycetes; order Polyporales; family Fomitopsidaceae; genus Fomitopsis; species Fomitopsis schrenkii. Next base: position 173,778 of record KE504150.1, read on the forward strand.
CCGCCACCGCCGCTATAACCTCCACCGCCACCACCGCTGTAGCTTCCACCACCGCTATAGCTACCACTACCGCTGTAGCTGCCACCGTTGTAACCAAGGCTATCGCTTCCGAAACCACCATAACGAGTCGACCCTGAGGTGAAGCTCATGGGATCGTTTCCTATCCCGGTGTACTTGCTCTTGTTCGTCTTGGCCTTTCTGCGCTCAGTGCGAATCTTATCCACATCGCTTAGCAGCTCGACGAGTTCTTTCGACCTGTTGCGGACTATGGATGTGTGAGCACGTGCACCCCAGAGAAACACAGGAGGTGCACCATTGAGGCCCTGGTCTTTGCCCTTATCATCAACATAATAGAAATTGCGGAGCATTTTAATGGTCGCAATGTGCGAGCGGGCATCGTCGACGACACGCTCGCTGCCGTTCTTCACGAGATACTCCAGCAATTGTAATGCCTGCACGTCTTCAGTATCGAGCTGTATTGCAATGGAACGGAGACTCGCCTTGTAGATCTGTCGCCATTGACGCGCCTCCTTCTCCATGAAACGAGCGTATATAGCAGGCATGATCTCGTTGAAGTTTTGGCTACGTGGCATCAGCATGGTCACGGCTACAAAGGCTACGGCAAGCTCACAAGTTGTAGGTCCTGATGATAGAAGTAAGCTTCCGGGGTCGAGTATGTCGGACAAGATACGTACCCTTGTGCAATCTCCTGCATCAACGTCGAACTCGCGCCCCTTCACGCGCCGTTACTACACCAGCTCCTCGAGCATAGATACGACAACGTACCATGGCTCGTCATTGGTCGCATCCCTGACCTTGCCCTCCATCTCACTCACGTTAAACACGACGTTCTTGGCCTGCGCGCACACAACGCCTTCCGGTCAACCGACGTCTGCCGCTCTTACGTACGCACGCACCTGGTTGTACATGCTCTTGATGTCGTACATCGTGATCTGCGAGAGGGTCTGCGACAGAGATTCTATTCGGTCCATGGTGAGCGAGCGTAAGGCGTGAGCGGGACGTTACGGGCGACGATGAGCGGAGGACTCAAGCGGTGGCGAGGCGGTGTGTGACAATTCGTCTCACGATGCATCACGCTGATGTGACGGGAGGTAACGACTTAGCGCTTGAGCGCTTGAGCGGCTGCTTTGTCGCAACTTTCCGGGCAGAATTTAAATGAGCGAGGCATTTAGATGAGTATAAAAATGTATTGCTTTGTAGTGAGGCGCCGCTGCAATACACTAGAACTCACGGCGCCTCGCTCAAATGCATTACAATCGTGTATGCTCCGATTGGAATACATTATAATGCAATGTAATCTTGGAGAGGCATTATAATGCCCATTTTCATGCATTTAAATCCACATTTGAATGACTTCGCTTTCATCAATAGGTATTCTCATGCGGCTTTTCGCTTACATACATATGTATTCAAATGCTGCCCGGAAAGTTGCGACATTGCGTCGACCATGGGACTCATTTAGAGAGCCTGCCACACTACTTATAACTTCCAAGTAGTAGGATTCAAGTAGCCTACGAATGTTGTACAGAGACCTCGTGTAAGGCTATGGACACTGTGGTGAGTGCTCCACCTGACACAACTGTTTTCGTAGTGATCTAGTAGGAGAACTTCAAAAAAACCACTGGTTACAGTGTACCGCGGGTCCTTTACCCACGGGGGTTCCTTTACCCATTGACTTGTGGCATGCCGATGTCCGTGTTGTAAATTCTGAGAAAACTTTCCAAGAATCTATGCTAAGTTATGTTCTCAGGAAAAAAATCGTGGTTGAAGCGGACTGGCGAATCCGTCATAAGAAATCGCTTCCTTCGGAAATCTGGCTATTTGGGTAAGAACAAGATGATCTACATGCAGCAGTACGGGAAAATGTGCATTTGGGCTCTTGATAATTTTTGAGTCAATAAAGATTCATCTAACCCTTACTTTGAGATAGTTTTCGCTTGATCTCAGTGGGATGGCCTCCGGGGGAAAACCAGATTGTATCATGAGGAACGACTAGGTGTGACAAAACCAAAGCGCTTCCATCCTTTTTAGGAAGGTGTGACCTCCGTCCTCCGCCAATCGACGCGCGCTTAAGCTGGGTAAAGGAGTCGAATTGCGTGACATCGTGTGGCTGCCAATGTCTTCGCAATAGTAGCACTGAACGACATGGTCATAACCACAAAATATTACTCAATATACCTGAGACCACGAAGTATTGAATACCGCTTATAGCGCCGGAACCAATGCCCGATGAAATCAATGGTACACTGGTCTCGATCGTCTGGGTAAAGGACCCGCGGTACACTGTACTGGTAAATGACATCCGTTTTGAGTTACAGGGTCTTTAGGCTAGCAACCGATGAGTCTTCAAACGCTGTGTTGCTTTCCAGAAGCTCATTAATTCTCGTTCGTGGGTAACTCTGTAGTTTAATGACTCCGGTCACTCACCTCCGAGTCATTGTAAACGTCAGCTGAATCGGAGAAGTTGACGCCACTCAGAGCGATATGCCATATCGAGACGTGGAAGCTCTCTCCATACACGCTGCTCGGCAGTCGTCAGCTCTGAATGATTGCGTATACGTGCTACGGTGCTCACGAGAGAGGCTCGATCTTCACGTATCGGGTGGGTAAGCAGACTCCAGTGTCGGTGCTGTGTTGAAGGCTGAACATTTCTTTCACAGTGTCGTTATTCAAGGATGCATGCAAGACCTGTCTGATATTATAGGGTGCCGCGGGTCGCAAGAGGAAAGGCTTACTTCCGTAAGGTTGTCTTCCGACATACCGACGTACAGTTTGAATTCCTTCATGTTACATGGATGCCCTGGGTAAATCAAGATGAGCACTCAAAAGCGCATATACATCGTACACGGGCATACGCCTGTACGGCTAGACCATAAATATGTGAGAAGCAATACAGATTGCCACCCCAGTGGCGGCTCTCTCACCTTCCCGAATGTGATGGTTTCTGTAAATCCAGGATTAGAGAAGTAAGGGAGTATGATGGCTTTCCCGGTACTCAGCTGAGCAAAGCAGCATTCTTCAGACACAGGAGTACCCAGTGTTTGATGTCCGGCGACTCCTTGAACGAAACTCCACTACTCCATCGGCTCGTCAAGTCTAGAGGTGTGTCTTCCAATATCTTCTCAGCAACAAACTGCCCACTATGGTCCGAGCATCCAGTGATATTGTATCCAAGCTGCACGGTTGACATTTCAGCTGATCGAATGCTCATTTCTCCTGTTATTCCTGTGATACGTGGGCAGCTCAGCCCTGTGAATGCCAAAATATAACCTGAAGCTATAGCTTTGGTACGCACACGAGAGGTTCAGTGGCTGGGACGATTGCTTGTCGAATCAAAGGACCCCCAGTGTATATGTTGGGCGTTCTCGGTATCGCAAGTTGGGGGGACGCACTCCAGGGCAATCAAACAGACACGCGGCCTCACGGTGAGGCGCACTGGCAGTACCCGAGTAGCTCCCACTTAGCTCCCATGACGTATGGTAATAGCTCTATACCGCTCACTAGGGGCCTTACTTAAGTAATCGTTTCCGGAAGCGCCACAGTGCGCCGCCCACAGTTGCTAACAACTCGTCAACATGTTGGGAATACCTTCTTCGCGTCCGCTAGAACTTTAAGTTGTCCCTATTCTAAGTCAGGCTCTCGGTAATTCAGCTGAATTAGTATCCAGGCCACCTTCAGGTCCGGGTGATCATGTCGGGCGTAAGGCCGTCTGACCTACATCTTCTATAGTAAAGGAGCTCGGTCTCCACAGTTGCTACTTTAGGTAAATTCTTTGTCGCCTTGATCTGGCATCCGCGGAGACTCCTCTCACTCACCAATCGTTTAGCACTCGAACAGTACCTAGGAACTACGCTGGACGCTTGATTTGAATGGCCGCTGGATCCACGACATGCACTGGCACTGTCTGTTCTCCCTCACAGCTTTCCGTGCGGAGCACGGGTAGCTTTCTAGTACTTGCCTAATCCAGACGTGAATAAGCCTGATAAGGTAGGTGGCCCAGTATGGGAAGTACCGTTCGTGTGGCAGGACGCGGGTTGGCGACTTCTCTGGGGTTCTCAACGACGACGACTAGTTACGTTTGCGCTTCCCGTATGCTTCGGACGACGGTCACGAAAGGACAGCGACGAAGTCTCACTGGTGACGCCAGTAAGTAATGGTTCTATGACACACTTCGGTGTTAGGGCGCTGAAACGCACCTTAAGTACTAGGAACCATAAATGGCTGCTCTGCTTGCGTTCGTGCGTGGTAGGACCAAGACCAAACAGCAGGCAGCATCTGGAGATGCGTTCTGCGATACATCTGTGGAATCACAAGCCTCGGAGGAGCTCGCCGGAGTGTCGTCAGTGTCGCCAGGACATATGGTCGACCGGAGGATTGTACGCGACATTGCGGGGTTCCTAGACGCGCTTCCCAGTGCTACTCACGAGCCAACAGGCTTACGGCCACCGCGCCGATCTCCCAGGAAACCCCTTTCAACCATAGACATCCGCACGACTACGAAGGACCAACCAGATGGCATACAGTCACCAAGTCCTCCAACGAGCGCATGCAACGATGGCTCACGGCCGCCACTGTCCAAGAACCCGTCAAGCGCGCATACAGGCACCAGTTCGACTTCGTCGATGACGCCCGAATCTTCACCCGGAGACACATCGCGTCGCAGGCGCGTGCTGTCGCGTTTCTCCCGCCAGATGACGTCCGTATCGACGTGGGCCACATTTGGGAAGAACACGGACGTTGATGTTCCTGGAGATGTTCCTGGAAATAGGACATCCGTACCTCCGTCGGCGTGGAACAATTACGTTGGCAGCACGGAGTCCGTGGCGTTACGTCGCTCTTCAAGTAGCAAGAGACATTCGCGGTCTAACAACCACTCCTCCACGTCGCTGCATCATGGCCCTTCAAGGATATCATCTGATAGACGACACGCTGCCTCACGGCTGTCTACTCCACCCACGAAACATGACGACCATTACGACCTAGATGAATACGACGTACAGCAATTGGATACCGCTCTCAACAACCTTCCTCGCTTGCATTCCTCGCGCACTTCGCATTCTCGTTCTCGTTCGCATTCCCGACCGCGCTCTGTTTCTCGCTCCCATTCGACGCGGTCTCGATCCCAGTCTCTCTATCACTCTGCACCTGCGACACCTCCAGAGCCGGCTTTCGGTACTCCTTATACCTTCGGCGCGCCTTCACCCCTGGCCGGCAATACGTCTCGCTTTGTGTCAGCGTCGCCTCCGCCGCTTCCACCTCTGCGGCATCCTGAACTACTGTCATCCTTGTCTTCACGTTCGCAACTTGATGTTTCCAATACGTTTGGCAACACCCAGCACCCACCCGCTTCACCTACCTGGACAGCGACACTCCATGCGAGCACCTACCCTCGCCGGCATCGTGGCAAGACGACCAGTGATATTCGCGCGGCAGCATCCACCCCCGCATTGGCATTACCAAAGCTTCGCAGGCTCAACAGCGCAAGTCCTCCACGCGTACACAGACTCTTCCGCATTGCATCCGTCGACAGATTGTGGCGCGGCTCGACTAGCTCACTCAGGAGACGTGCTAGTAACGAATGGGTTACGGCAAGCGTTACCCAAACCGCGCTCCTACCATCCGACTTCCGTGCTTCTGACTTCGACGGTACAAGGGCCAGGCGGCCTCTTAGCCGAGAGACCAGTGGGAGGCGTAGCGAGGAGACCGGGGAGACCGACCGGACCGAGCGTCTCCAGGGCCGATCGGGAGATGCCGAGCCTCATGGTACCCAGGCGCGAATGCAACGCGATACGCCCTCATGTTCTTCTCCTCCTCGCCTTATACCCACTTCTCTTAATCCTCCTTTCCTTCAGTCGCCCCCCGCGCAGGAAGGTGCGTGATGCGACTCGCCTAGGTGTGTGAAGTGCTAATCCTTATCACGTAGCGGCCGAAGGCCCCGGCAGTCACGACCCCTTGCTTTTCATGGACACCCTACACTCGAGGAACGGATCCGCGACAGACACGCTACAACGCAGTGCTTCTGCTCACGCTGAGAGAGTGGGCAGCAGGCACAGCAAGCGTGCACCTTCTAGAAGCAACCCGTCACCTGTCCCCTCTTATTTACGACCACAAGAATCAAGCTCTTCATCCTCCTCATCCGCGGCGCCCGCAACACCGTCGACTAGGACTAAGTCCGCTTTGCGCACGCCGCGGTCGGGGACCGAACCTACCCTCAACCCCGTTCCGGAGACGCCCACCAACACCAAGGGCAAGCGGAAGGCAGAGGAGCTCGACGTCACACCGCCAGACCAAAAGACAGGACACCACGCGACATTCGTGATACCTCCCGAAGCTCGTCGTGCGTCCTGCTTTCGGATTCCCTCCTGCGTCTCATTCTCACATTTGCCTAGGTTCCCATCGTAGCTCTGAAGTGTCCGGTGCTCCATCTTCATACCACCGAAAACGCGCACGACTGTCCACATCGACGCCGCAAGGCTCTCCCGCACAGTCACGCCCTACATCCTCTCACCAACCATCACCGGACCACAACGCGTCCTGGTCGCGACGCTCGGCGCAAAATCTATTCCGCACCAGCTCGCGAGCGTCGCGCGCACAGTCCGCGATGTCGGGGCGGCGACCAGATTCGTACGTTGGTAGACGGAGCATTGACGCCTCGGAACAGTCAATTCCTATCAGTGCCCTCGTCATGCCGCACGCGCCGTCGGTCGCGCGATCGAGTCAATACCACATGCACGACCCGCGAAGGCCGCCGAAGATCCATCCAACGGAGTGGGCCTTGCACATGCACTCGGAGGACGAGGACGCGTCGCCGCTGCATGCATGGGCTTTCTTTGCGGGTTTCATTCTCTTTCCTTTGTGGTGGCTCGCAGCCTTCTGGCCGATACCAAGGACGCGGCGCGTTGGGGACACGGATGCGGAGAAGGCAGTCACGCTGGATGATCCGCAGGTTGAGCATGGTGCGTGGTTAGTTTCTGGCTGCTGGCGATGTCTCAGATTCGCGGTGCAGATGCCAGGACATGGCGCAATCGGTGCCGCGTCATGTCTGGGATCGCGTTTCTCACATACATACCCTTCATCATCCTCGTAGCTATCTTTGTCCCCCGACATGTCTGACGACGCGGTCGTCGCGCCGTGGTTCCTACCCCGTTGGTGGTCTCCCTTATCCTCTCGCCCGCTCAACATAGAATGCCTCCTGCGCTGTATCATCTCGTCACTCTTTCTGTTGTCACACTCATTGCCTTGGCTGCTCTGGGTTGGTGTATCTGCACTGGGACTCGGGCTGCCCTGAACTCTGACTACTTAGCTGAACGCAAGTAATGCCGCTGTTGTATAGTCTCTACATCGTAATCTTTGAATTTCTATGTTGACATGCACTACATACCGACGCAATCAGTCGTCCTCGATGTCTAAATCACCCTCTACGCCTGCGTCCTCGCGGGTGGAGCTGTACACAATGTCTTCTGCATCATACTCCCAGCGTCTGTCGATTGCGCCTCTCTCACCCCCACACTGCCCCAGGACACCTTCATGCCCTTCCCCTCTGTCGGTAAGTCCTTGATCCAGCCATCATATCACTTTGTTAACTTCTACCGACCGACCATCTTCAATGTCCACCAGACTTTGAGTGGCTTGTTAATACGCGCAGCGTTCAGAATTACAACATAAACAGCATCTGGATCTTGCCCTCGACCTGCGTCCCCTCTCTCCGTCCATGCTCTACCTCCTCGTCACACTGTCCACGTTCGTCATCATGGACTTCTTCCTCTTCTTCAAGATCCTTCAAGATCAAGTTCACACAGGAGAATCGCACTGTCCCGTCGTCAACCGCGACCTGCGCTTCAGGATGTGGGGCCTATGCGCAACGTGCGCGAACAGCGAGCCTCTGGGCTCCGTCGAGTGCTACGGCCCGCATCTCTGATTTACCATCCCGCAGAGCATCCTAAGCATCGCACGCTGTCGACGCCGCCGCCGACACGCCCATTAGATCCTCCACTGCTGGGCTCTCGTTCGCGACAACCTTCACGTCACTCTCCCTCTATGTAGAATGTCACGCTCGTCCTGAGCATCATCACGATCATCGCCGGTGCGCTCGTCTTCGTGACTGACTAAAGATTGGACATCATAGGCTACGTTTAGATCGTGGTTCTTGGACTGCCAGTACGCTTTCGGTTGGAGGTTATATATGTGTGCTGGCGGCATACATCATTGGCATTGCGAGCATGGGGTTCTCCAATCAGACATCCCTTATCTGCGTGCCCAGATGCTCCCCATCGGCAAGACGTCTCTCCACCTCTGCTCCGATGCTCTTGACCACGTCCTCGATGTCCGACAACGGTGTGTCCCGCCGAATGATTACATCCTCCTGGAGGAGCACGAGCGCACGCATGAGCCACGTCCTGCAACTGAGGCCGCTCTTCCTGTTGCGACGGACGTCGCTGTAGCCACCCCCCAGCTCGATGCCCGCGAATCGCGCCTGCACGTCGTACTGCGGGGGCGGGGGCGAGTAGCCGGAGACCTTAGCCAAAGCGAGGTTCAGTCTGTTTTGGGCGTCGTTGACCGTGACGGGGTGGATGAGCGCTACTTGGTACGCCTCGACGGGCTGTGTGAGGTCGCGGCGGCCCCGGACTTCAGCCCACTCGTGGCGTGTGGCGACACCACGGCCATCGGTGAAGTAGAGGCCCCAGTGGAAGCCGGGAACGAGAAGCTGCGTGAGGCAGATGTAGAGAGAGTTAGGCTCGAGCTGGAGGGTCACCGACATGTTTGCGGATAAGTTCTGGTCTCCTCCTCATCATGAGCGTACAGACTGCTGTTACCTTATATACCGTTGAGGCATGCGTGCGCCCAACGATGATAAGTACTTGGATGACCCAAGGTAGATGCCATTATATTCTGTTGCGCGTGCCGTGATGCCGCACAGAACAAGGCGCTTCATATATCATAATTGCTACATACAGCTGGTGCTGCTTCCGGGATCTGAGCGCTGAGCATACCGCAGATCCTCGGGCAAATCCTTGGTTTCCTGCCGCAATAGAATGTTTCCGTATTATTGCATCACCTAGTGGGGTATGTGCCTTGAGCTGAGGGAAATCGAGCACGTTTCATGTACGTGAGGGTTGGCTATCACATCGAGCTAGACGTATTGTAAGCCTCAATAGCTGAGGATCGATTGTATGGTGCGGGTACCGCAGTATAGGTTCTGGCGAGACGAGCAGTATTCTGTAACCGTCTGGCGGCGTTGTACCAACTCAGTCCATGGCTACTTCGAAGACTTTGTAAGGAACGCGATTCATATGACCAGTGGAAGAAGACGGACCGGGGAGACTTCATACTGGGGATTGAATCAAAAACGTTTTCGATGCGGCGTATGCAGCCTCGGCTTCAGGACTGAAGCGATGACAGTCACGCCAATACAGGAGCCAGAATCTGCTGCATCCAAGTCGACCCCATCGCATGGTATGCACCTGCCATGACGAGGGAAACCATCCAGAGTCCTCCCAGTCAATGATCCCAGATATGTGGCCGTTGTGCAATAGGACGTTGTACATCCGAAGGTCCGGGTGCACGAACCGGATGGGATCCACAGCCATGGTGTGGCGCGTTTCTGCTGGCACGTTCTCCTCGAACTCTTTCATGTCCCGGTGGGAGCTGACGTGAGACCACAACTCGAGGATGGACGGAAACGGGCCTGACCAATCTTCAAACCAGTAGATAGGGTCCGGCAGGCCGTCGCCAGAGGTGCTGAGCATGACCTGGCCGGCAACGTTGACGGGCTGCCGCAATGTCTGCAGCTTCTCGACGAGCGCGGATACTTCCGCAAGGATGGTCTGCTGCAACTCCACCGAAAGCATGTCGTTGTTCATGGCATGCAAGACTGTGACACCAGGTAGACGGGTCATGATGGTAAATGTCGTCCCGGACTCCACGAAAGAGGCGATGAGCCGAGGGACAGGTATGTCAATCCCTGTCGAACGCAAATAACGCAGCGCGTGTGCCTCTGTGCTGAAGGTACGAGGGGTGATTTTGAGTACCCAAGGAATGCCGAACCGAAAGAGTCGAATGTTGTCCGTGCCCTCGAGAGGATATGTAAATAGGAAAAGGAGCTGTCGCTTCAGAAACCGTCAGTCTTGAGCATAGAAGAAGGGTGAATGGAAAGCACTCACCAACATGGTGCACCCTTGCAAGCAACTTGTGCGCCAGGGCCTACTAATAGTAGTAGTGATGGCCGTTGGTATTCTATTATGTAAGCGTTCGGTAGATGAGGCGTGGGAACCACGCACTGGCAGAAGCGTCGTGCTAAGTAGGTCGGCCGTGGCCGCGGCGTGGCGCCGCCTCGCGTTCAAATACACGCATGTCACTAAGTCACCTCGGCACGCGCGCTGTATGCACTAGTACTAACTTATCTAAATGCCTCGCTCATTTAAAGTCTGCCCGGAAAGTTGCGACATAGGAGGTGACGAGAGCCGGAGGGCAAAGAAATCCTCCGTAACTCCGTTGCCCTAACTTGCAGTGACAACGCCTCAGAACAAGGAAAGGTGCGCAGACGCAGCCCTAGTCATTCAGACCTGTTTCTCGTTATTACAAGGTTTGAAAGCTTGCAATTGGTAATGTCGACGCATCCGTGGCTGTACTACTAGTATGTGTTCGGAAACATCGTGCTGTGGATCCCATTGGGCGTCGGACGTGAACCACAATCCTAGGACGCTAGAACCAGAACAAGTCTGACTGGTTATCTTCTCGGCGCGTGCTGATAGACGACATTCGAGGTATGCCGTACTTCGGCATGCGAGTCATAGAGCTCGAAACGAGCAATATGAAGAGGATCTTGTGTATAGGACGACAAAAGTGCGCATATTCTGTATCTGGGGTCACGGTAGGCATGTGCTCATCTGCAAGTAGGTGCTCGATGTGATATACTGCGCGTCTTACTCGATTCTCTGACAGATATAGTTTTTCTTTCGAAGATCTCACCGTGACTGCAGTAGCAGTTGTCGGGAGTCGCCGCGGCGGCGGGTCCTAGTCGCTGAAGTTGAAGCAAGGGACGTCTCTTGCATGTAGCACTACTGCGGCTCATGCGCTCATGGTGCGTCGTTCAACACGCTCTTTGTATATTTTCACAAGAAGCTCATCCGTCGGAAACAGTGTCATCCGTCGTGTCACGATGCGAACGGTGATCAGGCGAGTCATTGGGCCCACACTGAGTGTCGACCCAGGTGCGGATCCGTGGGTTCTGTTACACACGGAACCTCCCCTCTAGCATCCTGCGGACTCTCAGAACCACTGCCGCTTCCATGACTAGTACTATCCTAGCCAATATGATTCATAGGTTCTGTGCTGCTTTCTTCGGGTCGCTCAACAACGCTTCTATCGGCTGACTTGCCTCTGGGGAGGCTGATGCTCGCGATGCCCACGGATGCTATGTATCACAGCCGACGGCGTCTTCACGAACCCATCTAGAGTATAAGAGGACAACAGTCTGACCATTCCTCTCACCCCAAGAGCCCTTTCATTTCCGCAGGTAAGTCTGGTCGATCCCCACGTATGCATCCCAATCCTCACTCTGTCACGTTGGAAGAACGCATTCGTGTAGGACCATGTCAGTCGGCAATCCTACCATTCCTCTCGAGGCCAACTCCCTGTACATGTGCCTCACCCAACTCCTTGCTGGCTTTCACTGGTCGCTCTTCATCACTGATGCACAAGGCAAGGCCACTCGTCACCATTGGTCGCAGGACAGCCGCCGTCGCGGAAGCTCTGATCCCGTTGAAGTCTACACCCATTCCCTCATCGATCCGGTAACTCAGATGACGAGGGGCATGAACCTGAACCTCGCATTCATCAGAGTATCGGCCTTCGTCGCGCCACGGATGCCGTACGACTACGTATCCTTGTTCTCGACTATCTTCCCTGAGACCTACACCACCGTCAGAGACAATAGGACCCACGGCACAACTTGTCGTACGTGGGCCATGGGCGCGCTGCAGAAGCTCCGTGAGAACAACCTCATCACCCTCAGTACCCAAGCCGTGGCCGCTCTTGAACAACGCTTCATAGACATCGGGACCGAGGTAGAGGCGGGGATCGCTTCCGGAACGGTGGACACCGCGAAGGTGACCCAAGTGTGATAATACATCTCTTGTGGTGCGTTCTCCTTCTGCCTTCTGTGCCACTTACTGACATTCCAACCGCAGAGAAACACGTCGCGTGCCTATATGAAATAGTATTACGGAGAGGTTGTATTGTTCCAACGACCGCATGAGAGTGGGTGAGATGTAGATTACCTGGCTTCTGTAGCTACTGTGAAGCGATGATGGAATCGAACAGGATGCATGTAGACACGATTGGAAACCTGAAGTTCCGATGCACCAATTGGCAATCTTGCCTCTCGTCCGGTTTCCTTATAGACCTCGCTGTTCTACTAGTACGCACACCGTAAGCGTATGACCGACCGACGTAACCCCTCCCTGCAGCCCGATTCTCAACATCTACTGCGCTGCATATTCCCTGCTGACGCTGCTCCTCCCTGAAAGTCTATATTGCTTCTCTATGTATCCCCACTACACACTACTGGCAAAACAATATGTCTGCATGGTTGATCAAAGTTGACGAGTGAGCCAAACAAGTTCGCAACACCTGCTCGTGCACCAGTGTGATACAGAAAAGGTCCTGAGGCGAGAGTTCTGGACAGGCCACTGAACCCTCCTTCAAGTGGCTAGCTACCATGCCGCAAGCTCGCGGCATGCGCCAGACGGCGGACCGAAATTCGTACCCGGCGACAGCCATACCATGGTTTACAGACTCGGTATTGTTGGTACTGTCGTTGATGTCTGAGACTCACAAAACTGGTCCGGGTCAGCAATGAGCATGTCTCTCGGGACCATGGTGCGCGGAGTACATATGTGTTCAATATGACTGCGGCGTTCTTCGTGCCAGTTTAGCTTTCCTTGATCGTGAAGTCCCCCGAGGCGACGTGGGCTGAGTGCCGAAGAGCAGGCCCTTCTCGTCTCGTGAGGCGTTGGGGGTGGTCACGGCCGTCGACGTGGCCGGGCTCTTCCTGGGCCTTGCACTATACATCAGGGTATGCGGAGATGAGTACTAGTGCTGAGGACCACTGCTAGTGCATGATGAAAGGATTCTACAGTGACCTTGCTGGCTCCTGAGCCAGCTATGCCGCTCGTCTGAGGAGGATTGCCTACCGTGTCTCTGCCACGTTGATCATGAGTGCAGACGGGAAGATGGCATGTCTAGGCCTCCCTTAGAGGGCCAGGATCACCATCTTTGCGAGGCAGCGAAGCACCTTCTCGCCCGCGCCCGTACATCGTCCGAGGACACTGGCAGTGACCGCGCCACCGCACGTCTGAAGTGAGGCTTCTTGCTGAGCTTTGATTCACCAAAGCTTCACGCTGGTCATCGAGAGCCAACAATGTTGAAGCGGCGCTACGAAGTCGACGATGCTGGACACTGAAGCCATGCTGTTCCCGGGTATTGGAGCTCATCGTTGATCCGCCGAATACACGTAGAATCGCACTTGTATGAACTCTCGCGGTAGCGTGATCCTGCCTGAGCGGCTTTGGACCACCAGGCGCTTGATGAAGTCGGTGCTTGTGCCGAATTCTCGAAGAATTGAACGCCACTGGCATGACGCAGCAACCGCATCGTCAGAAATGACGAGGGACAAATATGACTACGAAGATGGTGAAAACGATGCGTGTGAGGAAGGCGATCCCAGACATGACGCGGTGCCGATTGTCATGTCCTAGCATTTGCACGGCGAATCTGAGACCTCGCCCTACTCAGAAACAGAAACAACCACGCACCATATTCAACGTGTGGAGCATTCAGCTTGTTCTCCGCTCAGTGTCCCCACATCTGCGCGTCCTGAGTGAGCGAGGCTCGCCGCTCGCCAATTACTGGATAGTCGCACGCTGGCCGTTGTTCGCTGACTGGTCAGCATTGCTTACCATCGGTGTCACTCATCCTCTCATCCGCTCTCCACGATATAGAATACCTATCACCCCTCGCCGCTCCTTGTGTTGTCACACTCGTTGTCCTGGCCTGGCTTGGTGTATCATCTGCACTTGAGCCTGGACTGCCGCCATCTCTGATGACCTAGTTGAACGCAAGTAATGCCGCTGTCGGATAGGTGCATCGCAATGCTTGCTCTTCTATGTGGACACGCGCTACATACCATCGGAGTCAATTGTCCTCAATGTCCAGATCGCCTTCCACGCCGGCCCCCTCGCCGGTGTCATCGAACACAACCTCGTTTGCGTCGTACTCCCAGGTGCCGTCCTCTTCGACGTATTCTTGCATCTCCGTGTCCTCCGTATAGACAATCTCAGCCCCAAATGCTGCGCTTTCCCGTGCACCACCTTGGATGCCCTTTGTGAGTGGAACCGCCGAGGCTGACAGTGACGACCTGACGGTCTCGAGAATGTCGTCCATCTGGGTCCCAAAGCGGTCCTCTAGTTCTTCTACAATCTACGCATCTCTTCCGTTTAGATACGGTCGCATGTATCTGTTTGATTACATACAACATAGAGCTCTACGGGTTCGGTCGGCGCAAGGTTGACGACCTGTAGTTTCTCTGCTTTGGTGAGGTCAAACGCCGCGAGGTTCTTCGTCAGCTGCACGATTCCAGCTTCTGTGTGCAACGTGGTGGGCTGATAATCTGCCGAGAGGTACTGGATGGCCTCCACTTCAATGGTCCTCAGGTTCTCGCAGATGTCGTCCGTAGGGGGCTGAATCCGTGCGGCAAGGTTTCCAGCGGCCTCTTCTTCCTTCTTGATGCGCAGCGCGGTCTTGGTGCGAGCTAGGTGGTCGCTCTCGAGCTCACTGAGGAGGGTCAGGACCTCGAAGTTAGATAGTAGGGCGGAGCGTTTGTCGAGAACCTACATTGTGTGAGCGACCTTGAGGCACTATGTAATAAGCAGACAAACCTCCATGTCGCCTCTTGTTAAGTCACCAGGGAAAGTACTGGCAAGGCATGGCGTATATTCGTTCCGATAGCAGGCCCAGCTTTTAGCGTTCGCGAAGAATCTTTGCCACAGGTCTTGGTGAACAAACTGAAAACGCCTGTACCGGCTCTGTAGTGTAGCGGTTATCACGGCGGATTCTGATTACGTAATCACTTCCGTCAACCCAGGTTCGAGCCCTGGCAGGGCCTTTTTGCAGCTTCTTGCGTATCATCTAAGATCGTTTTTGTGGGCAACGAAATATTCTTTCGTGTCGCCGCCACTCTCTTGCGCAGTCGGAGTGCGTCGGGTGTTGACCATATTTGAATGATCAAGGGAAATCAAGCTTTTGCTTCCACAGGGATAAGTAATTTTTGTGATGTAAGCATATATGGACATGGTAGGTGGTTATCTGCGCGAATAAGCCGCGTAATTGGAGGCTGTTTCCCGCCACTGCTCGAGACAGCGAGCGGCTCAGAACGATCATCTCGTCCGCCATCTTCCGCTACCGCCTCTCCAGCATCCCATTTCTCGCCGCTGCAAAAGCTATGAACCGCCCAGGTAACAGCTGGCACTTGCGAGAGCCTGTCGAGATGTTCACGTCGCGTGCAGGTCAACCACCGCAACGGCCACCAAGTCTCGCGCCCAATCCCGCACTCGGCGGCCCCTACCGCGGTCCGTATCCAGGCTATGGGATACCACCTCGGAATGTCATGCCTGGCTACCCAGCGCTGCAGAATCACAGAGCAGGGCCGAACCTTGTCCCCCAGCCGTCGCCGAACCTGTTCCAGCAGCGCGGGCAAAACAACTTCGGTTTTGCGTCCGGCGGTCTCCAGCAATCGCAGTCGCAACATACGGGTTCCACCGCACTACACACGCCTTTACAACAGCAGTCACAGCCCTCCAGCGCGACCTCTACACTACCGCCTCACCTAGCACAGTCAGCTACGCCAAGCTTAGGGACGGCGCCGTCCGTATCGTCCGCCAGCGAAGTAGGGCTCGATCCCAACGATTTCCCTGCGCTCGGTTCAACACCAGCCACGAACTCGAATACAGCGTCCAGCAGAAACGCGACCAGCTATGCGAGCCAGGCGGGAACGGGTGTGATGGGTGGGGGGTCAAGTGGTGCACAGGCAGCAGCGGGCACAGGAGGTACCCAGGACCGGAACTTTGGACCCGACGACTTCCCTGCACTGGGTGGCCAGAGTCAAACCGCGCCTCAGCAGCCACAAACGCAGTTGCATACAGCAGACGGCCATCCACCTGGACTCAACGGGTTCCAGCAACAAGCAGACCAGCAGCATCGACAGAGCCTATTGGGCTCATTAACGGTCGGCGGTCACACGCCGTCGCTCGGGAGTGGCCAGCAGCAGCCAGGCGTGCTCAACCTAGGGGGTCAGGCGAGGGGAGTACATCCAGGGTTCCAGTCCCAGTCTGATGCAGAGAAGCAGCGGGTGCGTCCGGAAGCACTGATTCGCTATGGCTCAGCTGACGCCTTTGCAGAACTACGCCCTGAAGCTCAACCAGACAAACCACGCTGCCGCCGCTGCGGCATGGAACTCGCCCAATGCGAATCCTAGCGCACAGCAGACGACACCGCTGACATCGAACGCGCCTAATGGTTCCCATCAAAACCACACAACGCAGACGCAGCAGCACCTGAACGCGCCTCCTGGTGTGCCACCGCCCGGCACCTTCTCACAGCAACAGCAGCAGCCACATACGGTACAAGCGCTGGCGGCACAACAAACTCCGTATGTGGGCAACGGCACCACGGGTGGCGACACCGCGCATCACCCATCGCAAGGGCCAGCACATGCGACCAGTGCAGTACCGCAAACACCGGCGCAGCAAGTCCTCATGTCGCCTGCAGATCGGTGGGGGTTGTTAGGTCTTCTGGCGATGATTAAGAGCGCAGATCCGGATCAGACTCTGCTCTCCATTGGGACGGACTTGGGGACGATGGGGCTGGACATGCAGACACAAGGGTACGTTGCAGTAGCTCTGAGGGCGAGCTCGTCTTATGTCTCGTGGTCCAGAAGCCTCTACTCCGCATTTATCACACCGTGGGCGGACTCGTCTGCAGCACATACAGTAGAGCCCGACTTCCACCTACCCGCATGTTACAACGTGCAGCCGCCGCCGCCAGGTCCTGCCAAGGCACAAGCGTTCAGTGACGAGACACTGTTCTTCATGTTCTACTCTTCCCCGCGAGACGCGCTCCAAGAGATCGCGGCGCAAGAGCTGTATGTCCTGCTCCCTCATGTCCACTGATGTGCGTTGACAGTACTGTGTGATGAGTAGGTTCAATCGCAACTGGCGGTACCACAAGGAGATGCGCGTGTGGCTGACGAAGGAAACGGGCACCGCGCCCTCGCAGAAGGTCAATGGCGGCGAGCACGGCACCTACTCCTACTGGGATCCCGACAACTGGGAGAAGGCGCGGAAGGAGATGACCGTGCACTACCAGGACCTCGAGGAGAAGAATCAGCCGGCCTTCGCTCCCGCCAGCCAGACGCTGCAGCTCAACCAACCGCAGATGCACCAGCCCGCCCAGCCCGCCCAGAGGATAGGCACGTTACAAGGTATGGGTATGGCCGCGATGTGAGCGCGCACGCCGCGTCACGCTTGAGAGCGCATCCCCTTTCAGTGCGTTGCTCGTCCTATAGTGGCTGAGGAAATGTGGATTGGACGCTACACCTCGGTTGTATTCTCTACCTACTTGACTCCCACTCCCCAGTATCGTTGCGTTCATCCGGTGCTGTTTGCAGTCTCCACCTTCATCGCATCGAGCTATCATACGCTTGTATCTCTAAGCATAGTGTTGAAATTACCCTCCGATTTGCCTCCCTGACAGTTTTGGTCTCGAACGCCATACATAACCATTATTCACGGTATCTGCGTCTATTAATGCGGATGAATACACGGTACGGAAAGCCACGACGGGCGACGAGAAAAATGTAGGTGCTAAGACGATACGAGTACAAGTATATGAGTGAGGTCAAACGGGAGACTTTTCGTCAATGTCATGAATGCGGCTTCTAGGTACGTCCGAGGTTATGTTGTCTATATGGTCGTCCACGAGCCTTGCTCCGTACTTGGGCTGGTCGTCCGCAAAGTTCAACGTCCGTATCCGAGATGCCCGGTTGGAGGTTGACAGTACTTCGGTCAATCCATCCTTCTCAGGTGCTACCGAAGTGGCGTCGGACTGCTGACGCTTCTCCGACAACATAGTCAGATCTTCCACCGGGAGGTCTTGAGCCTTCTCTGCACTGTCTTCTCGTTTCTCGAACTCGTGGGGAAGGAGGACTGCCCGATCGAGTGCGACGGGCAGTCCACGGTGGCGACCGCGGATCATGACCGCACAGAGGATGAGCTTGGAGAGCGTGTGAAGGGCGCCGCTGAAGGAGTAGTTCGCCTTCACGGCGCTCAATGAAGGGTTGGTAGGAAAGAGACGTGGGAGAGAACGCACGTAGGGAACGCCGAGTGAGAGGCCGACTGTGCCGTAGGCGGAGACGAGCTCGAAGACTAGTTTACGCGGAACGTTGTCAGCATTGCGTCAGTTCATCATCTAAACTGGTGTGATGT
Organism: Fomitopsis schrenkii; assembly: GCA_000344655.2. Classification (NCBI taxonomy): domain Eukaryota; kingdom Fungi; phylum Basidiomycota; class Agaricomycetes; order Polyporales; family Fomitopsidaceae; genus Fomitopsis; species Fomitopsis schrenkii. The sequence goes on from KE504150.1 coordinate 192,338, forward strand.
ACATACTTATCGCAAAAATGTTGAAACATGATGCCTTGCTGGTATCCATAAGAGGGGTCCGCTGATCATAAAGTTACAAATCTATGAGCTTCGATGCGCCAGTTGCACACGCACCTCAACAATACATATGAGGAACAATGAGAGAACCAGCCACCAGATATCGAACGACAGCTGCCTCCGTGCGTGTTGCCACAGGTATCTACCCCAGATCTCTACCCGGGAATCCGGGCTGTCATCCAGACCATACGTCGTCTCCTCGACGTGCTCGTATATTCCCAGTGAGGTCTCCTCGTACACATTGGTCGCGCGCACACTACGGTTTGGACGGGTCAAAAAATGGTGGGTCAGACTTGCCCGGGCGACGCGGAGATGAAAGTAGGGGGTCGGTTCGACTTGCCTGAGAGCGATTGGATAAATAGCGACATACATCATGATGACGTCGAGAACTCTATCGTGCGGACCGATTAGAATGCTGTTCGCTTATACACTGAAGAGCTTACTGGACAGCTGGCACAACAGTTGACACGGGGATGGCTTGAAAGCCAGCGCTGCGCACTGCCGCGGCCTGAAGCAATGCGTCGATTAGGCGCGTGCCAATCGATATGCTCTCAGTTGCAGGGTTACCCAGGTCCAAGGCGATGTTGAAAACCCATAGGACAACGCTTGGTGCGTCAACCTGGAGTCAGTAAGGCTGGCTCGGACACACTGCTTGGTAGGCATACGTGGTACTCACTCTATGGCGGACTGGACAACAAGCAGGACCCACGTTTGATTAGCGGGGAAGAGGTATATAAAGCATCGGCGGGGGTGATCTAAGAGGAAGTGCAACGCTTCTTTGGTGCGAGAGTCGCGGTGCAACAGCTTGGTCAGCACCCAACTGTACAGTCGTCAGCAAGTGCAATGGCGACCACGAACATCAAGAATCGAAGGCTGAGCGCACGCAGTGCGATCAGATCTTGTAGTCTGTTGAGTAGGTCGCTGTACTCACAAAATTGGCTATGCATTGCTGGGTGAGTCATGGTCTATACACGGGAAGCATAACTCACGAAAGCCGTGTTGCCAGCCAATACGTCCAACACTAGAAAAGTAATCATAGGATATGCCTCGCGGAACGGCACCATGTTCTGGTCTACCAGGGACATGCCAGTGTTGGCCCAAGCACCGACTACTTGAAAAGCCGAGAACCTTGGCATGCTCAGTGAGCGGGACACCGAGACTCAAGTATAGGACATATACCATATTGGATTGATGTTCCGATGTTGCTCCGGGATGCGGAAGATCCATCGCCATCGTGCTAGGTTCGCGTATGGAGCGATGATGATGAAGCTAAATGCTAGCAATCCGAAGTAGTACTGCAGGTACACGTCTGTCAGCCATATGCTGGAACTCAAAGCGCAGAAACTTACTAGGGGCACAATCCACAGGAGCGCAGTCAGAGCACGGTACTCGACACCTCCGAGCTCCTCGATATTCTCGTCTGTCAGGTTGTGGAACGTCGAGTTCCTCCCGACACTCGCACTGAAGGAGATATACGGCACCCGTCTTGTTTCTTCGCCTGTCAGCACGGCAGCAGGATCGCCGTTCTGTGGCAGCAGCGTAGACGTGCGCGGCATGGTCATGGTGCGCCGAAGCTTCTGGTGCAACGTAGGGAGTAGGCGGCGGAACATACGGGAGAGAATGGTCCAGGGATAGGGGAAGCCTCCGAAAGACTCGGGATGTGCATGCCGAGGCTGGGGTGCCTGCGCAGAAGCATCAATGCTCCTCACACTCGGGCAGCGGTCGCTGTCCACCGCTCGTTTTGAGTTAGGCAGACATGGCGGTTGCACTCCGGACGCATATGCCCCGAGGGAAGTGTTTCCTGTGGGATCAATCGGGTGCGGGGGGATGTCCAACCGGCGGACCATGTCCGGACGGATCACAGGAGAGCCCTTTGCGGAAGTCCTTTTGCTGGTGCGTCGGGATATTGGTGTGAATTCGGATGACTGCCGTTCATGCAGTTCGTTGAGCCCGTACACGGCGAGGTGGTCGACGATGGTACGAGAAGAGTTGCCTTGAGATGCATGGCTCGCGCTGGTCTCGTGCCGCGCTGTCTTGCGTCCGTGTTCCGCTGCGACAATATGCTTGAGATGGTCAATGAAGTATGCACTGAAATACGTTCAAAGGTGAGGGACTTGTGCATGAGCAAAATGACGAGTAGACTGACCGACGGAAGTATACGACCACCCATGCCACAAAGACAAGATTACCGCAGATCTCCAGCAGCGTAATGACGGCCTGCTGCCACGGCGTCGTTCCACTCAAATCTACAGGTGACAGACCAGTCCCTGTAGCGGCACTGACGCAGACAAAGAGTGCATCGACGAAACGTATCTTGAATTCCCCGTTAGAGGCCCAGAAGATGGAGGCTGCCACGAGCGGGACGATTGTACTAAGCCATGTGAGTTTAGTTTCCAATCAAGACGAGGTGATTCCCATACAACAGCAAGAGATGTATCCGGTAGAATCTGAGCGATTTGCTGATGCAAGTGAACATGCGATGAAGAAAGGCATGCGCAGGTGTCCAACGTCGAGAGCCTGAGATGACGGTTCGCCTCCGGTTTGCAATATTTGCTCCAAGAGACATTATACCGCAGATACGACGTCGAGTCCGAAAACGTAGGGTAACGCAGACCGAGGTACAGGATTTCCGTGGCGCGCAAGTCGACGACTCGGAAAGCTTGTGGGAGGTTTGAACGAGAAGATCATCCCAGGCGAGCAATCGGTGGACCCGACGCGCTATTGAACTGGCAGCTGAATCCACAACATGTCCAATAGAATGGCCAGCGGGTATCCTCTGAAGGGGCCTGCACGCTGAGAGGATGCTAACCACTGCGACGTCGGCAAGTGTTTAGAGGAAACTGAAAGCGTTTATTCACGTTGTTGAGTAGAGCCTCGGTCCTCGGTCGATCAGTTTGTCCGACTGTGCGGGCCACCGCCGCGATGATCGCAGTTGTTAAATTAATTAGGAAGAGTGATGCACTGGCAGTGGCAAGCACTGGGGTGGGCCAGCCCGACACTACTTTGAGGTGAGTAGCCTCAGGCTGCCAGAGGGTTTTATCCCCTCCCTCTCTAGCCTCGAGAAGGATTCTGATTCAGGTCTGATCTCGGAGCAATCATGAGGAGCCTATTCAATGCTCAAAACATTCAAGTTGCCAGCAATGATTCTTGGGGACATCCGAAGAACCCGGGCCTCTGTTCTTCAAAACCATCGCGAGTCTCAACCTGCGGCATCGAGGACTCATCCCGCCCTCTCTCAGGTTTGAAGTAGCGAACTGACCGACCGTTTCAATCATAGGTGTCAACTGGGCGCCGCTCGCCGCTCGCCTTGACCGTGACGCCGTCTCAGGCTCAGCGCCAGTCTTACGTTGCTCGAGCTCGTTGACTCGGTTGACGACTACTACAGCCATTATTATTGTCAACTACAAAAGCTCAACTACGTGACGCTCACTCATACCACTACGAAGACTCGGAGTACTTCCATCAGTCCTTCCATGGAGTACTTCTACTGGCGGCTGCGCAGGCCCGGCGACGTAAGTTGCAGGATACTGTTGAACTGCCATAATAGTGGTACTGATAGACCAAACCCTGGCAGCCCGAGGTGGTGGCCTGGACTCCGTCAGACCCAAACATGAGTCTTTTCACTTGAACCTGGACGTCCTCGGTGCGATCCTGTCCTACACTGATATATACGACACCTTCATGCTGTCGTTGACGTGTCGCGACGGACAGCGGATTGCAACGCCGCGATTCTTGGACACAATTACATTCCCGCTTCCCTGGCTACTAGTATGGCTTCACGGAGCGAAGCGCACTTTAGAGGCATCTTGGGAGCTGTACGACTCGTTCACCGCATACATGCTGGCGCCAGGGACGCACCGCCTCGAGTTCCTCAAAGACCTCACACTCGGCGAGGACGCGTTCTGCATCGAGTTCGGAGATCGCATGGAGTTTACCTTGCAACCCCGCTACGACTTCAGGCTCGCAATTTCGCTGGCCAACGTCGTGCGGGGCGCAGCCGGGTTGCGGAGGCTTTCCATTGATCGCGCTGAGTCCGTCTTCGAGACCGCGTCGCAGCTTGTGGAAGCCATAGCAAGTCTCAAGCGACTTGAGGAAGTCTGCTTTCGTGACGCCGACGTCATCACGCTTGGCCTCTTGTCCACGATGCAAAGCCGCCCTCGCAAAGTCGAGATCTACATCAAGGAATACAACGACCCGGAGACGCGCGAGAGGTGGTGGGGACGGTATACCGTTGGCGAAGACAGCTTCTTGCACAACTTCACCGAATGCTTGGAGACGTTGCATCTGGGCCGAGGTTTTGGCATCATACAGATGCTCGAGCCTAACACCGTCTGGCCTGCTGTCCGTGAGCTCAAACTCCCCCGTAGTCAAGGATGGCCGCGGGAATTGGTGGATCTTCAAGTCACGTCTCACGCGTTCCCTAACCTACGCTATCTCCACGTTGACGAACTTCCAGAATCTGCTACCCTGGGCCTGGGCGGCCGTTGGACAACGCTCGATACTGTTCACTCAGGAGACCCTATTCCCCTACACTGTCCAGTCCGTTACCTGAACATGGGCGATTGGTGGGTCAACCGGGGTCGCATGCTCGACACGACTGCTCCCATTCTGCGCAAAACCCTACCTATCATAGTCGAATGCCCTGCCAGCAAAGCACACTATCGGTGCTTCGCTGAACACGCGCCATCAATCCGATTCCTGAGGGTTCATCATGCACCCAGTAGTGACCCTAGTGATCGTCTCAGTAGCGACTTTAGTGATAGCTGGAGTGGCCGCACCGACAGAAGCGCCCTGGCCATTTTGGTAGGTATTCCCCGAAGATGCTAGCACTATCGTTACTGATGAACGATCGTAGGCCGACGAGTTCTCATGCCTTCAAACGCTTCCTCTCAAAGCAATCGAAGTGAATTTCAGAAGTAAGCATCCGTGGTACCACGAGGGTATGATGTTTCACGAGGAGGCCTCCAAGACGGGATTCTCCAAGACGTCGATCTCCAAGACGTTCCCCTGGGAACAGTACGCTGGCGTCATCGCCACCTGCATCCCCGCGCTCGAGTACATAGGTATTCGCCAAGAATTGAGCAACGGGTACGTGAAGGCATCTTGGAGCAAGTCACCTTAGGGTGCAGAGTACGAGCCCAGGCCGTACGAATGGTACAAAGTCAAAGAGAGACGTGCGCAAGAGGCGATCTTAGAGAGACTATCAGACGGGCAAGCGAGTTTTGTACACTCAACCCTCCTCAGACTATCTAGGGACGATGTTTGATATATCATAGCCTGTACGACATTGCGATTAACTGGACGATTTCTTGTAGCTCATACACGGTCAATATATACCAATACAATTTGTAACAACAGATGCTGTACAATTCGACGCGATTACGCCGCCAAGTGGCAGGAACGTACGAGCATTACTCTTCGTCCGCATCGAATTCTGAATGATTTTAGCAGGCCGTATTGCGAATGAGATTCGCGTGTCTCACCGTCCTTCCCAAGGTAGCCAATGGCTATGCCATGTGGAACTAGGAGAAGTTATAGTAGGAAGCATGTTGAGCATGCTGATGAGCTACATACCACGTCTCTCGAGATCTGTTGAAAGCCGAGGGATCAGCGGTACGTCAAACGAACATGTCATCGTTTTAGAACTTTACATGCGAGATATTTAGGGGATATGTACGCACCGCTTACGCCCGCAAGGTCATTAGTTGGCATCGAGAAAGCAGGGCTGAGGAGGGCGCAGATGACAACTGCGAGCGAGGATGCCACGGTAAGCTTCATGATGGCAACAAATGACGGAGACCGTTGGGTGCAACTTGATGCAGAGGAATGCGATGCTGGAGGTAAGGTCTTGGCTTTATACGAATCCTGTAGTCTCCCGCGCGTTGTGATTGATGGACAGCATTCGCAAGAGAAGAGCGCTGCTATCAGACGACAGTATTCCGCGTGGAATTAGGCATTCACGGCGTTCAAGGCCCGTATCTATGGGGGTCAGTCTAGCCAGGTATTGTCCGATCATACACATGTAAACGCACGAAAATATGACCCCCGAGTGTACATACGCATTGTCCGATTATACGGAGGTATGCCAAGAAGGGATATATTAGTTAAACGTACATTAGCTTAGGCCGTATAGGTACACCCAGAGTAGATCATGGGTGAAACGGGTAAGTAACACGTCTTCGTTAGGCTACATGCCTTAACCTTGCCTAAACTGATATAAGCGCATCTAGCCCAAGCTGGGCTATCGCACCTATGCGAAGGGTGCGTGTACATGGGTATACATCCGGTAATTTAGCCTATGTTTACCTCATCTAACTCTCAGGTGTTCCTATATCGCGCTACATGATGGAACTCGACCTCGGAGGATACGGCTCTTGAACGCGGTGATTGACAGATGTGAGCCGCATATAGCGCTGCTACTTACGGGAAGGCATCCAGTACTGAAATGGAAGAAGCGGCCCGAAAGGAGCCGAAAATATGCAACAAACACATCGGGTAGCCTCGAGAATCCGCCTCCGCCACAGCCTCGAGTTCGGCGACAACCGCTGAATCGTGCTCATTGTTTTAACCTTGTTTTCGCACCAGCTGTTTCTATATGCTCAAGGAAGATATTACTTGGGCCCTACAAACACGAAACTTCGAAGCAGGAGCCCCAAGACCGTGAGCGCCTCTGCGTCTGCGCTGGCCGCTGGCGGCTACATATACCCGGGTAAACCAACCGGATACGATGGTTTCTTTTCTGCGACCAGTTTCGCGGTAAGCGTATCAGCGTATAGCCACAACTGGCACGAATCCAACGGTACGACTCATGCACGAAGCCCTCGGATCGTGTTCGTTTCGGCGATTGGCCACGGCGGAATATTTGTGTACGTACACTGGCAGGTACGTAGTACCGAACGCGTGGTCGGCTAGAGATATTCTTGGAGTCGCGTTGCCGTGACCAACTCACTTGCTCCTGGATTGCGACCATCTCTCCGCATTAAAGGGTGCGTTCGATTTAAGCCATGCAGTCAGGTAGCTCTTTATGACAATAATCTGTAGCATCATGGTCGTCGGGCTCTTCGCACTCAACGATGACGTCCTCGACATCATCGTGTCGCTCATAGAACCATACGATGCCTTTCGGCTTGCTCTGACGTGTCGTGAAGCACAGAGGGTCGCGGTCCCGCATTTCCTGGAGACGGTTGCATTTCCGCTCCCTTGGCTATGCTCTCCCAACGCCAAACGCTCCCCTCTAGCATATCCAGAGCTATTCGAAGGTTTCCGTGCTTACATGCGTGCGCATGGTTCTCGGCGGCTGCAATATCTCAAGTCCCTCATCCTCGCGGAAGACGCGTTTTGTATACAACATGGCTCCCAACATCTTGAACCACCTCGGTACACCTTCACCCTCGCGGCACCTCTCGCGGAGGTCATTCGCGGCGCCGTCGAGCTGCGCACCATCTCCATCGACCACTCGGACGCCATCTTCGACGCCGCGCCCCAGCTTGTGGACGCTATCGCAAGCCTCCCGCAGCTGCGCGAGGTCTGCTTCTACGACGCCGACCTCTCGACGCTCGAGCTCCTGTCCCGCATGCAGAGCCGCCCGCGCAAAGTCGAGCTCCGCATCATCGAGTACAGCAACGCGCTCGAGACGTGGTGGGGCCAGTACGTCCGCGGGGGCACGCGCTTCCTCAGCAACTTCATCGACTCCCTCGAGGTACTAAACCTGAGCGGGGGCCTCGACGCGATCGAGGAGCTGGAGCCAGACACGGTCTGGCCCGCCGTACGCGAGCTGCGGCTCGCGCGAGGCCCCGTTGTGGATCTGCAGGCCATGTCGCATGCGTTCCCGAACCTGCGCCGGCTGCACGTCGAGTGTCTGCCAGCGGCCGCCGTCGCACCTGTTGGCGGGTGGCGTCATCTCGATTTCGTGTTCACGATACACCCGCTCCCTCTGCAACATCATGTGCGCCACCTGAAGATGAACTGGTTCTCGCTGGGACCGTATGTCCCGACGCCGCAGCACCAGGCCCTCGTCGACAGCACAAGCATCATGCTCCGGAACACACAACCGCTCGTACTGGAGTGCAGTGCGTGCAAGAGCACGTACTCGTGCATCGCGCGTAACGCGGCCTCTGTCCGCTTCCTGAAGATCACAGGTGTACCTGCCCGACATCATTCCGACCAGGAGCAGAATCTGACGGAAGAGATGGCGGCTGCGCTGCTGGTGAGTTTGAAGCTGCGATTGACTTCGTGTGTCATGTGCTGAATCGCCCCAATAGAACTACGACTTCTCGTTGCTCAAGGTGCTACCTCTGCGCGGGATCGCCGTCGTGCTCCAACGACACCGACCATGGCGCGAGGTTTCGTATTGGAGGCGGTTTGCTCTCGTCATCGCATCCTGCATCCCTACGTTGGAGTACGTCGGCCTGCGCCTCAAGGCGAAGGCGTGGTCGCCCGTTGACCAGTGGGACGGGCCGGGGCCATATCAGTGGTACCAGATCGCTGGACGCATGGGCAGGGACGAGCTGACCGTGAAGGCTGTGTCAGAGAAGGATGGAAGCTCAATTCACGCTGAACTGCTCAGGACGTCTGGGGACAAATCTCGTTAAGTCTGGGTTATGTCCGAATCCAATCTATCATTGATGCTGTCTATTGGGTGAGATGCTGTGCTAATGTGTCCTTGCGACTCCTCTATATTTCGTGTGCTACCCCGCCATGCGCGCTGGCAGTCGTGCACACCCATAGCGCTCAAACTAATCCCCATCCGGGCTCACTTTGACATGCCGTAATGGTCCTCGTTGGAAATCAGCGCTCACCGACTACTCGGTCCATTAGTAGCACCAGGGCCCACGCCACACAACTAGGCTGCTCGGCTAAAGTGTCAATTTTCGTATTTCTCACAAGAACCACCATCGCTACGGTCGACGCCTAGGTTGCATTTCTCTCACATCTACCCCGCGAGGCGCAATTTGGGAAATTGCTTCACTGATAGGTGAGTTGCACACACATTGCAGCCACAGTGATGTCAGAATACCGCTGACCGTAGTCAAAATAGACTTGCAATGGAGTCCGTCCGGCCTAACCTAGACATATTCTATGATATCGTTTCATACCTCGGGATGTACGAGGCCCTCCAGACATCCTTGACCTGTCGCGAAGCCCACCGCGTCGCTACACCCAAGATCATAGAAACGGTCGCATTTCCGCTTCATTGGCTACGGCTCACAGGCGTGCACCGTCCGGAGATGTACGAAGACTTCCGAGCGTACATGCTAGCGGATGGAGCGAAGCGCTTTGGTTACTTGCAGACCCTCGTCCTCGGGGAGCATGCGTTCTGCACGTACTGGGGAACCATCCACCCGGACCTGACAAACGATTCAGAGTACGACTTCACTCTGGCCGAACCGCTCATCGACGTCATCCAAGGAGCGACCGGCCTCCGCCGCCTCTCCATCGCGCACGCCGATGCAATATTCGACGAGGTGTCAGAGCTATCAGACGCCGTAGCAAGCCTTCCACAACTCGAGGAGGTCTGTTTCCATCACGCGGACATGTTGACGCTCGGCGTGTCCTGAATGCGGAGTCGCCCCGCAAGGTCGAGCTCCATTTTGTGGAATACTACGACTCCGAAACGCACGAGCGCTGGTGGCGCGACTATGCAGCCGGGCGCGACTCCCGCTTCCTGCACAACTTCACCGATTCACTGGAGGTTCTGGAGCTGCTAGGAGAAGCAGACATCATCGAAACCCTCGAGCCCAGCACGGTGTGGCACGCTGTCCGTGAGCTAAAGCTGACGGACTGGGGAACCTCAGTGAGACTGTACACCCTCGCACGCGCATTCCCTAACCTCCGTCGCCTCCATCTTGACGCGCGATGCCTGGATGAGGTAGTTCCCGAGAACCACTGGCGCCAGCTCGACTACGTCTACGCGTTCAGCCCTTCCGCGTTGCAACAACACGTCCGGTATCTCGATATGTATTGGCCTATTGAACTATATCTCCCCGGCAGCGCAGCGGTGCGCGATGCCACCACTGCCCTATTGCAGCACGTCAAACCCGTTGTACTCAAATGTCGCGCCTGCCCATAACTATATACGTGCATTGCGCGAGCCGCGCCCTCTGTTCGCTTTCTGCGTGCTGTCGCAGCGCCGGGTTGGAAGCCAAACCTTCCTCACGATGGGGCCGTCCACTTATTGAGCGACGCAGACGCTCGCGCGGGGCTGGTAAGTCAGCCAGATTCTTCCGAGAAAGCCTTCCTACTGACCACTTCACTTTGATAGAGCGAGGTGTTCATGCTTCTCCGCGATGTTCGTCTGAAGGGGCTCACCCTAGACTGGAAGCAAGAGTTCCCGTTGTCATGGCATAACACGTCCAAGTGGAAGCAGTACGCTCTCACTATAGCCAACTGTATTCCCTCGCTGGAGTACATAGGCATGCGCATGTTGACGGACTATCATCGCGTCCCGACCTTGGACCAATCGTCTTACGAAAAGAGCAAGCCTCAGGCGTATCGCTGGTACCGGATCATTAGAAAATTGGTAGATACTCAAATTGGCGTAGAAGAGGTACCGGGCGACGAAGGTAAGGGTATTGAGTCGGTGCTGCTCAACATGTCCAGATATGGATGATCCTGCGACCTAATTCATGATCATGGCCATGCTACGTATGTAGTAGTTGCATTTGGGCCCTGTCGGAGTGCTGTACCAGTGTTGACTCGAAGCTTCAAGTTGAGGTGGTTGTTAGTGCAGCTGTATGAGTGATAATATAAGCGCCCAACGCCACAAGCGCGTCGTAAGGGTGCATACTCAATATTAGCCGGCAATCACCGATACTAATAGCTTTCTCCAATATCGCATGGCTCGTCACAATTGCGTGCTCTCTCAAAAAACAGCGCAAGCGGATTCGAAACATCCTCGGACTTAAGCGCTCCAGTCCAACTCATCTCAATGCTTGAGAAATACTTCCATCAAACTCATGAACATGGCACATTTCTTGTTTGTGATTTGCTCTGAACTCGAGGAACCTTTCGCGGCTGACTCAAGCTTCAGACCCCAGATATAAGAGGCCGAGGAAGACAATAGTATCGATAACAACATGCGACTCAAGAGCTGACTGAGAACATGAAGTCGGATTCCCACCTGTGCTAATAGGTCCGCACTGATGTCGGATTTCGCCATACCGCCTCCTGTCCGTGTAATGCCGCTGGGAGCGAAGGAATACCAAAGGCGGCCGCGACGGAGCTACCTGTGTAAGCTGTTCGCTTTACGGAGTCAGGCTATACATATAAGACTCATCTCGCTACACGATGTAGCTTACGTGCGACCTCCGTCCTCACCACCATGCTCTCTGTGCCGGTCCTCGTCGCACAGGTCTTCTCCTCAGCTCTACACTTCGCGTTGTCTCCTAGACCAGGTCTGTTCGAATTACAAGTTCCGCTGCAGGACAACGGGCACGATGGATTCCTCGGTGCGCCGATGCAAGCTACCAAGTCCATCGCCATCGTCGGGGGCGGCAGCGGCGGCCTTGCGGCACTCAAGACTATCTTGGACGTCGCTGCAGAGATCAGCGAGGAATGGGACGTTGTGCTCTTCGAACAACATAGAGGTGTAGGAGGCGTATGGCTCCCCGACCCTCCAGGACACGAGCCCGAACCCCCGAAGCTCCCGGACTCACCCACTTACCCTCGCCTGGTCACGAACACGGCTAATCCGACGATGACCTACCCTCACGTTCCTTTCCCGCCGGGCACAGACCTGTTCCCGGGATGGGACGCGATGCGCGAATACCATGTTGACTTTGCGACCGAGTTCGATCTCTGGCCTCACATCCGGCTGAACCACAGTGTCGTCTCCGCGCAGTGGCACGGGCACAATGACTTTGGGGACTGGCATGTCGAGGTACATTCGCCTCCAGTTCACGGGAATTCCGAGGAGGTGGTGCTGAAGCGTACCTTCGACCACCTGGTGGTCGCTAATGGTCACAACCACTACCCGCATGTCCCGCAATGGAATGGGGCTGACGACTGGCTGGCATATCCGCGCCCTGGGTTGCCGAAGCGGGAGCTCTTGCATTCAATCTACTATCGGGACCCTGAACGATATCGTGGCCAGACTGTCGTGATCATCGGTACGGGCGCTAGTGGACGGGATATTGCTTTGCAAGTGGGACCTCTAGCCACCGTGAGTATATGAGTAGCATACTATGTAATGCGGTGCTTATGCCACAAGACAGGTGTATCAAGTGGTCCGGGAGAACAAGACCACAACGCCCGGAGCAGACGTGATCGAGAAGCCAGAAATCGCGTACTTTACGCCAAACGCCATCGTCTTTGTGGACGGCTCCGTCGTCGAGGACGTCGACATCGTCTTCCTCGCAACGGGCTACGAGTTCCGAGTGCCCTTCCTGAGCGCGCCGCACGCGTCTACGCTCGTCACGGACCCGACCGCGGCGACGAACTCGACGACCGCGGAGCATCTGACCAGCAACCTGCGTTACATCTACCCGCTCCACGAGCACATCTTCGGTCTCGCGCCGGCGCTGCCGCCGACGGCGATCGCGTTCATCGGGCTGCCTGTGCTGATCGCGAACTGCCCGTCGGACTACGCGCAGGGCATGCTCGTCGCGCACGCGTTCGCGAACGCGTCTCTGCTCCCGCCACGCGCGGAGATGCTCGTGGGCCTGGTCGCGCGTGAGGAAGCACTCCGCGCGCAGGGCTTCGACCCATACTACGTCGGGCACCGCCTGCAGAACGATAATGAGGCGCAGACGTACCAGGACAACATCGTGGCGTACCTTAAGAAGCGGGGCGCGATCCCGGACGACGGGAAGCGCTATGTCGAGGGGTGGCGCCGCATGGGCCGCGAGCAGAGCTTCTTGATCTACCGCGGCTGGCAGCGAATCAAAGACTTGGGCGAGGAGGAGCGTTGGCTGGGCGGTGTGGCGACGGAAGGCGAGTGGGCCGCGCTGCTCCGGAAGGTCGCTGAATGGCAGGCTAAGTGGGAGAAGGATCACGATGTTTCGGAAGATGAGGTCTCGTTCCACAATTACTACGAGTGGTAGAATGGCTTCCTTGTATGTACTTTCCATTGTTGATTTCTCAGCTGTGTCGACTCTCCGTTCACTTTTCTGTGGGAGACAAGGGCGCGTTGGACGCGTCACAACACGATCAGCTATAGATATAGGCGAGACGTAGCCGCCTGAGCGTCTTCACTCCTCGCTCGCTCTGGCTGGGTAGCGATAGTCTGCCGTAGGCAGACCCCAAAGAAGACCTATGTGGCAGAGGCGGGCGGAGCGAGGATCCGGCCGTGAACTACGTAGCGGGTAATAGTGCGTGACTGGGGGAGGTCGTGTTGAAGGTTATCTCGAATGGGGTGTTCGCCTGCCCTCTACAGCAGAGGAGTCTCAAGCAGGCTCTGATACGCAGCGTTCCCAGCACCATCGCCCAACAGCTCGATGACTGGTGGCTCATTCTCTGGGCGCGCGACGGCGCGATACCATACGTAGGCCACGTCATCGGCCCAGGAGGGGATCTCGGCTTTGTTGCGCGTAGCGAAGGCGACATATTCGAGGGTCGAATGTGAAGAGAGAATCCGCCGCGCATATTCGTCGCGGTCCCTCAGCGTCTGGCCTTGCGTCACAATTGCAAGACCGCGGAGGGCGATCCCCTTCATCAGTGGAGTGACGTCCCGCTACGAGTGTTTGTTAGGTGCACAGGAAGCATGGAATAAGCTGCAGACGTACAATCCACTTGTCCAGCGATGACACTTTCTGCGCCACAAGGGGGGCTCTGGCACGCGTGCCAGGGATGTATACCCGGAGAAACTTGAGGGTTCTCGCCACCAAGGAACTCGCCACGCACTTGAATAGCTCTGGCGAGTCGATAGCGTCGAGAATGACAGGCTTTGTCACCTCGAGTAGGTAACTGGCCCTCATGGAAACTGCGAAATTCCGGCCCAACGTACTAATTCGTAGGAAGAGGCTGACTGAGCGTACACGGCTCAAGATGTGTAAGCTCGTCGGGAGCACGGTGAGGTGATCCAGTTTTGGCCATAGCACAGCATCTTCTACCGGCCCTTCAGACACACCACTGGCTTCTAGGCGGCGTACATTTGGGAAAGCCTTGCCGAGATATACAAGATCGAGACCGATACCGCATGCATTGAACGATAGTTCATGTACATGCGGCCACACGGTATTGCACTCGAGCAGGCGCAGGATGTCCGCGTTCTCCAGCCTGAGAACCTCCAAACTTGCGATAAAGTTGTGCAGGAGATGATGTCGCCCCGGTACGAACCGCGTATGCCGCCGGGTCTCTTCTTTGCTGGCCAAAGAGATGATGGAACACTCGACACTGCGTGGCCGGCTCTGCATCTTCGACAGCACGTCTGCTGCTAGCGTGCCCACGTGCGACATGCTCAGCTCTCGGAGGCTAGTGAGGCTAGCAATGGCTTCAGCAAGTTCGGGCACGCTCCCGAAGACGAACTCGGAGCCGCCGATGCAGAGCTTCTGCAGCCGGCTTGCAAGCTGGACCACCATAGACAATGGGACCGCCGAAGTGAAGTTGAAATCCACATACTTTTCCCCCGTCTCCGGGTCGGATCCACCAACGGCAAAAGCGTCGCTCTCGATGGTAAGCGACTTGAGGTGGGGAATGCGTTCGTGAGGTCGCTCGAGCATGTAGCTGCTGAACATGTCCACCCAGTCCCTCCCGTCCTTCTGCCAATTCGAGTCGATGGTGATGTCCGACAGGGCGCGGGGGTGAGCAACACGATATGCAGCTCGACAGGTGAATGCCAGTTGCAGGGCATCCGTGGGTTCCATCTCTGCGAGAATGCCGGCGATGATATCTAGATCTAAGTGTAGCAAGGTAGCGGGCATGATGCTGCTGCATGCCAGAATAGTGAGCAGCACTCATCTAAGGATACTTCAATCAGGACGTACTTCAATCCTAGATCTGGTTGGATGTAAGAAAAGCTTCTGCGCGGGTCTAACAATGCGAGGTCAGTATGAGTACTGGTTCAATTTCGGAGCTGGCGCGCATCGCGTGCATGTGGCTGCAGGTGGCTGCACCTCGTCGGGCTGCGAAAGAGAGGCGTGAGATTTCACGATCCGATAGCAAGAGATCAAACGGAGCTGCAAAAGCCGCGATGACCGAATTCGCCCGAGGGCGCCGCTGACACTGACGAACTCTTCCTCCACGACGACCTTGATGGTTCCGAGAACACTTACTGCCTCTCTTGGGCGTACTCTTCGTAGTGCGGCGCGCACGCAGGTCTGTGTCCTTTACGGCTTGCTTTAGGAGTCATTTGCTCATGTTACATAGCGGCCGCTGCGCTCGTTTGCGACAGCGGTCAATGTCCCCAGTCCCCTTACAGAGTCCACCACGCTCTCTAATGGCCTGACTGTCGCAACGGAGTCAAACCCCCATGCGCAGACAGCAACTGTTGGTGTCTGGATCGATGCTGGCTCGCGGGCGGAGACGGACAAGACCAACGGCACGGCTCACTTCCTCGAGCATATGGCGTTCAAGGGTACTGGCCGCCGTTCGCAGCATGCCCTTGAGCTGGAGGTGGAAAACCTCGGTGCGCATCTCAATGCGTACACCTCGCGCGAGCAGACGGTGTACTACGCGAAGAGCTTCCGCAAGGACGTCCCCGCCGCGGTAGACATCATCAGCGACATCCTGCAGAACTCGAAGCTCGAGAACCCGGCGATCGAGCGCGAGCGGGACGTGATCCTCCGCGAGCAGCAGGAGGTCGACAAGCAGATGGAGGAGGTCGTCTTTGACCACTTGCACTCCGTCGCCTTTGCAGGTGCGTAGTGCGCTGCCCTCGCGTGCCCGAGTTGGACCCCTTACTCGGTGTAGGTCAACCTCTTGGCCGGACCATTCTCGGGCCCAAGGCCAACATTCTCTCCATCAGCCGTGATGACCTGGCATCGTACATCAAGACGAACTACACCGCTGACCGTATGGTCCTTGTTGGTACCGGTGGTGTCGACCACCAGGAGCTGGTCAAGCTTGCCGAGCAGCACTTCTCTTCCCTCCCCGTCTCCTCCAACCCTATTCCTCTCGGCCGCCTCGCCCACCCGAAGACCAAATTCGTTGGCCAGGAGGTCCGCATCCGCGACGATGAGCTGCCGACCGCGCACATCGCCCTCGCTGTGGAGGGTGTTGGCTGGAGCTCGCCCGACTACTTCCCCATGCTCGTGATGCAGTCCATCATCGGCAACTGGGACCGGTCACTCGGCGCTGCAGGCCTCATGTCGTCGCGGTTGTCGCACATCATCTCGAGCAACAACCTCGCGAACAGCTTCATGTCGTTCTCCACCTCGTATTCGGACACCGGGCTCTGGGGCATCTACCTCGTCTCGGAGAACACCGTCAACCTCGACGACCTGATCCACTTTACCCTCAAGGAGTGGACACGGATGTCCGTCGGCGCGACGGAGGTTGAGGTCGAGCGCGCAAAGAGCCAGCTCAAGGCGAGCTTGCTCCTCAGCCTCGACGGCACGACCGCGGTCGCGGAGGATATCGGAAGGCAGCTTGTTACGAGCGGCTGTCGTATGACGCCCAAGCAGCTCGAGCAGGCCGTCGACGCGGTTACGCCCGCGGAGATTAAGCGGGTCGCGCAGAAGTATCTCTGGGACAAGGACGTGAGTTCTCCGTTGCGTCGGTCCGACTTGCGCGTTTTGACGTACCAACGTAGTTCGCGATGGCGGCTGTTGGCCCGATTGAGGGGCTCCTCGACTACAACCGTATCCGTGCGGATATGTCATCACTGCTGTACTAGACGTGGGGAACGAGGTAAACACCATTGCTCGTTGCTAGGAGTGTGCGTTCTGACATTTAGCGTAGACCAGCCAGTGGATAGACGTAAAAGTAGTCGCTGCTTCTGCTGCTTGTCATGTAGATATGGCAGTGGGATTAATTTCTCATCAACTCATCGCTGTGCGAAGTGAGGTGAATGATCGCGAGGATGTCCTTGAGTATATGCGATGCAGATGGGTTACACAGGTTTTCACGGTTTATCAAACAAGCACTGGACATGGTGGTCGGTCAACTATAAACCTTCATCGTACAGTTTTCTACAAAGTGCGACGTAGAATCGCTCCAAGTCCATCTTGGTCTCGAGCTCGTTCCTCTCCGCTTGTTTCCTGCCTTTCTCGCGACCTGGATTACTGGTTTGGGGCGCCACGTCTCTTTCAGGTCCAGGGGAGGCCTTCGATGCCGGGGTCAGCGCTGCGATCGTCCGCGACGAAGGAACCTGTTCGACAAGCCAGTCGAACACTGCCGAGAGCTTGTCCGTGGACGACTTGACGACCTCGTCGGCGTGCTCTTTGTCCCGCATGGCCTCCCTAGCCCCGCGCATCTCCTCCGCTTCCCTCTGCTTCTGCTCACTGATCCCCGCCCCAGCACTCTTCGCCGCATCGCGCTCCTCCTTCTTCCACGCCTTGACGAACTTGCTCCAGTCCGCGATGCTCCAGCCATCCCCCTCTCCCTTCCCTCTCTCATCCTTTGCCTTGCCCCCACCCAGCCCGGGCACGGTGATGGAGGGGAGGTCGACGTCGATCCCGCGGGCGCCGCGCAGCTCCCAGTGCTCGCAGCCCTCGAGCACGCCGAGGAACTCGCCCCAGTGCGCGCTCTGCACGGTGACCAGCCCGTCGTTGCCCCACCGCTCGCCGCGCTGCCAGAGCGGGCTGCCCTCGGCGCGCAGCCGCTCGCGCTCGCGCTCCTCGAACCCGTCGAGCACCATCTTGGGCAGCCAGAGCGGGTGCCAGACGCTCATGTGCGCGATCCGCCCCGCGACGGAGAAGTACTTCACGCGCGGGTGGTCCGGCGTCGCGGGGTTGAAGATCGTGTTCAGGTACGTCGAGGTGAGGTTCGCGTACGCGGGCGAGTCGAGCACGGAGAGGAGGAGCGTGGTGAAGGAGGACGGGAGCGAGGCGAGGGAGAGCGCGGATTTGGATGCGCGGGCGTCGTGTGAGCTGGCGCTGGAGCGGCTTTGGGCATCGTGCTCTGCGAGACACCTCCCTGCTGCCTCGGCTTGCTCCCTCTGGCGTAGACGGCCGATGCCTATGTTCTCCTGCTCGACCTATTGTTCAGACTCGGCAGGTAGTTGAGCGTATTAGAGCCACCCACCCTACACCAGTCCATGAAAGGACTGCCACGATGCGGTGTCGCAACCGTGGTCAGAGAGAGTGGCGTGTACTCCGTCGGCCGAATGTTGGATATGAGATGTCGGCAGTCGAGCCCGCCCATTGAGTGAGCGATGAAGTTGATGCCTTTACCTGCCGCCTTTTCGCGCAGGAAACGGTCCAGACTCTCGGCCCGAGAAGCGACAGAACCGGTACTGACAGTGCAAAGACCAGCAGACCTATCAGCACCTCGCGTAAAGCATAACTTGAGAGAGGTGCTCACCTTGGTACGGACGTCACGATGACTTCGGCTCCAAGCTTGTCTCTTATTATACTCAAGACATTTGACCAGTAGTGCATCTGCAGTATAGGGAAGGCAGATGGCCCCCGCACATCGAATCCATACAGACCTTGTGTGTGCTGCGTAAAAGCCCCGCCTCATAACGGGCATGGAACCACTCACCGTGACAGAGAGCGATGGGATTCCGAGGCTTCCTGACCGGGTCATAGAGAACTGGGCTGTGGATGAGTTGGTGAATAGTATCCTTCGGTCTGTCATGGGGTGGTAGATGCTTCGGTGTTTCGCGGTCGATCTCCACAACTTGCGCCTCTTGCCGCTCCAGGTCCACGTCTGACGGTGAGATTGTAGACGAGGATAGTTTCCGGTGGCTACTGGCCCACGATGGCCAGCGTATGACCTTGAAACCCTCCCAAAGCCTCAAGCGATCTTCGGCCGAGTTCGCGCCATCGTCCCCAAGCTGCAAGCGCGGAAGTAGGTACTGCTGAGAGATTGAAAGCGAATAGACGACATTCACGACGCGACGAAATAGGAGAGCGACGCTCCCTGGCATCCAAAGAGTATGCATGTTGTAGAGGATGGAGAAGGAGCGTTGGAAGCCGAGGAAGTCGACGAGGTGGTCGAATTCATTGCGACTTCGCATGCGCGCCACTGTCCGCATAATTCTCACCAATTAAGTATGTTTACTATCAACGAAGTGCTTACATACTTAGTCTCGGTATACAAACACTTATCGGCTTTCCAGCCCCGATGTATTGAATCAACAAATGATGCTCCAGCCTCCAGACGCCCACACGACCTCCAACAAGATCGCACTTGCTTGCCGCTCACGTACCCTGTGTCGTCCTCTTGCTCGTTGGGTCGTACATCACTGGCAACGGTGAGTGAGCCCCCCTTTCACTCAAAGCAACAGAGGACCTCTGGGTGCCGTACACCCTCAATGTGCACCACAGGCGCGCTCCCTTTTCTCACCACCTCCGACCTCGGTCCATGCGCGACATGATTTAGCATGACTCAGACGTAGGAGAAATATTCTCGCTACGGAATTTGGCTTGCCGGTAGGATCTGAGCATGGCCCAATTTCCCGTTGTCAGGTGTACAGCAGAGGAGGGCGGAACGATCGCTTGAACGAGTAAGGTCATGGGACCCCTTGCTGACGATGTCGATGTCCAGGCTATCTCGCTACCACTTGCACCACCATGAGGCCGACCGCGGCACGTCTGCTGAATATACTGGTCCCTATAAAGAGGCGAGTACGGTAGGACGACCGTATGGGATACGTCTGAACGCAATGCAGGACCGTAGACTATGCAGTCAAGATCCGCGTAAACCCTGACCAGAAGGGCATCGACCTCAACGTCAAACATTCAATGGTGGGTGCATGACCAGTGCTCAATTCCTGCTTTACTCAGTCCCCGCTGGCAGAACCCCTTCGACGAGATCGGTTCGTGCGCTGCCCCCAACTATCCAGGCATGTGATACTGACACCCATCCAGCGGTCGAAGAGGCCGTCCGGCTACGGGAACGTCTCAAGGACAAAGTCAAATCCATCAAGGTAGTGACTATCGGCCCACCGAAAGCGTCCGAGACGCTGCGCACCGCGCTCGCGATGGGCGCGGACGCAGGGATCCACGTCGAGGTCGCAGACAGCGCCGCGGCGCCGGAGCCGCTCGGCGTCGCGCAGGCGCTGCGTGCGGTCATCGCGCGCGAGAAGGACGGCGTGGACCTCGTCATCATGGGCAAGCAGGCGATCGACGACGACGCGGGCCAGACGGGCCAGATGCTCGCGGGCCTCATGGACTGGGCGCAGGCGACGTTCGCGAGCAAGGTCGAGCTGGATGCGGACAAGAATGAGGCGAGCGTGACTCGGGAGATTGATGGCGGGCTGGAGGAGCTGCGGTGTCGGTTGCCGATGGTGGTCACGACGGATCTTCGGTGAGTGCGCGTGTTAGGACAGAGGAGCACACGAGCTGACCATGGCTTCTGCAGGCTGAACGGTATGTTGGGTAACGTCATTCGAGGACGGGCTTTAATTAACCTTGCGCGCAGAACCACGCTACGCCTCATTGCCTAATATCATGAAAGCGAAGAAGAAGCCGATCGAGAAGCTCTCACCCTCAGACCTTCAAGTCGATCTTACGCCGCGTCTAGAGACGTTGAAGGTTGCAGAGCCTCCGAAGAGACAAGGCGGTGTGAAGGTACGTATGTAGATACATTCACTGAGGTATTTTGCTCACTACTTTTTCGGGCGATTGCGTAGGTGGCGAGCGTGGACGAGCTGATTGCGAAGCTGAAGGAAGCAGGAATCAAACCCGTTGCGTCATGATCGACGTGCTTGATTGAGCTGTGTTCCCTGCATACAAAACTAATGCCGCCTCTCAAAATCCCACTCACTGTACCATACCTCCTTGCAACTCACTCTGCAGTCAACCCCAGACAGTTTGTATCAATTGCCAACGCAAAGCGAAGCGTGTGATGAAGCTTGTGCGAGATGACATCAATGTCGTGAAAGTCCAAGAGTATTGAGTAAATGCGAGCGCAGCCTTCCCCTCTCCCCTATCCTCCCTCGACCCCGAGACCTCGAGTCTCCGTTCAGCCCTTGTTCGCCACGAGAATGCCGAACACGGCTGTGATGATGGTACATAATGCAACGGCGACCATGACCGTGCTGACCCGAGCGACTGGAAACTTCCCCACCACGAGTGCATATTGCACCGTGAAGTACCGGACGACACCGAGGAACAGGGTACATAGGCCAATCATGATAATGGTCGCTCCGAGGGGCCGCGAGAATCTCATCAGCTGTTGGTCCTGGTCTCCCGCGATTGTGAACAGCTGTACGAGCGCTGTAGTCGGACTCTCAGACGGCGTCAGCGCTGTGAAGAAAGACTCCGACACGTACCGACACCCATGGACGCTATTGTGAGGCTCGTCCGCACGTATGCAAGGAATGTGCGTTCGGAGGCGAGGTGGTCGCGCGCGACGCTCCCCGAGTTTTCCAATGTCAGCGCGGGGTTCAGCTTCTTGGCCAGCTGGCGCATCTTCTTCCGCCGCCTCCGTCCCTGGGGGCTGCTCTCCGCGGTAGCCTCCTCCTCCGCTCCGGATGCGCGCTCCGAGGTTTGTTCATGGCTGTCGTCTGCGATTCGCGTAGGGTCCTCTCCCTGCGGTTTATACGTGGATACATTGGCGTGAAGAGTGGAGTCAGGCGAGGAGGATGGGCGAGAAGGTGAAGAGACGAGGGTAGGCTGCGAAGCCATGGGTGGTGATGCGGGTGTGCGGCGATAGAACCTCGCAGGCCAGGTAAGTATGTAGGAGCCGCAATTCGGAATTGGGCCTTGAGGCTGTTGTTCAATTCGGAAAAGAGTAAGGTTTAGAAGCAGGCGAGGCGGGTGGCATGGCCAGCGCACTCCTTCGCGTGCGACGAATGAGAGTCCCGCGCATCTTCCTCTCCTCTCCTCCGACTCGGCGGGTCTACTTCTCTGTCACGTCGGGCGTGACATCACGCTCCTGTCACGCACGCACGAACAATTCAACTCGAACTCGGAGGCGTCCATCGGGTGTTTTCGCTGTTCTTCCTCTTCCTAACCCAACACCATTCGGAATTGATACGCAGGAAGGTGCGCTGATTTGTCCAGCTCCGTCAATTCCCGCGCGGTGACTCGTTGTTCCGGCAAAATTCACTCGGGCAGACCGGTCTGTCGGGATCACTACAGTCACGGTTACACCCGTATAGTGTCGCTCACTTCCCTTCACTTCCTCGTACATTCCCAGAATCACCTCCCCTAGAGTGCCTCTCCTCCATCTGTCGCCTATGGAGACAAGAAAACGTCCACCGTGCCAAGTTTTTAGATCCGCTTGATTATGTAGGTCGGTCAGTACCCAACTTCCGCGAACACCTCACCTATTCCTGCGATTGGCCTATCGACATCTTCCTTCTGCGTAGATTTGACCCGCGTGTGGAAGATCGTGCAGAAGAGGCACAGGTAGAGGCTGCAATGGAAGTCCTGCTTCCCCAAATGATGCGTTGGAACTTAGCACGCCCACGGTTCGACCTCTTCGGCCACAGTGTAGATCTACTACGGGCTCCTCGACTTTATTTCTGGCAATTGACTCGCTAGTATCGCTCGCCATCGGTACAGACTCACCGTCTGTCCTGTCGCTCAGATGTCCGCTTCCTTCGCTTAGCGCAAGGATGGCGTTCGCCTCTATTTACGCTGTCGTCGTCCCGTCTGCCGGAGTCGCGGCGTTCGGACGTACAATACGCGACTCGATCGCGATGTTGTGAAATCTTCTCCAATATATCGTACCCCGACGATATCCACTGTGCGTCTGTCTCCGCATCTTCATTTTCCGAAGAAAACCTTTCGCCTGTTAGTACCGGTGTCTTACTTGTTCTTTGTGCTTTCTTCTCAGACTGAAGCGGCTGTTTGCATATGCCGCGAGCGGGACAGATGTATCCGCGTCCCGATGTGCATATGATTCGACTGGCAGCCTAGCTCAGCGTGCGTCTACTCCTTCGCCAAGTAGGCGAGTTGAGAGGAAACTGATGGTCCAGCAGCGGAAGGATTTTGGAGGGAAGTATCGCGCGGGCTCATCTTTCTGTGCAACTGGAACTTCCAATGACGGCTGGAAGTCTGCTCGGTAACCAAGTAGTTGTGTACCCGGACGTGAGTTGTTCGACATATTGTTGAGATTTGCGTAGTGTTGAGGATGTTCTACTCAGTTCGCTCTCATGTGCCCATTACTGATGGGCTGCGATTGTGAGCGTGTGACAGTTGAACGTTGACAGACCGCATCAAGGGCCAAGGCTGCTCGTTATCCAGATCCTTTGCGGTGCCCCACGAGGGTCGGAGTCCATTTGCAAGGCCGAGATTCGTTCGTCGGCTGGGCAAATGGCATTGCTTTTGTCCCTCGTATGTTGATGAATATACGACGAGGACGAGAGCCAATATATAGCGGGAGCGGATTCGTGAGTAGAACAAACACTTCTTACTACCGGCTGATTTATGATGTACCATTGTCGTATCAACTCGAACCTCTGCAACAATTTGCCACTGACCCGTTGTGCCGTGTGCTCATGATCAACATGACCTCGGGCCACAGCGCCTTCGATCGACGCTAATGGGCCCGACATCTCGGATACACCTAGCTAGTAGCAACACGTGAGGAATACCGAGTGGCAGAGTGTGTCAACACCAGACTCCGATCGCCTGGCAGCGGTCTGAAACCTTTGCAGAGGACTTGGCATGGCCGGTGCACCGTGATGTTCGCCTCGGCGCATACAAATACCTTCATACGCGCGATGTGTCCTCCTTGTACCATTGGGCAACCATTCCCTCGACACGACCCATAGTCATGACCCCCACCTGGCGCCGCGCCACCGCCTTTTCCCTTTTCGCTCTTTTGGCGCGTAGCGTCGTGGGTGACAATGCCATCAATCCCTCGTTTGCGTATGGCAAGGAACCCGTCCGCGGTGTCAACTTAGGTGGTTGGCTCGTTCTCGAGGTATGTTTTCCATTCGTCCGACCGCCCCTCACGGATGCCCTCTTACGTCCGCGACGTTTAGCCATGGATCACGCCCAGTTTGTTCGAGAACACGGGAAACGAAAGCATCGTTGACGAGTGGACGTTCTGCGAGCTTCAGGACTGGGGAACAGCTGCCACCACTCTCCGGAAGCACTGGGATACCTGGATTACGGAGCAAGATCTTGCAGACATTGCGGCCGCAGGGTGGGGTGCCTCACTGAGGTCATGCTCGCATCATGTCTGAACTGATCCATCTAACCCACAGCCTGAACCATGTCCGCATTCCTATCGGTTACTGGGCATTTGAGGTTGGGCCCGGCGAGCCGTACATCCAGGGCCAGCTCCCGTACCTCTCAGAAGCCATTGGGTGGGCTGCGCTGCATGGTCTGAAGGTCATTGTTGACCTTCATGGTGTCCCCGGAAGCCAGAATGGGTGAGTGACCACACTCTATGGCCTAGACTCGTACTAAAACTGCGCCATAGCTATGATAACTCCGGTCATAGGATCCCTTACCCGCTCTGGCAGACGGACGCTAAGAACATCAAGCGCACCAACGCAATCATGCGCACGATTGCGGCGATGTTCGCTCACTTCCCGCAGGTTGTGTCAATGGTCTCTCCGATCAACGAGTAAGTGTTTGAACTAATCTGCAGGATGCTATGGCTCACTCACGTCTTCTAGGCCGGCAGGTTACTATGGCGATTCGGTGATGAGTGTCGTGAAGCAGTACTACCGCGACTCGTACGCCACTGTCAGGTGAGTATTGCGTATACGACCTACAGCTACCAGAGTCATGATGCACCTATGCAAAGATACGCGTTCGGCACTCCCGAGGAGAGCGACGCCGTCGTCCTCCTTCACGACGCTTTCCAGCCGCTCAGGTACGGTGGTCACTGCCTGGTGATCGAAGGCTCAGACGGCTGAACCTGCCTCGTAGCTACTGGTCTGGGTTCGACTTCGCAGCCTCCGGCTGGCAAGGCGTCGCCGTGGACACGCACATCTACCAGGTCTTCAACACCACCGTGAACGCATGGACCGGCGACCAGCACATCGCCGCCGCATGCAGCTATGCTTCGTCGCTCGCCGGCTACGACTTCTGGGTCATCGTCGGCGAGTGGGCACCCGCGGCGACCGACTGTGCCAAGTACCTGAACGGCCGCGGTAATGGCGCGCGCTACGACGGGACGCACCCTGACGCGGCGAGCGCTGTCGGAAGCTGTGAAGGCCTCACCGGCTCCGCGTCGACCTTCAGCGCGGACTACAAGACGTTCTTGGCCAAGTTCTGGGAGGCACAGGCCATTGCGTTCGAGCGCGGCGGGCAGGGCTGGCTCCAGTGGGCATGGAAGGCGGAGAATGCGGACGAATGGTCCTACCAGGCTGGCCTCGCCAATGGGTGGATCCCGCGAAACCCTACAAACTACGTTTACCCCAACATCTGTGGCTGAGCTTGGCCCTGCTCGCTCATCTTACATTGCTCTTCACGTCCCTCGGGATGGGAGGTCAAAATAATTTTTCGTTCGCTGAGGATATCACGTTCGTTCCCACCACGCGACTCACGTATTATTTATCGGAACATATCCTAATCACCATTGTCGATATGATACTCATGTGGTTATTCATGAATCATGATAGTTATCTGGCGTTCGTTCAGTCGTCTACGTACAGCCTATGAATGGGTACAGGTTCCACAAACTGGTGGCACTTCGCATGTGTATATGCTTGTTACGGAAGTAGACTGCACGAATACGTGAGCCTGAGCTCGAGGCTACACAAGGCTATATTGAGGTCGTCGTGTCCACCGTCTGCCCCGCACATAGCGTATGTATGTCATGTCACCCACGCCGTCGCCCGTCCCATGTAAAAAATTTGACGTTCGCCGCGAACCACTCCTCATCCTCCGGCGCAAGCTCGCAGCAATCCTGCACTTTCAAGTTGAGTATTGGGCTCACGACGGCCTTGTTGGCTGCGTGCGCCCGATGGCGTGGCTCCACGACACGACGCAGATCGGAGCTCTTGAAGTTCTGACAGCCCTGAATAACAAGACCGTGAAGGGAGCTGCACACCCATGCGTTCATGATCCCTCCGATGGGGAGAGAAAGCATGAAGAGCATTTCCGGGCGCAAGCCGCGACAGTGGTTACATTCGATCGTCTGGAATGACTCGGCGTCCGACGCGCTGGATTGGGGGACCAGGAAGCTAAATATGGCCTGCGGGTCGTGAATCTCGTTCGACGTGATTCCAAAGGCCTCGGCGAGTGGGATCGGGTGATCTACCATTGAACACCGCGTGTACTCCACAGAAATAGTGTAGGGATAACCGATCAGGCGATTGTACTCTGCGATCACCTCAGAGGACATGTCCTCGAAGTGTATCTGGGAGTGATCGAGCAACGAAGGGATGTCAATGATCTGGGTCCATGATGACTAGAGGTGCGTGGTGGTCGGAGCAGTCAAGCCGAAGGGAGACAAGCTGAAGACCCCGCAATGAATTCATCGTGCTGCTCGCGAGGCACGAGAGTAGATCATAAAGGGGGATGGGCGAATGGGTCGGTGCGTAGTTAAAGATGATGATGTCACGGTCTTCGAGTGCCTCTGGCATGGGGAAGCGCCAGCAGAGGGGTGCGACGTACGACTCGCGGAAGTGCAAGCCTCCGATGGTAAGCAGCTGTAGCTTGGGCGTGAGGAACTCCTCGATAGTACCGGTCGGATCCCCAACAGTGGCCGCTACACAGTTGTCGATGCGAAAGCACAGCTGCAGCGTGACCAACTCCTCCGCCGACCCGACGAGGTCACGACGAGGGCGAGGGAGGTTGCTGGAATGAATGAGTTGTACGTGAAGCACTCTCCATCGTTTCATATCCTCCTTGAGCACTTTGAAGATGGCCTGAACCTGAGCCTTGAGATCCGAAGGAGTCAACTCCGGAGGTCTCTGGTTGCAAGATATAGATGTCGACGAGAGAATCCCGTGACCAAGCTAGATATTCGAGGACCTGTGAGAGGGGGGTGGCATCCTCTCCGACCCAGATGACAAGACGGGTCCAGAAAGGAGGGATATGCGACAACGCTTCCCGCCATATGGGAGAGACGGAGGCCAGAGACTCTGTGACAGTTGGTTCCAACATCGAGCTGTCATACGCTGCCCATGGTGCCAGAGGTTGTCCGTCAAAGACTTCCGGGTCGAGAGTGTGCGACGCGGGCGCCCTGATCATGGGGAGCACTGGCAGATCATGCGGAAGACGATCAGGAGGACGTCGAGCGGGAGACCACTTCTGATTACGGGGTCCAGGGGTATCGAACCGCCGTAGCTAAGCATGGCAAGTTCTTTAGACGAATGGCTGCGGCATTGCCCAACAGTTCATGCTTGCGTCGCAGCGTCAAGTTCTATTGAGTACGACCACATAGACGGAAATAACCTTATTGAACTCA
>KE504150.1:220540-243141 GCA_000344655.2 Fomitopsis schrenkii
TATTTACTTGCGTGAGGTTACCGGTGGTGAGCTGGTTGGATCGCCCGCGGACGCGCCTTGACGTAGTGTTGATATACTGTCTGTCGGGTGCTCTATAGTTGCTGATATGGCTCAGTGGTGGCTCGCGCTTCCATTTTCCGCCCGCATCGGTTCAAACCCGGTCAGTGCCTTCTTTTTTCGGTTCGGTGCATTCAGCCTGAGTCGCATATCTACCCCCATCTTTGTATTTATCATCACTTGTTCTGCAGTAGTCCCGTTCGACTTAGTTACTGAGGCTACACGCACAGTCCTGGTCATACCCTACTCGCCTCGCGAGGTCTCCACACAACTGCATTCGGATAACCGTCCTGTCCCCGACGGTCTCACTGTTTTGCCACCGCGGGCAAATGCCGGGATGCCTGTTCACCTCCCATCACTTGGCGGAGAGCCGTTCTGGACCCGGCATGCCTCGTGTACGACACCGGCCGGGGATTTCCTGCTTAGCTAATGACCAATTGTGCCAGTCGTCACTGAAGGTGGTGAGCCCTTGTTCGGAAGTCCCGGGCCGATCCTCTCCGGAAGTAGCGCTGTGGAAGGAGTCTGCAACAAAGCATACCCTCGTGTAAAGAAAAACACAAAGTAGGCGGCATACAGTAATTTGTAGAAGACGGGGTCGGTCATCCTAACCCCCCGGAGTCATACATCAATGTAGTCCCCTCCCTCTCTCAAAAGGTCTTCTTTGGGTCTGCCTACGGGAGACTAGGGTCGTGCGTCTCATTCAGCTCGATCTGGTGGCAGTATGCAAGGGGTATAGGACGACCCAAGGTCGAGCAGCGCGTATACCCGATCCAATGGGCGTACTAGGGGTACGGGCCATTCAAATGCATACTTTCTGAGTCTTACAAGCCATTCTGGTGCCGTATTCCGGGCGTATTCGAACGTCGAGAGTCGTGATTTACAATCAGTTCATCGGGAAAATAGTCTCAAAGAGCGAATTGGAGTAGAATATGAACATTTCATTGGTACATAGAGCCACCGACATCGATACCGTAAGCACACTCTACTATAGGCGCGTCCCACTGCTACACGTAGTATCCGAGTGCACCAGAAACGAAACAGTCACAGAGATACATCGGGGAACATCTATCGGCATCCATCAACAACGTACGCTTGAGTAGACATAATGCGGAGAAACCAAATTGTTACCGTTTACGCGTTAGCGCGTTCACGCCACACCCTTCCTTTCCACAAGACCAGGACAACGAGCAACTCAGCTATGACTATCAGGCCGCTCCAAATGGAGTATAGGCCTCCATTACCGAGAGAGTTCTTCAGAAGGAGCGGCGAGCCGTCAGTATTGTTGTACTGTGAATGGACGGTGTTGTGAACTGACCTCCAGCGGTAAGGCGATCTCACTCGCGATGAAGCCAAAGAGGCCCAATACACAACTATTTGCAGATAGTGCAGACGACGAACGGCCACTATTCGCGTCGATTATGTACGACAGGGTGATCGTCCAGATGGTGCTTAGAATACATACATCAGTAGTGTAGGGCACAACTGACCGAAGGGCACTTACATATAGAGGAACCCCGATAGAAATAGCAGGACACACACGACAGATACGTGCACATGTCCTTCACAGACCCAGCCATAGGCGATGACGGAAGCGGGAAGAAAGAGCATGGGGTACAGATTACTTCGCAAGCGCATCTACCGAGGGGTTTCCGTTATCAATGAGGCTGATCGACTGTTGATGAGACATACATACCTCGGGTGAGCTGTTGGAGCCATCTCGTGCCCGAGTCATCTTTACGAGAACGTAGTCGGAGTACCGGCCTCCTAACAAGCTTCCGAGCAGTGCTCCTGAGGTGCGAGTGCGTGAGAGTGAGTTGCCATAACCCAGTGGAAGCCATGATCACGCACCGAACCCGAACGAGAGCATCACTCTACCGATCTTCAGCGCGTCATATCCGTACACTTTGGCCAGGGTCAACGAAGAGGTATAAACTATGCTACATTCAAAGGCGTCCAATAATCCTGAAAGGGATGTGAATATCCACGCCACGCACACGGAGGATGAGCACCGCACCTGAAGACAGAAAGATAACAACATTGTTGGGGCATCGCAGGACATTGATCGTGGGCCGGATTGGGTCGACGTCCGTGAGAGATATCTTAACCTCCTTCGGCTTCGAGGAATTGTCGACCTTCGAAAGATGCGCTTCCAGATCGACATTGACCTTCGTTTCGACGCACTGGCTCCTCGCTTCCGATGAGGATTCATCATCCGGGGACTCAGGGCAAGCAAGGGCGCACTGTCGCGCGTCTTTGGCAGCTTCAACCTTCTTGTTCTCTCGCTCCCGAGACTTTCGCAGCGCTGCCTGGTACGTCAGGCTGCGCTCGCGCCGGTAGGTTTCCGGGAAGAATATCAAGGGGATAGTACAGAGCACTGCAAAGACGGCGAGAAACCAGAACACCGCACGCCAGCCAAAGGCTTGCGTGAGGCCACCCCCGACAATGGGCCCTAGCAAAGGACCGAGAACCACGGCACTGACAGAGTGAGGGCCATGATGAGCGCGCGGAGCGACCGATACTGCACTGGGCGCATACCATACGGAGCCTATTCCCACCATGGTTCCCCGCTGTGCTGGCTCGTACAGATCTGCTAAGGTCGGGGTAGCAACGCTCAGAACCGCGCTGACACTTATGATATGGACCGGAAATCAGTATAACACATTGACACTGACGTATCAGCAGCAACTTACCCTATTGCTTGGAGGCATCGCATGCTCAAGAGCACGTCGATAGTCTTGGAGAGGGCTGCGGCAATACATCCTACCGTACACAATGAGGTAGAAACAAGGTATACCACCTAACATATGTTGAGATCAGCGGCATGAGAGTGGTGCTTCGCGCGCCTACCTTCCGACCTTGAAATTCGCTGATAGTACTCCATACCAAGGGGAGGAAACCTTCCAGAAGAATGAACACCGCAATCGTATGGCTGATTTTTTCACCCGAAGCGTGCAGATCAGCTTGGATCTCGGAGATGGCAGCTAAAGAGCATCAGCAAGGTCTGTTTTGCGATCCGAGGCATACCCACGATTCAGTAAGTTGCTGCTCAGCGTAGCATTCAATGTAATAGCAAAAACCATGCCGACTACGGCGTACTATCAATTGATCAGAACTGAATGTGCGAATAATACCCAGAACAGTACCTTCCTGGTCTTCGACCAATTACGAGGGTCGTCCTGAACAATTGCATGTTCAATATCGACCTCTAGTGGAGGGTCGGCCGGCGGGGCAGCTTTCTGATCCGCGCCGTCAACGCGGAGCTGGATGATCTGTATGACCGAATCCTGCTTTTCCAGAGTCGCCATACGGTGAGATGATGAGCTCTTAAGTGGTGAGTCCAGTGCGTCGATTGGTGGGGAGAACGTGTGGACCCCATCTAGTTGTTATATACACTGTGTGACGGAGCATTCAGCTCGCGCGTTGATCCAAGTTGATACGTCAGAGGGGAGCACGCACAGTGATACCGACCGACCAACATGCGCATTGCGAAATTCATCTTCTGGACATCCGCAGTTGGGAAGGTACTTCAGAGAGACGACACCAACATATTAGGCAGCACGAAATTACCGCAACGAGTGCACTACACCATTCACAGGCGGATCAGGTAGTACGCTGAGTAAGAGGAAGGTCGTCGTGATTGAGTTCAACTCCAAGTAATCCCCGCGATGCTCTCCAGGCAGACGAATAGCTTGGAATGTCCGCAAACACGATCGTATTCGGCTGACTTCCGCACGCGTTACACGCAGAAGGGGTATGCCCTGCATTTCCGAATCATTGAGACCCACCGATGTCTCGATTGCTCACCTGTACTGACGAAAGAGACATTTCCT
Organism: Fomitopsis schrenkii; assembly: GCA_000344655.2. NCBI lineage: Eukaryota > Fungi > Basidiomycota > Agaricomycetes > Polyporales > Fomitopsidaceae > Fomitopsis > Fomitopsis schrenkii. The sequence goes on from KE504150.1 coordinate 224,428, forward strand.
TGCTCGACAACGGAAGGTCCGGGACTCAGGTCGACGACTGCAGAAGAGCTTGCGCCCGGCCGCGTAGTGTCTTTGTCCATGTGGAACGTGGATGTGCAGTGAGCTCAATTACTGCAGATTCGGAAATGCTTGCCCGAAGCGCCCCCCGCACGCGTGAAATTCATTTAATCGAAAAAAATCAAGAAAATCAAGAATGGCGAGGGAACTGCTCTACGACGTTGGTAAACGCAGCTGTGCCTCCTCGAAATGAAGCGATCAACTCGCAGACGGCTGGAGGAAGGGTTGAGACCCATGTGGACGTGTTGTCGGATGGATGCGCACCCTGCCAGTGGTGATGGCGACAGCAGGACCTCAGATTGAAATGGCCGCGGTTGTACTTGCACTGGCTGTTGACGGGTAGAATGACAGCGAGGAGGCGTAAGGATGGTCATGGGGATCGTTGCGTTGGATTGCCGGACAGTACATGGGCACGTCGAAGTCGTACCTACCGTAATCTGACCTGCTGGCCCGCTCGCTGTGGTCCCACAACTCTCCCCATATCCCACTCGATCCTTCCCCGTATGACAGGAATAGAGAATCTGATGTCAAACATAGGGTCGAGACGTAACTTGAAGCACACCTGATGAGTACTCGTATCCTCCGCTTCAAGTTCCAGTCACTGCCACTGCAGCAAGGTATCCACTTGGACGAGACTGAATGTGAGATTGCTCAACTATTGCCGCTTCTATTACGAGTCCGAGAATCCAGCAGTGACTTAGGACAGCAGTTAGAGAATTGGATACTGCTGAAGGTTGGCTATAGCTTTGCAAAGCGGCATATAGTCCTACGATGCTCAGATCGCATAGGCGCCCGTCGCGGCTGCTATGACCTCGACATTGGGATGGTCATCACAGAGCCAATGAGTCCAATTCTTGATCTCAGAGTGATGGTGAATGACGGGTACGACCCGCTATTCACAAACGAGAGACGAGGAACCCTCAGAACTGTGTTCATGCATTTTCTCTATTTTTCTGATTTAAATGAATTTTTCGTGCACGGGGGGGCGCTTCGGGCAAGCATTTCCGAATCTGCAGTAGGCAAGTCGCTTGCTTTGCCTCACGACAGTTGGGACTCGCCCGTTGTTCCAGTTGCCGCACTTGATAGCGGCCCTCTCAAAGGTTTGTCGAGCCTTCAAACGACCAGGAGCAAAATGATCCTATGAGCCCCAGTCGGTCAATGGATCGCCACATGGCAACGGTGATGATGCTGAATGATCACATTGAGAGCATGTTATACTCAAGCTGAAGATGGCGCGCTCTAGTCCTTCCGCCGATCCTTCATATCAGCGACGTACATTGCAGCAATTGAGGTCGGCACCTGTGCTATACACAGTACGCAATACACGACACTGCTACCACATCAGCATGCAAACCGTGTTGCTATTGCGTCACAGTAAGTTGCAACTCACCTCGTTTCATGTCCAGGTAGGTAGGCCTACCTGCGCATTCTTGATTTGGAAGCCGCCACTACTGACATGTCGCTTAAGTTCATCTTCGTGGTGTCCAAGATGAAGGGCTCCCTCGAAGTGCGACTCTACGTTGATCGCTGAGGTCCGCTACACCATATCACTGCACCAAGCGCATGTGCGACAATACATGGCCTTTCATCCGTCTATACCTCAAGCAGGCATATCCTTGAGTCCCCGGGTGGTCATCGGCAGCGGTGTGTGAAGAATATTGAGGTGAACACCCTTGCGCCACTGGACCACCCGCTCATCTTTCCCTCATGTACCGTATGCTGCCCTGGTATTGAGTCTTAGCACATTCCTGCGCTGACGCTCTCAATGAACACATCCCATGACGACTGCAAATGCCGTTGTAGTAGAAGGCCTCACCATGTTTGACAACCGAAGGGCTCTACCCTGGTCCCCCGGGCTTGTGTATCTCGTTCAGCACGCCCTCCTGGCAGTCTCAGAGCGTTATAGAAAGACGTAAGGTTGAGCAGCGCGTATACCCGACGATCGAATTGGCTTTTGGGTAGTCAAGCAGACAGTTGTTGTCCGCAATAACGTCAATGGGAGCATTTGTGAAGCGCAGATCGGCCTAGCATTCGAGGCTCAACTTGCGCTGGAGTCGGGGTAGATAGAAGGGGGTCGAGGAAATGTAGATTGTCCAAATCACAAAATGTTGTGTGGATGGTATGCCAATAGCATGAAAGAGGTTCAGTAGCCGCGCTGTCGCAGTGTCGCCATGTTGGACACGCGCCTGTGGCGTGGGATATCTACTGGTGACGCGCCTGTGGCGTGTTTGCTCAGACAGCGGCACGTCCCGGGCTGACCGCGTTGTAACGTCTGTATCCTCAATACGAGCAGTAGCATCGGCCTCCCTGTTAACTGGATCCTGAATACACATACTAAATATGACAAAGATGAATTTCTATCGGTACCTGACGGCTTACCACTAACTGAATGAGCAAAAGACATCACAACAATTGGTCTAGTGGTGCGAGCCGACAGCGTAGTACAATATCTAATGAGAAATTCCGCATCCACCTGTCCAACCATCCCAAACAACGCTCTCGACGCGACCATTCAGCCACTCTTTATCGGCCTCCTGAAGCTCGCAGCAATCCTGGATATGTAGAGTGTCGAGTGACTTAACCACAAAATCCGGGTCGTCCTCGCCAGGGAAGCCCGCCTCTGCGTTCACGGTGTAACGCGCCTCGATGAGCGTCCGCAGGTCCGCGCTTGTGAACTGGTTGCAACCCCCGATGGTTAACGACTTGAGATGCTGGCACCACCAGAAGTCCGTGCCCGGCATCGGCCCGGAGAGCATCAGGAGGCCCGACCCCCGCAGGCCATCGCAGTTGGTCAATATCGCTTCGTTGCAGCTGAAGCCATTGTGTATGGCGCCGAGGAGGCTAAGCAGCGCGGTCGTGCCCGTGATTTCGTCCAGGTGGATGTAGTACGACCCCCCGACCTCTCTGATCTTGTCCATCTCGCACCGAGTGTAGGACCGCGTCTCCATGTAGGGATAGTGGAGCAGCCTGTCGAGCTCTGCAATGACGTCGCCGTTCATGTCTTTGAAGTCCGCGTCGCTCCAGGCAACATGCAGGTCAATTGGCGGGCCTGCGTAAGAGCAGTCTAACTCGAGACCGGAGAGCTCAACATGACACAGTTTCTTGCAGGTCACGAGGCATCTGAGGAAGTCGACCAAGGGGAATGATGGGTGATGCGAGCCGTAATCCGAGATGCAGATGTCACGGAGCAGGGTGGGCATTGACATACTAGGGAAAGGCTCCACGTACGACTGCCGGAAGTGCATCCCACCCATACTCAGCCATTTCAGGGCGGGCGTGAGAAATTCCTCCCTTGTGGGCGGGGCGTCGTCGGTAGAGTCGTCGACCGCGAATGTGAGCTCCAAGGTCTTCAGCTTCTCTGCGTGCCCAACGAGGTCGATGCGGGGCCGCGGCAGCGAGCTTGAGTGGTGCAGGTCGATGTGGAGTAGCGACCACCGCGCCATGTGTGGAGCCAGTGTCTCCATCACCGCTCTCATTTGGGCATCGACCTCCGCCTTCGTTGCCATGAGATCGGAGTCGGCAGATGCCTCAGGCTTCTGCAGAATGTAGACGTAGATGGGATGGTCTCGCGACCACTCGAGATATTCTCGAACACGCGACAGCGGTGTAGGATTCTTGCCAACCCATATGACGAGACGGGTCCAGAAGACGGATACGGACGACATCACCTCTCGCCAATGACCGCACACAGAGGCGATAGACTCCGGGAAAGCAATCTCTATCATCGAGCGTTCGTGTGGTGGCCATTCGCCGTGTTTCCTTTCATCCCATCCCGAAGTGGGCCACAAAGGACGCTTCTGGAGTCTCAGAAGAAGGATACGAAAGATGGCGAGAAGGACATCGGCTGGGAGGTCGTTGATATCAGTGCGCGACATCTGTAGGCTTGTAGTGCACGCGCAAATATCTTCTGCGGTCATTTTCCGTGGGCGGTCGTAGCCTGAGCATCACAATCAGCCAGACGGGACAAACAAACGTGTGCGCTGAGCGTACGTCTCGGCCGGGTTTTATGATTGGAGTCGATGCGTCTATGCCAGCATGCCTATCTCTGCTCCAAACTCATTAGTGAAGAGTGAGCATTTGACCGAAAATGTACCCACCACTAGGAGGGGGTGGTGACAGCACTAGTAAAGTCGTTGCTGGGCCCCGGGGCGACGACGCCGCGCCGCATCGGCAAGTTATCTAACATCGCACAAGCGCCCGCAGGTAGCCTTCTACTCACCAAAGTTTGGCACGTCGTTTACAACACTTCGCGGCAGTGCCCACGATGCCGTCGACATAAAAGATTGTGTATTGCCTAACAGCTTACATCGTACGTCGACTTGTCTTGTCGAGAAAGTATGGGTTGAAATATCGATGGGAGATATAGTAGATTGTAATCGCTCGCTTAAGTCACGATCGTCGCATGAGATCAACGCCCTTGTATTTGCTCGGCTGCCCAATCCGTCCGTATGTTGCTTGGTTTCTTCTTCCGATTGGCTGCCACTCAGCTATCCAGAACGAGTGCATATTCCCGCGCGATTGTCTATTGTTCGTTGAAATACAAAGCGTGCCACAGCGCTTACACCCCCTCCTCTCCACTGAACCACGACTACACCCCCTTCGTGTTACCCCCTGCGACTTACTCAGTCCTTGCCCTTCCTCGAACTAACACTAACACACACTTGTACATCACATACCAAAATGTCCTCTCACCTCTTGAATGCTGATGCTCTTCGCGCACTCAAGCGCCCCGCCGTCCAGAAGATCGCAAAGGTATGCGCCCGTCCCCGTGTCGCGCGCGTTGTCTCGTGCTTCGGTCACTGACCGTCACCGCAACCAGCGCGAAGGCATCAAGGCGAATGGAAAGACGGACGATATTATCTCGGCCTTGCTCGAAGCATACCCCAACGGGGTCGAGCCGTAAGTGGCGGCTTTCGGGTTCGGGCTCTGTGTAGTTAACGTTCATCCAGGCTTGAACCAGTCGTGCCACTTGTCCGCCGCTCGAAAAGGCTCGACACCGCTGAGGAAAAGGCGAAAACGAGCGAGCCCAGCGCGGACAGGGCGAAGAGTAGTGATGTAGCCGAAGTGGAGAAGAAGGCCGATGATGCTGCTCCCGAGATGTCGGCCTACGGAGGCAGCATCTCCCAATGTAAGTCGTTCGCGATCTTCGACAGACAGCATTACTCATCTTCATCAAGACAACCCTTCGCGTCCAGAGCAACGGACTACGCCCCATGGCACCACTCAAAATGCGGTGGCTGCCCAACCGCCTCGCTCCGCTACACCGCCTTCACCCCAGCCCCAGCCCCAACCGACCACTCCGCAACGGCCGGGCACCCCGCAGCTGGTGGCAACACCGCTGGCGGAGGACGACAAGCCCGCTTCTTCACCCTCAAAGGGGGCACGACTCGGTGAGCTGCCGAACGGGGGAAGGCGTATGTGTATCTACCTCTTCTCTGTGGGATGTCACTGAATGGCCGCTACAGTGTCCAGCTTCACGCAACGACTTCAGCCGCGACTCCCGTTCGCTATCACCGACGTCGTTCAAGGGCCATCCAGGCTCGTGAACGACCAACGGCCCGTGCAGCTGCACGAGGAGGAACACCCTACGACAGGTGTTCCCTCTGGCACAGCAGCACAAACCATTCATCAAACAAGAGCTTTAGATGGCGCATCATACTCGATGAGGGACTTTGTTCGCGTCCTCGACGAGCGCAGAATCCAACTCGCGCCCGCTGGTATGGCTCAGTTGAACCCGCGTCCTGTAGACCCTCTCCGAGGGCTTGTCTTCTCTGGCATAGGACATCTCCCAGAGTCACGGACTCCGCCGCCGGCCCTGCCACCTCGTCATCGTCAGGCAGAAGATCTCGGGTCACTTCCGCCGTCATCGCCACCTCAGTCGTCCCCTACTCCCGAGCCTCACTCACCCGTACCGCCAACCCGCGCGCTCCCCATGCCACGCCAGCCGGTATTTACTCTACCGCCTCCGGTACTTTGCGGGCAAGATTGTGGTGGGGCGACGCAGCTTGCCTCGCGCCTCGAGCTCCCTGCTCTTCCTGCTCGGCCACCCGTCTTCTCCTTGCCGAGCCCACCACCCGCGCTGCCGGTAGCAGGCCCATCAAGGCTTCCTTCTGAACCCAGCGCACCGTTTAGGTTCGGACTGCGTAGCTCGCGCTTGCCGACTTCGAGCTCGCCGACTTCGAGCGAGGAGTCGACTGAGACAGCAACCCCACCACCGGCCCCCGCCCCCATCCCCGCCCCGTTTCAGTCGCGGCGGCCGCCCCAGCGCGAGCGTGCCTACACGCGCCTGGACGTGGACTCCCGCCCCAATGAGCAGCCCATCCCCCGACTCCGCCCCGCCCACTTCTCGCCTCCGGCTTCCCGTCGACCTCTGCAGTGGGAGCCCACACTCATAGAACCGCCGCTGAGTGTACCGGAACCGGTGCATGCGGGGCCGTCGAGGATACCTGCGCAGGCACAGGCCCAAGCGAGTTCGTCGAGGCTTCCCGCAGAGGCACAGGCAGGGCCACCAAGGCTTCCCTCACGAGCACCAGCGGCGAGGCCCACAAACCGCCCGCCTCCTCAGCACGAAACAGCTCCAGTCCCCATGGGCATCCGCGATCCCATTGATCCGCGGTTCTTTGTGCCTCTGCCGCCTGCAGAATCAGGGCCGAGCAGGCCAAAGAGGAAAGGTCAGTGCCTTGTTAGCTCGCCTCTGAAACAGTCACTCACCAGCTTGATGTCAGTGATCTCGCCTTTCCATCGGAAGCCACTGCCGCCTCCGAGAGCAGGCCTGACTAGGCCTCGCGGAAGTAAGTCTCTCCTCAGTATGCCTCGTGGCATGACACTCACCAGTTCTATGCCAGTCATTGGACGGCCTAGCCCAGAGCCAAACACTGTTGCCCGTCCGGGGGACAGCATCATGGAAATTGCGAAGCGTCTCGGGATGCTTCCTCAGGTGCTGAAGAACATGTATGACCCGCTGGCCTTCTCTCGTCCTCTTCCGGACAATGAGGCAAACACAACTGCCGACGAGGACGAAGAAGAGCAACTCCCGCTCGCGCTTGACATCTCGTCGGACTCTACAGAGGAGAACATCGAGGACGGCGGTGAGGGCGACGGCATGAACAAGGACGATCGCGCGCCACCAGCCAATGCAGGTATCAACCTACACAAGGACAAGGCGAACAACACAGATAAGGGGAAGGGGAAGGCAGTGGACAATGGGGACGATGCCGGCGATTTCTGGGCAACCAGCGGTAGATTTGTCCCGCCGAGGATTACCGGAGCGAACTCCAGTAACCAGAAGGACCTCGAGGACGAGCGATTCAAAGCTTTCGAGGAGTCCGTGAGGAGAATGGCACACGAGCGAGTGCCAGGGGCGCCGCCTGTGCAAGACGGACCGGCCCACGACTTCGAGTTCGACGTCCACAAGGTCAAGGGATGCTCGGGCGCCGAGATGAAACGGATCGTCGACAACATGCGCATGCTAGCCGAGGCGGTGAGGAAAATCCAGAGCGGGCGGGAGGAGTTGCAATACGACCTCGCGTACAACTCCGCGCTGGCGGAACACATCAACATCCTGAAGATGGTTCTGCTGTCCAAGCGCCTCTGCCTCGAGAGGATGATGCGAAAGATGACGACATTCCGGAGGCGTTCGCACAAGGGCAATGGTAGCAACGGGGGCGACAACAGAGGTCATGATGGTGATGACAGCAGCACAGGTGGCAGTGCTGACAACGACACGGCGAGCGGCGGGAAGGACAACGAGGGTCGGGCAGACGAAGAGAGTGACACTGGTGGCGACGTCCGGGAGCACGAGGGAGAAAGTGGCAACGGGAACGGCGAGAACCACGGGAACAGGCAACTCTCCAGTACGTCGAAGGCTCCCGGCAAGCAAGTGGCTCCGTCAGTGGCTGCTGGCCAGCGAGCAGCGCAGAGGATGGTGCGTCGCATGCAAAGACTACCCTCTAGCCCCATGGCTGGTCCATCGACAAGCGAGACGACGCTGGCCGCTCCCGCGCTCCTCCCCGCTTGGGACGGCACCGCGGCGCAGGGAGCTCAGTCTGGATTTGACACAAGTTCCGACTCGGATTCATCGAGTTCATCGCCTCCCCCCGTCCTCCCATCGGTCACCGCTCGGTTGAGATCTCTGTCACCCAATCCGATCACCCCACCGCTCAGGTCATCCGCGCCCATGCGCCGCCACATGGCGAATGCGCAGAACCTGGTCGCTGGGTTGCCGAGCGGCGTGCTCCGCCCACCGAGCGGTTCCTCAACCTGTAGTGCAGCTGAAGAGCCATCGCGCGTGGGCGGGTTGATGGGAGCGCTCGCTTTGGACACTGCTGGCGGAATATCCAGGGGTACAAGGCTATCATACCCCTCCGCCGCGAGAGCGGGAGAACCGATCTCTCAGTACGAGCCCAGGGAAAGGCCGCCGCCGATTGATAGCGCTGAGGGCCCAGTGTCTACGACGAACGAGAAGAGCGACAGGTGAGTCTCCATAGCGCGCTATAGTGCATTGTAGGTCACTGACCGTTTACCCACAGCAGTACGGGCACAGAGGCAGGTAGCGCGCACCGACGGCCTGCATATTTACCACCCCGGATACCTGGATACGAAGCAAGGTCTGTGCCCTGCCCCAAGAATGGTGACGAGGAGCAGAGGGGAGCGGAGAGGGTAGATCGTTCCGTGCAAGAGGCAAGAGCAAGATGGCTGTACGGGAAAGGGTCGAAGAGCCTCGAGAAGAATGGCAGACAGCCTATCCATGACGATACCGGGCAGGATGAGGACGAGGACGAGGACGAGGATGAGGATGAGCCTGAGGATGACGATGAGCCTGAGGATGAGGATGAGCCTGAGGATGAGGACGAGGAAGAGCCCTACTACGAATTCGCTGGACCGTACGAGGACCCGTATGCCGGCTTCCGAGACCTCCGGGGATCAGCCATTCGAGGACCGTAGCCATCATGGATCGTCCGCTCGTGGCGCACGTCGTGTCTGGGTTTGTGACATCTGACTGCTAGTTGACTGTGGACTCTGTAGTGTAGGATCGCATCCGTCGCGTCATACTTTTCTCTTATTAATCCTGTGTTCTGGGGGTTTGTATCAGCATCGCATTATCTCGAAGAATCATACTCACCTCGCGCACGTGCGCAGAGGAGCAGAAGACATCTTTGCTAGCCATGAACGACTTGGTCACGTAGCATGCGAAGCATCGACGCCATCGCAAAGTGTTGAGTAAGCCAGTTGACTGAACGTGGCACGGAAGAGTCTCGTCACTGCGTGTGAGGCGAAACTTACGTTCGCGCTCTCTTGAATATTCGTGCAAACGCACACGGCGTCTGACGTAGGCGGAGAAGAATCGCGTACGACTATGCAGTGATGGGCTGCACTAACCGCTTCGAGTACAGCGGTGAAGTGGACGTGGCCACTCGGAGTGGGGGAGGGGGTACTAACAGCGGATTGAGGAGGACGGGAGCTGGAGCAAGTTATATATCGTTGGGAGCGCTCAGTCGCGTGGCCAATGGCGAGTCCCAATAATGCCCTGCAGGGCGCAATAATGAGCCGCGGTGCCGGGCGAATCAGACAATCCAACAGTACGTATGGGGCAAGTAGCGAGGCATACGTGCGGATCGTTCCTGACGAGTCCATCGACAAGGGTGGTCAAACAAAGGCAACCAGATCGATGGCGAACGTACTCACATTGTGCCCTTCGTGCAGGCATTGGACCTCGAGGAGACGAGGCCTGAGATCTCTAACAGAATGGCTGCTTCAAATGACGATGGTGCCCTTAGTTCTAGGGTCATCCGACAGTAGTAGAGCTATGGCTGAAGGAGTGGCGAAGAGGTTCATTCCAAGATGGTCCCGGTGCGATCCCACACGCAGGATATCCAGCACCCACGACTCCACGTGCCATGCCTGCTTTCTTCCGCGGAATAAGCGCTACTAGGTCTGAGGGCGAAACCGAAATTCTGCCAAATGCTGAGCGCCATGCGTCGAAAGCGTGAGGACAGAGAAACTTCTAGTTCCGGATGCCCCGCTTCGTGTGGCGAGAGCCGGTGAACATGTCGTACTGTCTGACGCGTCCCTCGTGACACCAGGGAGGTGTTGTGTGGCTTAAGCGGGCCAGGACAACCTGCGATCGGGCAGGGTAATCAGCATGTATGCATGACAGAGTTGAGCACACCATCGTACCGACTCCGATAAAACTTCGGGCCGCCTCGGCTTGTGAGTGTGTTGGCCATTCGTATAGGGTCAAATGACGATAACTGACGAGGTTACCGCAGTCCATACCGCGGGGATGTGATCGTGACGACCATGGTTGGTAAACATTCTAGATAAGATTCACATTGTCCGGACCGTACGGCTATGCAGTTGAGAACTGATACCTGCCTACAGCGCTCGTACAACGCGTATGTGCTGTTGACGAGCGTCGGACTACTATAGTCATATGAGTCGAGGGGTGCGCCCGTCGAAATGCATCTCACAGACAGGCTAAGACTGTGCCCGACCTCGACACACCCTGTAAAGAGAAAATTCAACTGCGCGATTCTCTTGTAACAGAGCTATATTCCGACCTTAGACAGACATGTAGGTCTTACCGTGGCCTTCGTCTCGGACGTCAGGAAAAATGACTATGAATTCCACCGCTTGAACTCGCCTTTCATGCTTACGGGCATCGTACTCGTCCTTCAAGGTGTATGGGGAGCTGGAACTTCTCAGCGGCATACTAATCCCTGGGCGAAGACTTACTGAGGTCCCCGTCCTGTATCATCCTCCGATCCTCTCGTTTCCCGAATTCGCAAGCACAGGCATTATTTTCTTTCTGTTCTGAGGCCAGTTCGTTGCTTGCCCGTAGAGTGAAGCCAGGACTTCAGTCGCCAGCCGGGCAGCTGCCACCGCAGTATCAAGATGCGCCTGAGGTACCTTAGCGTAATGGGAAGATCGCGACGCTGAGGCTAACCACTGCTATGAGTCCGGTGTTATCGTTCCATTGACTGGCCAGCAGGGGTCGAAAAGGAAGATGATGAACATGCGAGAAGAAAGCATCGCGGTGCTCGATGACGTCTTCTCCCGTTCGACTTCAGAATGGCCAGCCGCGACCCCAAGCTTCAGGCTTCTCTGCTCGTTAGCAATTGATATGAGATACTGAGACGGTTTCAAATCAGCAAAAAGGACTCGCCAATACCTTCATAGGTAGTGGCGAGTCACGGGTAGGGCTAAGTAGCGCGACGCGCAAGACTACCTTGGCCATTCGTAGCCATTGACATAGCTACGAAGGACTACGGTCAGCTGAGGTGGACTATAGTTAGCTACAGCGGGCCTTGCAAGTCACAGAGATATTCACTCATACATTGGTGCGTCCTTTTTCCTGATGTTGCACTGAACATACATGAACTGTGAAGTCGGGATGGCATCTGGGGAACATATCCGGGCTCATGACAGAGGAGACAACTGAACGGCATGAAACTTGTGTCTCCTGAGCAGATTTTTCAAACGACCTTGTTGAGGGCAGAGGACGAGTGTATCACAGTCGGGGCGGTACCCAGCTCACTGCCAGCTGGCCAGTCTAAGCCAGCGCTAAGTTCCCAAACATCGCACAAGCGCCCAAAGGAAAATCTGTCTTCTCACGTCGTCCACTCCGTTTCTCGCGACGCCTACGATGTCGACATCCTTCGACATCGCACATAATTAGTGCCTTCTTACTTCAAGCATCGACTCGTCTTCTTGAATTGCTCATGATGCTTGCTGGCGACACAGACTCAAGGGGGCAGCTAATCTAGAGAGGGGCACGGACCTGGCGCCCGTGCGAGCCTTTGTGTTGCTTTGTCTGCGACTGACCCGCGTGTGGAGGCACACAAGCCTCTTGTGCGGAAACGTGGCGGTCAAAGCTTATTTCGATTGTGCGGCACGGCCTTTGTGAGCCACTTCGCCACTGTCAAAGCCACCCAGATAACCCGTATAATAGGTGCGTTTGTGCGCTCCTGGGCGGCATAGCCGCGCCCCCTCTTCCTCTTTCCAACACCACAAACATCCCCGCGTGTTGAAGCTTTTGGAAGTGGAAGACGACGATGGCTGCTGTGCACTCAATCTACATCCCTGCACTTGCTGCGCCCAGGGAGCCGTGCTCCCTTCAACTCGATATCTACTCGAAGAACAATCGGTGGGGCCCTCCGGTTGCCCCAGCGACGAGGTTCTCCTCGCCCTCTTCATCATCATCATCATCATCAGCCTCCAGCGCGAGCCTCACCCTCTATGAAGACGAGGACGGCTGGTACGACTTCTGCAAGGCCGACGTCGACTCGCTCGCGTCTGATAGCACCGACGCCACATCCGAGTCGCAGTCCTCCACCGAGCAGGTGCGACCCCTTACCCACTCACAATGGCTGCACCAGTTCGCCGAGCAAGCGCGCCGCGCGCACATGCGCAACATCGCGCGGTCGCTCGACGTCGCCTCTTGCCCCTGCCTGCCCACCGCCGCGAGCACTTCCGCGTACCCAGATACCGAGTACCAGAAGCCCGAGCCAGCGCTCTTGCAGGTCAAGCAGCCCTGGCTCACGCCTTTCCGCCGCGGGTGCGTGACCACTGATCCTAAGGCGCGCCGTGTGCACGCGCACAGTGTGGTCGCCCTCGGCGACTGGGACGCCGACGGCCTGTTCGAGCTCGCGAACAAGGTGGTCGGCCGCGCCTCGGAGGGCTACACAGAAGAGCTTATCCTGCTCGCGCCCTTCACGCGCGACCTCGTGGACTGTCTGGCGGAGGATGTGGGGACGGCGGAGGCGGGGCTGTTCAGGGAGTTCGTGTGCGAGTGCCTCCTCACCGAGTTCGCGGTCTGGTGGGACATGGTGAGTCGGCGCTGCCCTCACGCAGCTCGCGCGATGCTGAGATTCTGCCCGCGCAGGACCTACCCACGTCCGTAGCTATGCTGCGATACGAGTCGCTCTGGGACGTCACTCGCTTCTTCGATACCGCCTTCGCGCTCGCCACCCTCGTCGGGCAGGCCTTCCAACACGGCGTCCTCCCCGCCCACGCTGTATATCAGTGCCTCGTGCTCCTCGTCCGGAAGCTCTGCATCATCGAGCAGGTCCAAGCAGTCCACGCGATCATTGTGCACGCAGACGGGGCCCTCTACGACGGGCGCACGCTGCCGCTGCTCATGAGAGTGTTCAAGTTCCGGGCGATGCGCGTGCCGGCGGGAACGAGCGTGCTGTGGGAGCCATATACGCGTCAGCACGTGGGGACGTACGTCGCGGTAAGTGCGATCGCTTGAGCTACGCGTAGTCGCCTGACCGACCAATCCGACTGCAGGAGATCGCAGCTTCTCTGCGTGCCTGGCAGAAGGCTGGCCCTTCTCGCAACCAGCAGCGCAAGGATCAAAGGATGAAGTGCGACAAGAATGCGTCCGCCTCGACCTCACCGGCAGAGTCTGCTTGCAGCCTGCAGGATCTGGATCCATCAGACGACGTGATATCCACTTGCCCGGGCCAGCAGACGAAACGGGCTCGACCGGCACCCGTGCTCTACAGCGACGCAGTCAAGAAGCGGAAGAAGACGTAGGCCCTCCGTCGCCACACGGAGATCACACAGATCCAGATACCAGACCCGCTGTACCACCACTGACTCGTACTGTACATATGTACTCTAGCCGCAGCAGCCGCGGGAGGCACACCGGACGTTGATATCCCTGTAGTTGAGTGTACCGATACATTGCAGCATCCCGCGGGGCGCTGTGTCTGCCCTGTACAGTGCTCATGAGGTGCGCTTCTGGGCGGGGACATGCTCGCGTGCCCAGCGCGCGGTGTCGAGCGTTGCGTTCCAGAGGGGGTCCAGCGGTGGGAGCTGCCAGCTCTCGTCTGCGTCTGGGGGTGGGAAGAGCGCGAGGGCGGCGAGGGAGAGATACGTATGATAGGGATCTACAGAGAGTCAATGGACAGACATCAACCAAGCGCGCATGGGGCTTACCAGCACGCTCGCCTGGTGCTTTTGCTATCCCGCCGAACTTGAATTGACATTGGTGCATGAAGGATGCTAGTGCTGTGGTGTCGACCGCCTCGCCCGCATCGAGCATCTGTGCAGAGAGTGATTAGGGGGCGATACGGCTCCTGCGATGGCCGGTACGTACACTCAGAGACGCGCCGCACCAGAAGCAGTAGCAGGCGTCGGCGATCTTGTTCGTGCGTCCGGAGAACCCTCCGGAAGACGACTGGTTGGCGGAGAGCCACCGGACCGTGCGTAGACGTTCCGCGGGTGCGACGCGCGATCCCCAGGATGAAGTCGGCGTGGGCGGTGCGAGCTTGAGGGATGCTAGGGCGCAGTATGTCGTGCCTCCTGTACCTGGGATGAGGGCGCACACGACGAGTATCGACGAAGTGCCGTACCTAGAGCCTCGCCGTCAGGTGTCTGGCCGTATCCGCCTTCATAACTCTGTCAGGTAATCAGTACTCATTGTTTATGGGGGGTGGGCTGGGACCCACACTACATCGTTGAATGAAGGCTATCGCACGATCCAAGTCCATGCCGGACCAGTCATCCAGGAGACTGCAGATAACGAAGGCGCAGTAAGTGGTGCGTAGATCGGCTTCCCCGCCGATAGGTAGAGCTGAAAAGCTGAACATCACAAGGTGTCAGTGCTACTGGAGACAGGAACCAAAACGGGGGAGCGAGGGACGTGCCTTCCATCGTCACGCTGACAGGAGCGAACGAATCGCAGTATGCCCGCACGATCTAGTCTCACGAAGTCGTCTCGTAGGATAGCGAGAGACATCAGGGCCGTGTAGGTCATGATGAGATGGGGGACATCGTATTCCGTGTGATCATCAGACAGCTGCCACGGGGGCCAGTGGGTAGACTGTACAAGAGCACAGATGTAGAACATACTTTGTAGTCCTCTGGAGCCATGTATGGGCTTGGCCGGAATCCGGTCCCGTACTTCCCATCTGCGATTACCGTGGGCCGTCGTCGATGTGTACTAGGCAGTGAAGAGCTACGGACGTGTCTGTTGCTCCCAGATCCATTCTCGCCAGTGAATCCGTCCTGCCTCAGGCACTTGGGAATCGAGAACGCCTAGAAGGTCGAGCGTGCCTAAGCAGTAGAATACGACGGCAAGCCTGTGCACGCATCAAGATGTGGGCATTATACAGGAGGATGGCGAAAGCACATACCGCGAGGGGTCGACTTCAACTTGTGAGAATGGGAGGCCCGAGAGACATAACTGGGCCAACTTGGCGTGGCCTCTGCGATTGAGTGTCCGAGATACGGGAGGGACTTCAGGCATTCGAAGACGGAGACTCAGCGAGTCGGAGCCAGTGCAGGCAGCGCTAATAGTAAACTCCGGCAGAGCGGTTGTACACGTGAGAGACGCGTCTGTGGCTGCAAGGGCATAACATATTACATAATTCGGATACTTAGGCAGGACACCCCTATAGTATCGATCGGTCGGCTTTGATACTCGTACTGCATCCTCTCGCAAGCGTACGCCTACGTACGAGTCGCCGCCGAGGAAATATACGATTCTTGGATAAGCAGTGAGTGTGACGATATGTGATGTATCCGAACTATGTTTTCAATCCACCCCTTTCATTGCAGAGAGCTCGCGTAGCGACTTCAGAGGCCATGGGAGGAAAAACACTGGTTCAATCATCGCTCGAAGACGGAAAAACACCACAAATCACCATCGAAGATCTACCGTCAGACGTCCTTCTAGTCATATCTCACAACCTACTCAGCGTTACCCGCAAGTCCAAGCCTATCTTCCCATACGCACTTTCAATGACAGAGGAGAACCGAAGGATCGAGCAATGGCCGTCGTGCGACAGCTACATCGTAGGTCCCCCATTTCTCGAGTCTATCGCATCTGTCTATCCCCGCTGGCGAGACGCGATGTCGGCCGTGTCTACATTCTGGACTCGCCTGGTCGCCTGGGTTGGCAGATCGGACCCTACGCCTCTATTGCGTGTCCGCCAGTACCTCGAACTTTCACGAAAACTTAACTTCGAAGTGTACATCCTGCAGCGTCCCTAGGAATCCGAGTCTGTCCAGGAGAAGGCGCAGGTGCGAGACCAAGTAGGCTCCGTCATGGAATTGCTCGCGCCCCACATGGAGCGCTGGTCGCTGCTCCGCATACAGCTTCACCAGGCGAGTGGACTTCCCCGGCCCCGCATCGAGCTCGTCGGGCGCGCAGAGAAGCTCATGACGTTGTTGCTCGAATCCGTAACCACTCCATATGATCAAACGGCCGTTGCAGAATTCCACACGCCGGTACTGCAGGCCCTGGGTATGCCTGGCTCCTACTTCCGGCACTCGTACGTGGACCCGTTCCCCCAAACACTCATGCCCCCTATGCTGGTCTACATCGCTCTCTCGAAGTACGGCCCACAGCACCCACCGCTTGCCCTGGGCGACATGCTCAGGTGTATGTTCAGCTGCGAGATACTGTCCGCACTCTCGCTGGACGGGCTCGACTTGGACTGCTCACACACGGGGCCTCCCCTCGTCCAAATCGAAGACGAACCCTTCCTCAGGGACGGCGCGATGCATTTGGTGGCCATGGACGGCAAAGTCATCCACGAGCTCGACCGGCTCCTCCACTACCCCTACGTCGGCATGCGTTATTATACTCGGTGCGTGAACGTCCCCGTCCGCATGTTCGGGGGGTCGTTCAACATCTGTCTGGATGACATTGCGCAGCCCACGGCGCTCTCCAGCTTCCTCGCCGCTATCGAGGGCCGCGTGCCGTGCAACGAAGCAACGATCACGAATTGCGACGGCCTGCAAGACGGCGTGCTGCGCGTGCTCTCGCAGCCGATACCTGGCGCAAACCCGGGCGACGAGTGGCCCTGCCAGCGCCTCGAGGAGCTAAGGCTGGATGGCTGTCGGAGGTTCACTAGCTAGTAGCTCGGCGTTACGCATGTTCGTCCAAACGCGCCGCGAGATGCACGTGGCCTCTGGCTTCGCGGAGGAAGATTATCCAATTCACGGTTACGTCGATCGCTGTGCTGTATGTCCATAATTGCTGCAAACTCGCGGAGAAAGATAAGAAGTGGCTCGATGCCAATGCCGCCGATGTCTGTTGGGATGATTGGCATGGAGGATACGAGCATGATGGCATCCTGTCTGCATAGCTTACATGGACAATAGCACCAGCCTCGTTTGTGATTATATACAGCATCAATCATCTTTGATGGCGAAGCGTCTCTTCTTTGTACCTACAGAGACTCACAGGACGGTGCACAGGAAGAAGCAACAAAACCAGTACACAATCATCAGCAGAATCATCAATAGTTGTCTTCAAACCATCGCTGATCCTCTCCTGAGAACTCACGGCAATCCACCAGCCCCAGGCTTCTCACTGATGACATCTCGTAACCGTCCTCGCCGTCCTCCACGAAGTTGGTTTGCGCGTGTACCGCAAGGCGGGTCTCGAGGAAAAAGCGCAGGGAGTGGCCTTCGAACTGCGTGCACTCCCGAATATAGAGGTTCTTCAGGTGCCGACAGAAGCGCATGTTCCCCTGCTCCGACATGAGCGTAAGCACCGCCAACACTTCGGAACAGAACCCGTCGCAGCGCGCGATCGAGGCCTCGCGCATCGCAGCGTTGCCGCCAAGCAGGACGATCACGGACGTCGGGTCCGCAATGTCTTCCATGTCGAGGTAGTACGAGGACCCGACATGGCAGAGCTCGGAGAACGAGCAGCGCGTGTACGACGACCGTTCGACGTACGGGTAGTCGAGGAGCCGGTAGTACTCTCCCATCACGTCGCCGTGGATGTCGGTGAAGTGCACGTCGACATACCAGTCGAACCGGGAACGCGGGTCGAGTTCGTAGATCGAGGGCCCTGCGTAGGAGCAGTCGAGCGGGAGGTCCGTGAGACTGAGGTACTGCAGCTTCTTGCAGGTCACGAGACATGAGAGGAGGTCGAACATTGGGAAGGGTGGGTGGCGGGAATCGTAACCGGAGATGCTGAGGTCATCCAGCTCGGGAGGCATGGGGAAGTGAGGGAACGGGCGCACGTACGACTCGCGGAAGTGCACGCCGCTGATGACTAGCTTGTCCATTTCGGGCGAATCGAATTCGCCCGCCACAGCCATTTGTTCACTGAGATCACTATCATCCACGGAAAATTCCAGTTGTAACTTCGTGAGCTTGTCGGCATGCCCGACAAGTTCAAACCGAGGGCGGGGAATAGAGCTGGAGTAGACAAGCTTGGCGTAGAGAACCCTCCATCGCTTCATCTGGGAGGCGAGCACCTTTATAGCAGCATCAGCCTGGGCCTTCACTTGGGCCGCCCCCGAGACGGCAGGAACAGCGTCGGACACCCTAGGTTTCTCTAGAATGTAGATGTCGATGGGGCGGTCTCGAGAACATGCGAGGTACTCGCTGATCTGCGACAACGGCGTAGGGCGTTCGCCAACCCATATGACCAGGCGTGTCCAGAAGAAAGACGCGCTGGACATGACCCCTCTCCAATGGCGGCAGACAGTGCCGAGATTCTCCGTGAATGTACGCTCGGGCATAGTTGTGTCGTAAGCTGGCCATGGCTCAAGATTGCCATCATTCCAGCCTAGCGGCGTTAGCCCTAGTTTGACAAAAACATCTGGTGGCCGGATGTCCAAGAGAAGTTCGCGGAGAATAACGAGAAGGATATCCGGCGGCAGATCGTTGACATTGACTCGATGA
>KE504150.1:245851-344380 GCA_000344655.2 Fomitopsis schrenkii
AGCATTTCTCCACGGATGCCGTCCAGGCATATGGCCGCTTCCCTGTTGCTGAGGAATGCTGCCGTCCATTGAACGAGTTGGAGAGGGAGGTGTTTTGCCCGCATGACGTTGAGGAGTCGATCGTGGTTGACGAAGTCGAAGAATCCCTTGATATCAAAGGTAAGTGCCGACGTTACTCGTCCATGGTTCTGTGCAGCCTCAACGTCATGTACAAAGGTTAGTATTGCGTCATCCGTGGAGCTGGCTGGTCGTCCTCCGAATTGGTTGGCGGGTACAAGGTTATGTTTTGCAACTAAGTATGCCAGGCGGTTAGCGACGATCCGCTCGAGGACTTTACCCATGCACTCCAGTAGCTGGATAAGGCGGTATGCGCGGGGATTGCTGTAGTCTGGCTTGCCTGGCTTGGGTATTGCTACGGCGATCGCCTTCCGCCAGGCGTTGGGGTGGTATCCTGCGCGAAGGCAATGATTCATCAGTGCATGTATTGTGTCCGGTACTACTTCCCATGCCCAGCGGATGGCACGGAATTGGCATTGTGAGAGGCCCGGGGCTTTGTCTGCCCCTTGTTCGAATATGGAACTTCGCACCTCTTCCTGTGTAACGTCTTCGTGTTCGAAGTCTCCTTCATGCGGGTCTTCTAGGTTCGTTTCCGGTACATCGTTGAGCGGTGGTGGTGGTTGGAACAGTTCATCTCGGAGTGCGTCGCACTTGTCGGCGTGTTTGATCGCTGGGTCTTGGTCCGGGCCTCTCGAGATGGCTGGTGACATATACGTACGTGTTCCCTTGCCCCATCTTGTGAACTTCCATATGTCGGGGGTCTCGGCTTCTTCTAGCGTCTCTGTTATCCACTTCTGTCGGGCTGACTTGTACAGTCGTTTGAAGTAGTGTCTTGACTTCTTGATCTTCACGTTGACCGCTCGCGCTTGCGTTCCCCATTGTTGCGCGTGTGCTAAGCTCTGTGCTCTTAGGTCAGTGATCATCTTGGCTGCCTTCTGCAGTCCCTGGTTCCACCACGGGCGTGCTCTGTCGCTTGGTTTTCGGACTTTTGCAGCTTCCTTGTTAGCCTCCTGCATAGCCTTCGTGATGGCGTCTGCTGCGTCTAGTTCCGTGGCCGTCAGTGTATCTTGTGTACGCCGGAGTGCCTGTAGCGGTTGATCTTGGGTGAGGAGTGCCTTGCGGAATGCATCGCGCCACTTAGCTGGGTCTGTGTCCTTCAGGTTGTATCTCTCTCCGGTGATGTTCTCTACCTCTACCGCCCCGTAGTCGATTGTCCAGCGTAGGGCGAGGTGATCGGATCCAAAGGAGCTGTCGTTGTCGATGCACCAATCCTTTGTTGTGTCTAGTGTTGTCGCCGCCAGGTTGGTGAACGTGAGGTCGAGCGTTGACCAGGTCTTGTACGAGTGGGAGAAGAATGTCGGCTCTCCCTTCGTATTCTTGATTGTGTACCCATGTTGCACCAGCCAGTCCGTCGTCTGTTCTGTCGATTCCTTCGCGGGTTCTGCTGTCCTTGACCAAAGTGGGTGGTGTAGGTTCCAGTCGCCGGAGATGACCACCGGGGTTGCCGTTGGGAGGATTAGCTTCTGTAGCCGTTTTGCTGCTGACTTCCGTCCTTGCTTCTTGTCGTCGTTGTAGATATTTACCAGGATCGTGGGCGGGTGTGGTGCCTGCACAATCTCCAGTACCTGTATATCGAGATCATTAGCGATGTCGGCTCTGAGCGTGACTGTGAAATCCTCTCTGCGCCGTGTGTAGGCCATTGTCCGTGGCCTTTGGTCCTTCTTGATGGATGAGATTGGGAGGATTGGCGTCCATCCTGCTGCTGCTTCTGATACTGGTCCTTGTGTTTCATTTCCAATGTTTCCCCACCAGGGTTTGGTGAGGAGGATTAAGTCTGCAGAGTCGTCAGCGGTAGTGGAGTTCAGTAATGCATGGATCACCGAATTTTGACGGTTTGCGTTGAGCTGTATGACTCGGATTGGTTTACTTATCATTTGTATCTTCGATTTGCATTGCCGTCGTTTGTGGTGATTGGGGCGGACTTGGTCCGAGTGCGCTCATCATGGCCACCGCTCTCTGAAAGTCGCCGTCAGCAAGTTCCAGCGTGGCTTTACACTCAGCTCTGTCCGCTTCCGGGAATCGCTTGGTGAGCGCCTCCAGGTGTTCTGCCTGTCGTTTCTCGTTTTCTGCCTCTAGGACTGCGAACCTGTTCTGTTCTGCCTGCGCGTCTCGCCGCTGTGCTTGGCTTGGCGTTGTTGGGTTTGGGTTTGGCGTGACTTCGATCCATCCTCCCTTCTTCGCTGCTTTGCTTCCCTTGCTCGGTTTTGACTTGGTTATACCTATGGCTCGTTCTCTAACAGCGCAGTTACGGAACGTCGCCGTATGTGGTCCATTACAGTTAGCGCAGAATCGGTCTAGGAAATGGCCATGGTGGTACGGCATGCCTGTGGCCATGCTAATGTCGTCTCCGTTCATGTCTTTGCACTCTGTGCATACGTGGTTAGCTTCGCTATGGTCATCCTTCCCGCATATCCGGCATCGTTCCGCCTTCTTGCACCGTGTTCTTGTGTGTCCGAATTCCCAACATTGGCTGCATTGCATAGCGGGCGGTTTGTCGGCATATCGTTTGGCTTGCGCGAAGTTTCCTCCGATGGCGAGGTTCTGGACTCGTGTTACTAAGAAAGTGGCATCAGCTTCTGTCTTAAGTGCAAGGACTACGGACGAGTGTGTGTTATACTCGATATCGGCGCGGTGGCGCATCCATCGTGGCAGGTCGTGTACCGCCATTCTTGCGTAATCGGGGTTGAGTGCTCGCAGTTCGTTCTCGATCTCCTGGGGTGTCCGGACTAGTCCTGTGCGTTCGTTTCGGACGCCGACTCCATTCAGTTGTACCTTGTACCATCTCTCGTCTGGTCGTATCCTCGTAGGGCGGTCTCCTGCAATGTACTGGATGAAGTTCTCTGCGAACGTAGCCAGGTCTCCTGCCGACTGGTCAGCGCGTGTAAAAACAATGCAGTTGTTTTGGGCGTTGAACTTAACGTTCACTACCCGTAGTCTTCGGCTTTCATCCGCGCTTTGTAGCACTTCGTTGATGTGCTTTACGATCTCTACCTCTGCTGGTCTGTCCTTGGGGCCAGGGCCGTTCTCAATCTCGACGATGAGTCGCGAGGGGTGGTATGCCGCGAGTGGGTTGGTGATCGCTGGTCGCGCAAGTGGTTCCCTTCTTGACTTGGGCTTGATCGGCTTCGATGTTGCTGTGGTTGTGGTTGGGCCTGTCCGAGCCTGTGGGGTATTCGTTGTGGTTTTTGTCGGTTCGGTGTAACTTATCTCAGTGTCGACTGCGTCTGCCCAGCTGTTGTTAGTTGTCGGTGCGGTGTTCGTGTTTGCCGCTCGCGCTTCCATGGTGTCGATCCTATTTGTTAGCCGTTCCATTGTCCGTACGACTTCCTGGAGGACAGCGTCTCGTTCGGTTCCCGCTGCTGGGGATGGGTCGGGGGTCTTTGCTTCAGGTAGGATGCGCTGTGCAATGCTTTGAGTAAGCTCGATTATGGATCGCGTGTACTCAGCGTGTATCGAGGTTGTCTTCAGTATCTCGGCTGCCTGTTTCAGCGCCATGTCTAGTATTCTCATTTCTGCCGTTCCCGTGGCCTCTCGCTCTCCCCGTGCGTCTTCATCGGGTTGTCCAGTGTGCTCGTCGTTCATGATCTCATCCTCAGGGGTCCCCTTGTTCTGTTCGTCCGGATCTAGCTCGTTCTGTACTGAGGCGTCGAGGCTGGTTCCTGTCGGATTAGGCGCCCTCTCTGGCGCGCTACCTACAGTGTGTCCGAGGTCGCGGGGGTTCGCCGACTTCGACGTGCTGCTTATCGTATTGCTAGGGTATGGACGATGCCGTGTGGTGTTTCCACCTTTTTCTCCCTCTTGGGGAGGAGGGTGACCTCTTGTCATGCGCGGGTGTCTCTCTTTTCCAAGCGTGGGAAAGTTCGAGACAGTCGTGGTGCGTGAGAGAGGAGCGTTTAGATATCGGTGTCGGCGACGTCGTGTTCAAAGTTCAGATTGCACGTGAGCGTAGTCCCCACGCCGCGAGCGGGGAACGGGCGCCTGACAGAGTGTCCCCGACGCCATGATGATGTTGTCAACGCACTCTACAGTCCTTCCCTTCAGCTTCAGTACTTGGTCGCGTTCATAACTAAGCTTCGCCTGTATTGACCTGCTGTGAACTGTGCACATACACACTCTTGTCGGTAGACTCAATCACAGTTTGATATTCGCGCAATTCGCCTGTCATAGCGGGCACCACAATCTCCACGACCGACTCGGACTTGCCAGTGGGAGTCTCGGTACGGCATGCCCTGTGTTTTGCAGGCTGTAGTGGCTGACTGGCTCTCATCCCATCTAGGCGTATTCAGGATGCATGGATTCTACATGTGAACCTTACGGAGCAAAGGCTCAAGTTGCACACGTCGATGGCCCCCAAAGACCACTCACCGTGAACGATCTTCCACTTGATATCCTCCTCCTTATCTTTCGTCACCTCCTTCTCACTGTTCGGAGTCCTAATGGTCGGGTGGGATTGGGATTGATGCCCATAGGCTGGCTCGACCGTGGCCTGCATACAAGACGACCATGCTCGAGCGTACATTCACACAAACTCTCGGCGCTGTCTGCTGCGTCCTTCTTCTGGATGCGTCTGGTCATATGGGTTGGCGAACGTCCTACGCCCTCGTCGCAGATCCGCGAGCACCTTACGTGATCCCGAGACCGACCCATCGACATCTACATCCTGGAGAAATCTACCAACTCTACAGGACTCGGACCGGGCTTCGTGGACATGGTCCAAGTCAGGGAACAGGTCAGAGCCGCACTGGAGGTGCTTGCTTTCTAGATGAATCGGTGGCGAGTGATCTGCGTCAGGCTTGGGTACGCCAGCTCTATCCCTCGTCCTCGCATCGACCTCGTCAGATGACGACATGCTCAAAACTAATAAACTCGACTATTACTTCGACAATTGGGTTTCATTTCAACGCACGCCGCTACCTCGCGAGTTCTACACGCCAACATGACAAGGCTTGGTCATCAGTGGCGTGCACTTCCGCGAGTGGTATGTGCGGATATTCCCTCAATTCTCTATGCCGCCCAAGTTGCGCGAGCTCAGCGTCTGCGGCTATGACTACGGACACCCTCCTTTTCCGATGGTCGACATCCTCACATGTCTTACCCGCTGCCAGAATCTTAGCCGGCTTCACCTCACCGACTTCCGCCTCGACTGCTCCTACTCAGGGCCATCCGTCTTCGCTCTCGACTCTGCGAACTCGGACGCCCGCCTCAACTGTGCCGCGGACGTCCACTTCACCGACATGCATGCCGACTCCATTGGCGAGTACCACCGGCTCCTCGACTATCCGTATGTCCAACGGGTGTCCTACACACGCTGCTCGCTGCGCTCGTCCTGCGGCGTCGGGAAGTCATACTACAGTATCTCGACATGGAGGACATCGCAGTTCCGACGCCGTGCTTAGCATGCTCGGCAGCAACCGCGAGATCTGTGAAGCCTCGCTCAGGCGCTGCAGCGGGCTCCTGCCTACCGTCCTCCATACACTCTCGTCGGGCCAGGGCGACATACAGTCCTGCCCGCACCTGCAATGCCTCTACGTCCGGGAGTGCATGTACTTCGCTGGCTCCGATCTGCGCTTCTTCCTTGAGGCCCGCGTCAGAGTGCATGCCCTGACTAACTTTGTGGAGGATGGCCATGAGGGCTACGTTATGTCGTCAGTCAGGAAGCTGAGTGTGTCGCACTGCCGAAAATTCCCAGGAGAAGATGAGGAGCGGTTCGGGGAAAATCATGGAAAATGTTTTAGACGATCCAAAAGCTGTAGTGTGCGTTGCAACTTGCGTGTCTATGCTTGCGGTGTGTATCGATATTCAGCCTGCACCTAGATACGAACCTCCAGTGATATGGCTTTTGCAACAAGTGTGTCTCCGGCCGCGCGAACAAGCATACAAACCCAATGTGGCAAAGCTAAGCCACGAGTCGCTCAACCTCACATCTCGCAGTCGAGCTCCCTAGGACTCAACTCTTCGCAAGGGGACAGCCTCTGGTTCATAGAGTTCAAATATTGTGAGATTAATGGGCAAGTTAACAATAACATGATAACATCCTGAGTGCATCCTTTCGTAACATAACATGATAACATCCTCTCGTATTGTTGAATTAGATTCCAGCTGTTCTAGATTGCGGGTATGGACATGAAGTAGGACTGTCAGCCTGGGGGAAGAAGATCCAGATAAACTATCGATTGGCCAAGATCCCAAGAAGACTCACTTTATGCAGTCACATCTTATGTTTGCCGTGAAGATACACAGATGCCTCAGGATCGCCTATGCTGTCGATCGTGTCTAGGCTCGATCGCTTGAAAAACGCATTGCAGTCAAAACCATGCTTCACGTGTCGGCAAAAATTGGGGACTCACCGGGGTCCGCGTGGAGAAGTCTTCCAGTGGTACAACCATGGTGTCTGGTCTTCCCTCTGGGGGAACCATCGGCGTGTTCAGCAGGACATGCAAAGTCGTGAAGAAAGAAGTCGAGAACGGCATGACGGTGTGCAGGTCGTGAAGGGGTCGTGAAGGGTGCAGTACGGGTACGGGTGGCTGGGGTGGATTGTGAGGTTATACGTCCGCGGGGAGGGGTCTTATAGTCAGCCTATCCGTGCGAGACGCACGTATGTCATCGAGCGGGAGCTAATACCGGAGGCCGCGGCTCGACGCGCCCCGATGATGTCAGCGTCGCGCCCCCTATAACGCGGTCTCGTGACGAAGCTCCACCTCAAGCCGGATTCACATCTGGATTTGTACTCGAGTGTAGCGGGCATTCAACTACTATATAATATACTTACTGCACGCAATCAAGAGAACAGTGCCTTATGTACTGAACCAATATCATACTTAGTCTCTTTTAATTAGGGATTTATGAACGGAGGCTGGCTGAGATCTCAGGCTCGGATCTCACCCTGATTTGAAGTAGTAAGTACTTATCGGAGCGGCGGAACATTAGTGACTGAGAGTACATCCCCACGAGCTCCAGCTATGGGGCTGTCAAGTCATTCAATGGTCCGGCGCTGGTAAAGCACAGAATGGCATAGCAGAGCCGCTATAGCAAGAACATCATACAGCCTGGGCAGATATTTCGAACAGAGCTGACTCAGAGCATGAGTCATCGTGGGAGCTGTCTTGCGCGACCTTCCGGGGGGGTCGAAGAGCTTGAAGACCAGGTCGGACTACCAGCCATCCGCTAATCATCCTACATAAGTCGACAGCTTGTCAACTGCGATTGCAATGACCGACGTGAAAGTAGCCATCATCACTGGCGCTTCATCTGGTACGTCCTAGCACCGAGCGTCCTTTCACGGCCACATGTAAAGTGGAAACACGCAGGTATCGGCCAGAAGAGCGCCATCGCGTTGTCAAAAGCGGGATGGTCGCTCACGCTCTTCGCGCGGCGGCACGAGGAGCTGCTCAGCACGAAGGCGATGTGCGCCAACCAGGATCAGGTCATCGTCGTCCAGGGCGACGTGACCGACGAGCATGGGGTGCAGCGCATGTTCCGAAAGACAGTTGACCACTTTGGTAGGGCCTAATACGAAGGCATCCTCGCCAGCTCTAACAACCCTTCCCAGGACGCTTGGATTTGCTCTTCAATGTAAGCCCGTCGTCGTTTGGAGAGCCCCTGATCCCTCAAAGCATCCCACAGAACGCGGGCGTCAGCGCACCCGCGGTGCCCATTGAGGACCTCTCGCTCGAGAAGTTCCAACAGGTGACGAACATCAACCTCATCGGGACATTCCTCTGCACGCGGGAGGCGGTCAGGATCTTCAAGGCACAGGTGCCCCAGGGTGGGCGCATCATCAACAACGGCTCCATCTCCGCGTACACGCCCCGCCCGCACTCCGCGCCATACACCGCGACGAAGCACGCCGTGCTCGGGATGACCAAGTCGACCCTTCTAGATGGGCGCAAGTACAACATTACCTGCACCCAGATCGATGTCGGTGCGTGCGACTGCGACGCGTGCGGTGGGTTGTGTTTGGGTGACGATGACTCCTTTGGTACTAGGCAACGCTGCAACAGATATGGCTGGTGGCCATGCGGGCGGGACCTTGCAAGCCAACGGAGAGGTGGCTGCCGAGCATATGATGGACGCTGAGCACGTCGGCGATACCGTCGCTTACGTTGCGGGCTTGCCCCTCGACGTCACCATGCTCACTGTGAACATAATGTACGTCGATGATTCGGGTACCTCCACTGGCAACGCCCTGACACAAACGGTGCATAGGGCAACGCGTATGCCATTTGTAGGCAGAGGCTGAGAGGGACCCTCGAGACATGAAGCAAGATGGAAAGGCGGAGATGTACGATATCGACCTCATGGACTACGAGCCGTTGCACGGGCACACATAGCGACGATCCACGCAGGGCAAATCAATAACTGCTGAGTGATGACAACACGCTGCGAGCTTTTAGGCACTGGGACGTACGCCAAGATCGAACGTAGACGCAATGACGTCCTGCACGCCCTCCTGGAGACCGACCTTACTATGCGAGCCCCAGTTCGTCTCCACGTACACCACCGTCCCGTACGTGCCTTCAAACCGCTCCACTGTCCCGAATGCGGGCACCTCGACCTTGCGGATGAGGGCAGTCCGCGCTTCTTTGCGCTTCTTCTGCGCTTCGGTGAAGGCTTGGAAGTGCTCGTGGGAGACGGGCGTCCCCGGCTTGTCCGGGAGAGGCACGTCGGGCGGGAGGAGAGGGTCGAGGAGCT
Source organism: Fomitopsis schrenkii (assembly GCA_000344655.2). Lineage (NCBI taxonomy): Eukaryota > Fungi > Basidiomycota > Agaricomycetes > Polyporales > Fomitopsidaceae > Fomitopsis > Fomitopsis schrenkii. The sequence goes on from KE504150.1 coordinate 254,660, forward strand.
TGTCCAAGAGGGTGCGTGAGTGTGAGTGCGGGATGTCATAGTCGTCGGTCGAGTGAGCGATGAGGGTTGGCACGTTGAATTCCTGCCAATCAAGGTTGCTCAGTGGGTCAGTGATGGATATGCGCGCTGCGCACATGTATGAGTGACAACGTGTCGTATGCTTCGCTCGCCAACCTCTTAAGGATTTCTGAACATTTTAACGTTAGCACCCCGAACCCTAACACACAACGAGAGCATGCGTACTGCGTCCGAGGGCAGAACTCTGTAGCGGCTGCAACACGGGGATCCCCCACAGGTTGTAAGTGTCGAGGAGCGTCGCCATGCTCGAGAACGGCGCAAGGAGCGCTATGCCGCGGGGCTTGACGCCCTCACGCGCCAGTCGCGAACCTAGCTTGCCGGAGACACCCGTCCCGAGGCTGTGCCCGACGATGAGCACGTCCTCAGGCTTCGCCCCGCGCTCCATGAGCCAACTCCAGGCTGCGTACGCGTCGAGTGCGAGGCCCTCTTCGAACGGCGACCCCTCGCTGTTCCCGAAACCGCGGTAGTCGATCGCGAAGATGTTTGCGTTCAAGCGGGAGGTCAAAGCGATGTACTGCTGGACGCGCCAGGTGGTTGCGCGCGAGCCGGCTGAACCGTGGAAGTAGAGGATGGTCGGCGTCGACTTGATCGCGTCCTCTACTGTCGCGATGTCTGGTTGCGAGTATGGCTGTGACGAGGATGTGCGGAGGGTCTGGTAGTACGGATCTGCGAGGATGAACCATGCGCCTAGTGAAAGATTGTCGGAAGTGTGGACTCTCAGGTCAGCCGTCTTGCCCGCTGTGCGCAAAGGAGACTTTTAGCTGGCAATGTAGCGGTGACGCGTTTCGGAGCCGTCAAGAATGCCAATGTATGTACTCACGTGCGAGGCCATACTGCTCAGGGACGTCGTATGTCCGGTGAAATGGTTCATTGATCCAATGTTCATAAGCAACACTATTGAACGCTAGCTCAGCCAACGCCAACATCACGTATGCGCGCGCGCTTACTGTCTTTGGATGAAAGGCACGGAGAGCAGTGCGATCATCAGAGCGTAGCCCCCAGCAAGCCAAAACGCGAATTTGTGTGCCCGTGTCAGGAAGCCATGGTTTGGGTGGACTCGATCGTCAGCCATTGCGAAGGCCACGCGTTGACCGTGGCAGTAGCTGCTTGACCGTTGCGGTGGAGGTCGTGGTGCAGAAATAAGGAGACGGATGAACGAGCCAGCAGTGTATCGGTAAGTACCATGATGATGATGGAGGCGCGAAGGGCGGTAAGTCAAGCGGTAAGTACAACTGTTCCGGCAAACCTTGTTCGATGAATATTAATGCCCGAAGGTGCCGCGCCGCCACGTCGTCGTCGTCCATTGTATGTTCCTCATACAAGAGCAGGAGTGCTCTCTACTTCATTTGAGTGTCATACACACTGGCAGCGAGACCATCAGGGCACGTCTATCGAGGCGTCAGAACGCGTAGTATCGACTTGTTTAGATTTGTTAAATTTATGTACATAAGCAATATTGTGACCGAAACAGCGCCTCGGACAAGGTTTTGCAAAATAGCGTACGCGGAAGATCGTCGCCACTCTTTCCATGATTCGAACTTACCTGCATCTTAAGCCGCCACTAGCTTCACAGTCCAATTCGCTCGAGCCTCGCACTCTTGACCAGATAGTATGATGGGGCTCGGATAGAGGTTGTCTGGTTGGGCGGATATTGCCGATGGCACGCCCCACCGGCCGACATCGTTGTGACTGCAGCGTCTGCTGTAAATCGGCTCTGCTCGCTCCCCCATCCTAAAACTTGCACAAAGGCACTGCTAGGACGATACCCGCACGAGCATAGCATCGAAACACCTTACTCTGGGATGGTGGACTCTGGCGCACGACACCCCGCTTCCTCGCAATATTTGGAGGAGCTAGAAGGCCAGGACAGAACTGTAGAAGTCCCCAATTCGGAGGATGCCCAACCGCCAAACATGACGTCCTCATCAACGTCGCCGTCCGCTACATTACGGTTGAACAACCCTGCTACGTCCGATACCTTTGACCGCTGGATACGACGCATATGGATAGGCTCCGGAATAATTCGAGACGTCCGTGCTCGGGCCCCATACTACTTCAACGACTGGACGGACGCCTGGAACTACCGAGTGATACCTGCTATAGTCCTCATATTCTTTTCCAAGTGAGTTGTCTCCGAATTTTGAGGCGGGCGCGGCGAGGAATGGACCTCCGCGCTCACCTAAAGGCACTGAACGCTGACGCCGTGTCTAGTGTCCTGCCCGGCATTGCCTTCTCGTTGGATCTCATCGAGACTACCAATCAATATGGTGTCTCAGAAGTGTTGTTGTCTTCGTTTATGGCGGCCTTCATATTCTCCGTGTTTGGTGCCCAGCCGCTCTGCATAGCAGGCGTGACGGGCCCCATTACTGTGTTTAACAAAACAATATACGACATCATCGAGCGGCAGACGAACCCTCCAGACTATCTACAATTTGTTGGATGGGTGTACCTATGGGGTGCAATACTCCATTGGATCACCGCAGCGATGAACTGTGAGTGTATGCGTATCATTCGAGTTGGCGCGCTCATGTCTCGTAGTCTGCAACTTCCTGCGTTACGTCACCCTCTTTTCCTGTGACACGTTTGGGTTCTACGTGTCGTGGGTGTACTTGCAGTACGGTATACAAGTCGTGACCAGGGAGTTCCCCAGCAAGTCTGCCGATCCTGCGGGCGCATCCGCTCTCGATGGGGCGTTTGTAGGCATCATTCTAGCCCTCCTCATGTTGGTGACATCGTTCTTGTTCCGCTCGCTGTCGCAGTCCGCATATTTCCATCGACATGTCCGCCGCTTTCTGGCCGATTACGGGATGCCAATCTCCCTCGTAGCCGCATCTGGCATGGCGTACTGGGGCCGCTTCGACTCCGCAAATCCGATGACACTCCCTACCAGCAAGGCGTTCCAGCCAGCGAACGGGAGGGACTGGCTTGTGCGGTTCTGGCAGTTAGACGGCAAGTGGGTCGGGATAGCGTTCCCCTTCGGCTTCGTCCTCTGGATTTTGTTCTTCTTCGACCACAACGTCTCGGTACGTCACTGAATGCGGACAACTTGGACAACATCCTCACATGGTACAGTCTCTCATGGCACAGGGGACGGCGTTTCCTCTACGCAAGCCTCCGGGCTTCCACTACGACTTCTTCCTCCTTGGCGTCACGACTTTCATTGCGGGTCTTCTCGGACTGCCGGCCCCAAACGGCCTGATTCCTCAGGCACCGATTCACACAACCTCGCTACTTATCATGGGCTATCCGGAGAAGAGATCCAATGACGATGAGCGAGCTGACAGCGCGGGATCAACGCGGAAGGCGCAAGAGAAGCGTCCAGCAGTCGATCAGGTTGCAATAGGAATGCAGCCCGTGCGCCCCCGGCACTCCTTCCTAGACCAGGAGCTAGAGCCAGACCCCACGCAGGCGAGGGACGGCGAGGGCGATGGGCGCAGACATGAGGTGGCTGTTGCGGTGGTTGAGCAGCGGGTATCGAACCTCGCGCAAGGGGCGCTGTGCCTTGTCCTGCTGACGCGACCGTTCTTGCACGTCGTGCACCTGATCCCGCGCGGCGTCCTCGCAGGCCTCTTGTGAGTCACTAACCGATTCTCCGTCGGAGCTGTCGCGGCTGAATGTAATACTTGACACGCTGACAGCTGGTATATGGGATTGGACGCGCTACAGGGCAACGGGATCACGCAGCGACTGTTGTATTTCTTCCGTGACGGGGCGCTCACGGCGGCGGATGAGCCGCTGCGCAAAGTTCGCAAGTCGCGCATCTTGCTGTTCGTCGGTGCGCAGCTGGTAGGGTTCGGCGCGACATTCGCTGTGACGCAGACTATTGGTAGGCCGGCCTAGTGTATCCGTTGGCCTGTACGCTGACCGGTTCGTAGCTGCGATCGGCTTCCCGGTCATCATTTTACTGCTTATCCCGCTGCGTACGTTGGTCATCCCCCTTCTTCCGTTCACCGAGGAGGAATTGGCCATTCTGGATGGACCCACTGCATCGCCATTTGTGAGTAGATTGATTGCCTCCGTTCTCTGTGTGTGTTCCTGACGCTGGCGTGTAGACCATGGCCTCTGTGGGAGGCGTGAGGTAATATATGGATATGATGAAATGAAATGTCATAGGGAGGCGCTCAATGAATGACGGTTCCATGTTTTGATATGCTGGTACTTTTTGCGACCGTACAGGAAGGTTTGAACGGAATTACACAGTCTGACTCATGATCGCCGTAGCTGCATGACGTCGAGCACGCCACAAACCCCGCGCATCGTCGCCCTTGCATGCTTTTGCAATTGCATGTTACCTAGGCGCAGGTCGCTTGCAAGTAGCCACACTGGTGCCTGTCACGCTGGGTCAAATGGTGAGGGATCTCGTCTGTAAAATGTCGTACGGAAAACGTCTAACGAACCTAGTCTCGTAAAGGCGCGTATCTTTCCTCACGGACTGGCTTGATTAATTGCGAGGAATATCCGAGGACCTAACGAGTGGGCGCAATCCTTAGACAGCTTGACGCCGGAATGGTTTCAACCGTGACATCGGGAATCTGCAGCCAATAACATAAGGTACTCTCAGGCACTTATGTGAGAGGATTCATGCCAGTGGCGTGTCTTTTGGTTAATCATACTCAATCCAGGGGTCCAGGACAGACATCATTCTTGCCAATTCACCGGCCCGTTTCGGTCAGGTAGCAAGCTCTGGACGACATGCATTGATATTTGGGACCGCATCAGACAACACCGCCGTAGAAGGAGCAGGATTCACAGAACAGTACGTCAAGGCCAAATACGCGACTGTTTTGGCTGATGGCGATGCGTCAAGACAAGACATAGGGAGCCTGGCGTAAGACACACTTCCAATCTGTCCTCCATACTGTGCCTTCAGAGTTGCGTATAAAGGCCTGCCAGCGTGGACCAGCCAAGACGGTGATCACTGAACCTTGTCCCTCTCCACTTTACTTTGATGTCCGATAGCACTGTGATCGGCATTGTCCTCATTGCGCGCCACGGCGACAGATACGAGAATTTCCAGAACCCAGCTACTTTTGCTGTCTCTCAGACGGCTATAACTCCTCTCGGCGAGGTATGCCTTCCCGAATTTCCTTGTCGTGACTTCGTGCTAACCGCCCTGGACAGCAACAAGAATGGCAGCTCGGCAACTTTCTGCGCTCGGTCTACCGTGACCCTACGTCGCCCTCGTATATCGAGGGCATCTCACCTTCAACTTCGACCTTCAACAGCAGCCAGGTTGCGGTATATGCAGACAACGACTTCCCCGACGACACTGTCATCTTGGACAGTGCTATAGCTGTCACCCAGGGCCTCTGGCCGCCGACACCTCTGCAGAATATCACACTGGCAAATGATACCACCATAACGAACCCGCTCGGGGGGTATCAATATGTGCCAGGTCCGTTCATTGTTCTAGGCTTTGTCCAAATTCGTGACGACATAAGTTATCGCAGTAAATGGGGTCGACCCTGACGATGACATCTCTCTCGAGGGAACGACTGACTGCACGGTGCGTGATACGTGTCTTCACTTCCTGCCCGGCTCATCGCGGCTTAGACCTTCTTGAACCGTGCTCAAGTACTCTACAACTCTACCCTATTCCAAGAAGTTGCTGCGGAAGCCTCTGCGTTCTTTGCTGCGCTTCCGCCCTATGTCGGAGGTCGCCCGATTGAGCTCCAGAATGCGGTATGTACATGCATCAGCCCTCATTAAGCAACTCCACTGACACCACCTCGTAGTGGAATGTAGGTCGCTCATGTCAACCAGGGCTCTCGTACTCAACGGCAAGACTGGTCCTAGATTTTCGACTATATGAACGTTCAAGACGTTCACAATGCGACGTATGCTACCACCGTACCCGAAACGCTGCTCGAGCAGGCACGCGCTCTCGCGAATTGGGAGCAATACCAGGTCTTCAGTGACCCCTCGTTGAGTGGCATCGGCAATAGTGCGTACCAACATGCAGTACATGTGGCGACTGTCAGATTCGTACTGACCACACATCTTGACAGTCGCTTTCCAGGCTCTCATTCCGCGTGTCATCAGCGCAGTCAACGACATCACGGACGCCTCCAATGGCCTCAAGTTGGCTTACTATGCAATCAACTACAAACCGTTCTTGAGCATGTTCAACATGACAGGCGTCGTGGCAGACGGATCGCTCCCGGAGGCATTCGGTGTGTCTTGTTGCTGATATGCACGGCAGTGCCTGACACCTGTTTGAAATAGTGAACTATGCTGCTGCAGTCGTCTTGGAAGTCAGGACCTCACCATCATCCTCCGAGCCTTTCCTCCGTTTCCAGTTCAAGAACGGTACCGACGATACTGAGCTGCACACGTATCCTCTGTCCTTCCCAGGGTGGGACGGCACTACGGCAGGCACCGACGTCCCTCTGTCGACCTTCGTCTCGGCATTCCAGCCTGTGGGGATCAACACGACGCTGGAGTGGTGCAATGCGTGCGGCCAGACAACTGAGCGTGGCTGCGACATCGCCTTGGCCGCTGCCAAGTCCGGTGTCACGCAGTCGGCTCTTGCGGCTCGTGCGCACTTCGGCGACGATCCCGCTCCACTGTGCGAGCCATACTCGATGGTCATCGTATACCTAGGTGGTGTGATCACGGCGGCGCTGCTTGTCATGGTAGTCAACTGCCTCATGATGGCGAGGTGGAGACACAAGGATCGCTCAGCTGCTGTGGTCGCACGAGCTGCTCAGGCTATGACCGAGCCGTACCGTGACTACGAGGAGAAGTCGGCGTGCATTTGACGAGTCGCCGGCGTTGGAATTAAAGGAGGCGAGCACTGGTGACTTGCTGTGAGCACCTTGTACTAGTTTGTACTAGTAGAGAGTATCCACGTCGATGTAATAATGAGCACGAAGTCGCACATTGAATCTCTCTTTGCAGCGTATTGAATACATGTGGACAAACAACACCTGATTTCTCAAAATCGTGTCAATCTGTGTGTGCTTTGGTACAATTAATTATCTGTAAGGAACAATTCGGTAAGTCTGCTATGACGTTTGGTCGTATACAGTGCCACTCGACCCGGAGGCACCTTCTGTTAACGTTGACATGCTTCCCTCGCATCCTCGAAACCTGCACGCACGATAGCGGACGCAAGGCCCTTGGAATTACTTTCCGCGCGCGAACCCTCCTTCCCAATCGTCCCAAGAAACCCAGCCCACATTTGCATCGAGCCATTCCTTATCTTCCTGCGCGAGCTCGCAGCAATCCTCGACCTCCAGCTCGCAAATAGAAGTCACGACGAACGCGGGGTGTCCCTCTTCAACGAAGCCCGTCTCGGCATGCTTCTCTCGGCGCGCCTGGAGGGCCATGCGGAGGTCCGAGCTCGTGATCTCGTGGCAGCCCTCGATCTTGAGTGACTTGAGGTGGCTGCAGAACCACGTCAAGTCCGGGTACAGCATAAGCATTTTCCATAATGCAGGCTTCAAGCCCGCGCAGTGCGTGAAGGTCGCCTCGCTGCAGGAGTACGGGCCCCGGATGGCGGCGAGCAAGGCAAAGAGCGTGGTCGGGCTGTCGATCTCGTCTGCACGGAGGTAGAACGACTGGAAGAACCCGGACCGGGGGGTGCCCAGTGTGCACCGCGAGTACGACACGGTCTCGACGTAGGGGCGGGCAAGCAGGCGGTTGCACTCCCCGATGACCTCGCAGGGCATATCTGTGAAGTGGAGGTAGTCCCAAGCGACGTCAGAGACCCGAACCCCGGGGCTTGGGATCACCGGCGGCCCCGTGTATGAGCAGTCGAGCGTGAGCGACGCGAGCCCGACGTGCGACAGTCGCCTGCAGCTCACGAGGCACCGGAGGAGGTCGACGAGGGCGAGGGGTGCGCGGTGCGCGCCATAGTGGCTGATAGTGATGTCGTTGAGCGCTTCGGGCATGGGGACCTGCGGGAACGGCTGCAAATACGCATCCCGGAAGTGCAAGCCACACATGCTCAGCCTGGCCAACGCTGGCGTGTGGAACTCGCCGAGAGTGTGTGAGCCCTCTTCTGGGTCTGGCAGGATGGAGATATCGTCGACGGCGCATTCGAGCTCGAGGGTTATGAGTTGACTCGCATGCCCAGTAAGATCAATCCGAGGGCGCGGGAGCGAGCTTGAGTGCTTGAGTTTCATGTACAGGAGGCTCCACCGCTTCATATGAGGTCCGAGTAACTCCATGACTGTCTTCACCTGATCCTCGACTTGTGCCTTCTGAGCGGGGCCCTCTTCGGCAAGCGCGCTATGCCTCTCGATGATGTAGATGTCGATCGGCCGGTCCTGAGACCACGCTAGGTACTCGCGAATTTGCTTGAGAGATGTCGGGTTCTTGCCAACCACGATACAGAGGCGTGTCCAAAAGAAGGCGACGGTAGACATGGTGTCCCGCCAATGGCGGCAGACAGAAGCAAGTGACTCAGGAAATGGGTGTGGGTCACTCAAGTCGGAGATCTCTGGCCATCCATCCAACCTGTCTTCGTTCCATCCTACAGGAAGCAGCCCGAATAAGATAGGTTGCCGCACAGTCAGGAGTACGTCGCGAAAGATGACTAGGAGCACGTCCGAGGGCAAAGCATCGATCCCGCGGTGGTCACGAGCCGTAGTATGCTCGCGGACTGTGCCACCCATTTGCAGGGGACCGTACACTGGCATAGGCCTGGTAGGTTGTCACCAGAACTAAACAAAGGTCGTCAATGCTGATAAGCTTACTAGTGGCTGTTCAAAGGGGAAGAATTTACAACTCACTGCAAAGGAGAATACGTGTTTATACCAGTCACGACTCACGCGAAACGTCTTGAGATGGGATGTACGAGAGGGTATTTATATGAAGATGAACTTCCGCTAATCTCGCCGGCACCGTGGTCAGGATGGACCGAGCCGTGGGAAGGAGCGTTCGCGCCACAGGCGTGTTTTGCACTTCAGTCACGTCCTAACGCGGCTCAATGGATCCCCCCTCCTCTTCCTCCTCCTCGACGACTCAGCCGAATGGTCCTCGTAGCTTATACTTTCTTGGAGCGGTGCATCTCCCCCTTCATTCTGCGTTGGATGGTGTCCTCACTACACGCAGTCTGTTAGCAAGAAGAATGGAATTTCGGTGCCCTGCTCCGGTCGAGTTACCCAACGAGCCCTCCTCGTTCAACATCTAGGGCATTGTGCCGGCCACCTACGCGTCCAACCTGGGCTAGGTCACAGGTGCAGGTCTACCCGGACAACAGCGGAGAGGCTGCAGTCGTCATGGAGAGCGGGGCCGATGTCGTCTAGGGGCTCTGGCAACCTGCAGAACACGACCCTCTCAAATGGTTCAGTCCCATGGGCGCGTACGAATACATGCCAAGCAACTCCAGTTGATTCACAAAGAGGGCGAAGACGCAAGTTGCTCAGTCGACTCGGTGAACCCTGATGAAGACATCATCGTGGAGTGTACGAGTCCTATCTTTCTTCTTCAAGTCCGGGCTTCCTCCGTACGTCCAGGTAGAGCCCTTCGGTTGTCAAACGTGGTGGGGCATATGCAAGCATCATGGGGTGTGCTCCTTGAGAAGCAGTACAGGAGTGTGTTCAATCGTATGAGACGGCAGTATAGGGCACACGACGGAAGGGTGGTACACCAGCAAGGGTGTTCACTCCAATGATCACAGTGTGCCGCGGATAACCACTTGGGGACTCGCATGCTTGTGGTATAGATGGCTGCAGGTCATGTCTTACCGCACATGCGGTCGGTGCAGTGCTGTGTAAGTGTTGCAGCGGCCCCCAGCGATCAACGTAGAGCCACGCTGCGAGGGGGCTACACAGAGCCGTTCGTCTTGGTCGACGTCATGGAGAAGACGTTCAGTGACATATCAGTAGCGATGGTTTTCTAATCGAGAATGCGCAGACAGCCACATACTTGAAACTGAACTGTGGTGCGTCGCAGCTTGCTGTGACGCGTAGCAATCCCTGCTAATTATCAGTTTGGGGCCATGTCAATGTGCTAGTGGTGCTGTAGCATCCGTTTTCCCTCCGTGCGAACGACACTCCGCCGGGTGCCTCATCTGCAGCCGTCAAGCCGGACTTTCCGTCGTCAAGTAAGGAAATGTTCCATTCGTCAGCGCGGGTGAGCTATCGAGACACATTGATGGATTCATTAACTCGGAACTACAGGGCATACCTCTTATACATGTAACGTGGGCGGTTACCTGCATTCGAGATTGCCTCAGCGAGCATCCAGGCAATTCGTTTGCCTAGAGAGCTACTCAAAGTTGAACTCAATCACGACGACCATCCCGACTTGGCGTACTACCGGTTCGCTTATGACTCGCACAATGCACTCGTTGTCGTCAGTCCGTGCTGCCTATGCATGGGACCGTCGGGGTAGTCGCTATGAAGTACTTTCCTAACTGTGGTTCCCAGAAGATGAAGTTCGCATGTTGGTCGGCCTGAATCACTACGGTGCACCCCTCTGACGCCTCAGTCTAGGCCGACCGCTGGTGCGAGGTTTGGGTCAACGCGCGAGCTGAATGGTCGGTCAAATACGTATATAACAACCAGAGGGACCCACACGTCCTCCGGCGCACTGGATACACTACTCCCGTGACCTCACCATCTGGCCGTATGGCAACCATTGAAAGGCAGGAATCGGCCATACAGACCGTCCAGCTTCGCGACATCCCTGTGGACGGCGCGGATCCGCAGAAAGCTCTCTCGCTAGCTGAGCCCCCTCTACAGCTTGATATTGAGCATGCAATCGTTCAGGACGACCCTCGAGAATGGTCGAACGCCAGAAAGGTATTCTTGTGTTCATTTTCCGCACGTTCAGTACTAATGAACTTGTAGTACGTCGTAGTCGTCATCATTTGTGCTGCTGCCGTGATCGCAGGGCTCGGTGGCAGCCTGTATAATCGTGGGTGTGCCGATCGAGGGATAGACCTTCTTGCTGATGCCCTTTAGCTGCAATCTCCGAGGTCGAAGCCGATCTACACGCTTCGGGCGAACAGATCAGCCTGACGGTCTCACTGTTCGTCCTTATTCAAGGAGGCTTCCCTGTGTTCTGGAGTGCCATCAGCGAAATTCAAGGACGGAAGGTGGGCACTCGAAGCACCGCCCTCATGCCGCTGATCTCAACGTACGCTAGGTGGTATACCTTGTTTCGATCTCAGTGTGCACATTGGGATGTATCGTCGCAGCCCTCTCCAAGACCATCAACGTGCTCATCGGCATGCGGTGCCTCCAAGCAGTTGGGTACGTTCCTGTTAGTGCGTCAGAGTCAATGTGCCACCCTGACGAGTTCGTTTCTCAAGAGCCAGCGCTGTTGTGAGCATTGGTGCTGCGACCTTAGCAGATCTGTACGAGCCGGAACAGCGAGGAACGATGATGGGGATCTACCTATGGTCAGTACTCAGTGTAGTATCGGTCACTCCGCACACTCATCGTGGCCCTCGCTCTGTCAGTGCCCCGCTTCTCGGTCCTTCGCTAGGGCCCATTATCGGTGGTATCCTCACCCAGTCATTCGGCTGGCGCGCGACGTTCTGGTTCCTAGCCATCTTCACAGGGCTCTGCATCATCCCTTTCGTGTTCTTCCGGGACACCTTCCGGTGCGAGCGCAGCCTGACGTACCAGGCGGCGCTGCGCAAGCCTCGGAAGCGGGAAAACAAGAATTTTGAAGCCACGAAGGACGCGCGACGTAGAGAGCCTGCTCGCCCTGAGTCCCCGGATGACGAACCCGCAGAAGTGAAGAGTCAATGCAGCTCCGTCGAAACGAAGGTGAACGTCGATCTGGAAGCACATGTTCCGAAGCTCGACGAGCCCTCGACGCGGACAGAGGTCAAGCTGTCTCTCAAGGACGTCAACCCGATCCGGCCCATGATTGCTGTCCTGCGGTGCCCCAACAATGTTGTTATCATTATTGCTTCAGGTGCGTTGCTCACCCTCCATGTGCAGGACGCGGACATTCACATACCTTCTAGCATTATTTTTCGCGTTCGAATATAGCTTACTATATACCGCGTCGTTGACGCTGGCCAATGTGTACGAATATGACGCGCTGAAGATCGGTCTGACGCTGCTCTCATTCGGGTTCGGTGCGTGATCATGGCTTCCACCGGGCTATGCCAACTCCCTCTTACGCACTAGCACCTCAGGCGCACTGCTCGGCAGCGTGGTAGGAGGCCGATACTCCGACTATATCCTCGTCCAGATGAGGGGACGGCATGGTGCCAACAGTTCACCCGAGGTATGTCTAATCAATGGTTGATCAGCCGTCTGAATAACGGAACTCCCTCGGTAGATGCGCTTGCAAAGCACTCTATACCCCATGCCCTTTGTTCCTGCCTTCGTCATGGCCTACGGCTGGGTCTGCCAAGAACATGTACACGTATCTGCCATATGCGTTATACTGTTCCTATCGGGTTTTCTCGACGTGTAAATGCCCTTTTGATGAATTGCGCCCTGCAGTACTGACGTCTCTATTCTTAGCACCATCTATTCTAGCACCCTGGCATACATAGTCGACGCGAACGCTGGCCGTTCCTCGTCTGCAGTATCTACAAATAGTTGCTTCAGAGGTCTCTCTGGCTTCGTCGCGGCTGAGATCGCCGTACCCTTGCAGGTCAGTTCACGACCCCGTCCGTTCACAGTACAACAGGGCTAACAGCTCGCTGCTACTGTTGCAGAATTGTCTTGGTGATGGTGGCCTATACTCCCTTTGGGGAGGTATGATGGTTATAGCCGAGTTGCTGATTGTCCTGGTCTGGTGGAAAGGAAGGGTGTGGCGTGAACGCGCTAACGCGTAACACTTCGGTTGCTAGTCCTCCAATCCGCGTTATGTCTACTCAAAGGTACGTCATTTATAGAAGATGATAGATGGCACAGTACTGCTGTGCAGCGTATAATAAATTGGCTGGTATGATACGACTATCCTTCCATCCTGAGCGAGAAACTGCGAAGGCCTCAGTTTCGAAGCACGCAGGGACTCTTGACCTGTGCCTTATGGGCGGCGCCATGCTCGGTAGGCATGTCGTACCTTTCGCAACTTCGATTGGTCGGCCCTGTGATCACGCGAAGTACTCGCAATGTTCTCGAGCGGTGCCGGGTTCTTGCCAATCACGATGCAGAGGCTTGTCCAAAGGAGGGTTACGGTCAACATGGCATCGCACGAACAGCGTGCCGCGGATATTCACACATCTTACAGGTTTACTGTTGGCCTTTGAGTGTAGTATCACATATACCTCTTCGTTGACCTTGGCCAAAGAGTACAAGTATGGCGCGATGAAGATCGGTCTGACGCTGCTCTCATTCGGGTTCGGTGCGTGATTATGGCTTCCACCGGGCCAACACCCTCTCACGCACTCGCACTTCAGGAGCACTACTCGGCAGCGTGGTGGGCGGCCGATACTCTGACTATGCTCTCGTAAAGATGAGGGCATAACATGGTGTCAACAGCTCGCCCGAGGTATGCTTCATCGACAATCGATTAGCCGTTTGCATAACGAAAACTATTCGGTAGATGCGCTTGCAAAGTACTCTGCACTCCACGCTCTTTCTTTCGGCTTCCATCATCGCCTACGGCTGGGTATGTGCAGAACGTCTGCATGTATCTGCCGTCTGCGCCATGCTATTCCTCTCGGACTTTCTCGAAAAGTAAATGCCCTTTCGATCAAATGTGCCCTACAGTACTGACACATATATCCTTAGCTCCATCTTTTCGTGCACCCTAGAGTACGTAGTTGACGCGAATACTGGCCGTTCGTCGTCTGCAGTATCTACGAACAGTTTGTCAAGAGGCCTCTTTGCCTTCATCGCGAGTGAGATTAGAGATTGCCTTATGGAATCGACATAACTCAGTTCGTATACCAATAGAATATACATATTCTCCTTCGATCCGCTCCTTGAAATTTCCTTCCCAACGAACTCATTGCAGCTTCACCGCTGCCGACCTTTTGGTATATAGGGGGTCTCACTTGAGCGCTGAATTCAAGTTGCTATCTCGGCGTCAGCCATGCATGCCACGTTGCACACATTGCATGATGTGTTCTTCAGCTAGGCGGAGCTGGACGGTGCAGACTCTCAGGCAGAGTACTTCGCAACTGAGAAAGATCGTTGAAATCATGATCAGTCAGTTATTGTCGTGACTGTACGAGCAGAGGATATTAGTTGGAGTGGTGTTCGGCATCGTCCGGATCGGGATCATAGTCATCGCCGACCAGTGGACGGTCCCTAAGGATGTCCGGACACGGGCCCCACGGTCCACCTGGACCCGCCGCCTGGGTCCCGTACGCTATCGTCCACGTCACTGACTCCTGCCCTGCGCATGCGACTATGTGCTACTTATGCTGGTGGAAGCGGTCAATCTACGAGATCCTGGATATACCTCCGCAAGCTTCTTGAGTCAATTGCCTTAGTACTCGCTCGGATGCGTGTGAAGTCGTATGGGTTGTTCCGAGTCCTTTGCCAGTGGTACATGCGCACCGTGATACACATCTAATCCTCCCAGCTCAGAAATCATTCAGATAACGTATCGCAACCGACCTGCTCGCTCGAGTAGCACCATTTCCTGCGTTCACTTAACCTCGATAACGTGCCGGTCGGTGCGAGAGTAGAGAGCTTCGATCTATGTTTGCGATACCACGATGACGCGATGATCCACCGCGAATACAATCCTAGGAAGACGAATGCGGGCCAATGGTATTCCCGGGAAGATGCGACCCAGGCTATCCGTTCAACACCGGCGAGTACGCATGGGATCGCGGTGCGTTCGAGAAGCTGAAGATGAATGACGAACCACGAATCAGCTGCTCGAAATCTGCCTTTCCACATGTATATCAATCTCCGGTCATCTTATCGAGTGGCCCTCATCGAGGCTTCATCCCTGCCCCCGATCAGAGGCAAGCACCAGTGCTATATAGCATAGGCATCCGTGACAATGGCCAACGGTAGCTCGAGCGATGTTATCGGAGTGGTCATCATTGCGAGGCATGGCGATCGGCGGGGCTACTACCAGTCCCCTGACACCTACACCGCGTCAGACACAATCATCACGCCGCTTGGAGAGGTGTGTCTCTTCCTACCTTCTGCGTTGAATTGATGTCCTCACTACACGCTGTCTGTTAGCAAGAAGAATGGCAGCTCGGTGCCCTGCTCCGGTCGATATATCTCAACGAGTCTTCCTCTTCCTACATCCAGGGCATCGCGCCGGCCTCCTCCGTTTTCAATCTGAGCCAGGTGCAGGTCCACGCGGACAATAGCGGAGAGGGGTCGGTTATCATGGACAGCGCGGCCGCTCTCGTCCAGGGGCTCTGGCAACCCACTGCCCTCCAGAACACGACCCTCGCAAATGGATCGACAATCATAAGCCCGCTGGGCGGATACCAATACGTCCCAAGTGAGTTCATCCGACTCAAAGGCTGCGTCAAGGCGCGGCTCATCCTCACTGCTCAGTAAACTCGGTGAACCCTGACGAAGACATCACCCTGGATGGCACCACGGAGTGTACGGTCAGTATGTCTCTTCGCGTACGCTCTTCTTTGGTCTTGATACATGACAAACAGGCCTTCAACACACATACGACGGATGTGTACAACTCGTCAATTTTCCAAGAAAAGGCCAAAGAATCCTCCTCTTTCTTCTCCGAGCTTTCTCCGTACGTCGGGGGTCGAGCCCTTCAGTTGTCAAACATGGTGAGGCCTTCTGCTATGTAGTTACTATGGGATGTGCTGATCGAGCCTTGCAGTGGAACGTGCGTCGAAAGTTCCGTTGGCACTCACAAACATGTGGATATCAACCATAACACCTACAGGTCTTCGACTACATGAACGTGCAATCCATTCATAATGCAACCTTCGCGTCAGCGCTGCCGCAAGGGTATCTGGAACAAGCACGTTACCTGATGGACTGGCAACAATATCAAGTATTCACGGACCCGTCATTCGATGGCATTGGCAACGGTTCGTAGCACCCACCGGTTTTCGCGTCTACTCAGCTGATCTGCAAATGGCTGTAGTGGGCTTCCGAACGATGCTTCCGGGGATCCTGAACTCCTTCGAGCAGTTCCAGAACGCGTCAACGGGGCTCAAGCTAAGCTACTACGCGATCTCGTACAAGCCCTTTCTCGGCCTGTTCAACATGAGCGGCATCGTGAACGACGGCCAAGTCCCCGAGGCGATCGGTACGTCGCCCTAACCCGTCCTTGTCTCCGCCCCCGACGCTCACGTTCACCACACAGTCGACTACGCCGGCTCAACCGTCCTCGAGCTGCGCCAGCCCTCCGGTAGCTCCGAGCCCGTCGTCCGGCTGATGTTCAAGAACGGGACCGCCTCCACGGACTATGGCCCGGTGAACATGACCTTCGCGGGCTGGGACGGCACGCAGAGCGGGCCGGACGTCCCGCTTTCGACGTTCGTGCGCGCGTTCGCGCCCGCCGCGGTGAACAGCACGCTCGAGTGGTGCCAGCTCTGCGGGACGACGGACGAGCGCGGGTGCGCGACCGCGCTCGCGGCGGCGCAGGAGACGGCGGGCGCACAGGGGCACTCGAGGATAAGTAAGGTTGGGGCGGGATTCTTAGGGGCGGGGTTGACTGCGGCAGTGTTCTTGATGGCGCTGGGTGTGTTGGCGTTCCTTGGTGTTTTAACGGTAGGGGGCAGGAGGTATCGGAAAAGGCATGTCTCGCAATCAAAGGAGAACATACGGGGACAGGGTGGTGATGTTGAGCTACACTCGGAGGTGAGTTTGCATCTTGATGGATTGAATTCAGCTGATAGAGGTGCTTTCAGGCGAACTCGCTGTCTAAAGTCCACGCGTAGAGATGTAGAAATAATATATAATGTTGTAAGAAGTTACCTTTTTTCTCTCCCGCATCTATAGTGGTGCTGATGAGCCCGTATCTGCGGTCTTTCGTTTTGAGGCGATCATTATGGAATACGATCTCTGTTGTCGCACCACGCCCTGCTACTCAACTAGTACTGCGATGTGACATCTATCAGTCTTGCGTATACTCCAGAGAGTCAGCGCCTGTGCCAAGAATCGTAGAGTGCGCCATTCCACTGCTCGGGGCACTAAGATGTCTTCATGTCCTCGCCTTGTGCTGCCCATTTCAAACTTGTGGTTTGACCAGGTGGCATAATAACTTCAAGCTCCAGTGCACCCGGGTCTGTGGCAGTGGAACCTGACTGGGCGGCTACAATCCGTGCCCTTGGTGCTAAATCCACACCGGTGCGGTATTGGGTTGCTTCGGACAAGGTATATGTCTGTTCCGTTGACACTCCCATCCATATACGTATGATGATGAGATCAAAGGCGATTCCAGCGGCTTCAAGGCTCTGTGAGTCAAAGGTATATACGTCAGGTACCGTGAAATTCAGATGATTGTCCGCTCACAATGTCGGACAGCCCGTAGGATATGTTCGTCTTGACAAAGGTGAGCACAGCGGTCAAGAAGACCGTAAGAGTGTACAGCAGCGCTGACTCGATGATGATCAAGGCGACGTGCCCGATATCGAGGCGACTCGTCACTCGCCAAGTGCTTTTGAAGAAGGCAGCAGTGCGTTTGCTGACCTCACGTAGCCTGACGATTATGAGACCTGTCCATCGGGGATATATCAAGGACTTGTCGTGGGCAATGACACTGAGCGAGAAACTTACCCGTCGTGAAGACATTGAGGGCCAACACTACAAAGAAATAGGCGTATGTGAATGGCTGTAGCTCTCCGATCATGGGGATTGAGTTGGCTGCTGTGATAGTGGAAAAGTGGTATAGCACGATGATGGCCATTGTTATGCCTGCCAGCCACAGGAGTAAAGCTGTTGTGCCCACGAGGGCTTGGTAGCGAGAGTGGGCATATACAATCCAACAGCGGTAGATCTGTAAATCCGTAAAACGATCCGAATGATAATATGTATGAAATAACCTTACCAAAGCTGCATCTGAGATGGCGGCACTGAGGTAGAATAACACCAGCTAGACGGGTGCTGATATCAGGTACTACACTTCAAAGTGGTATTGTGGATGCTATTGGTGACATACCCGTATGATATTGATCCAACTCGACGGACGGCTGAAGGTCGCATTCGGATCCGCTCCGCCATCTTGAAGGATAAACGCCGATAGATTATGGTAGAAGTTTAATGTGACGTCCAAGGTGCCAATGACAAAGAATGTGATGGCAATCGTCATCCAAAGCCAGCGCACAGAACCCCGCGAGGTTGCCCCGTCGCGATGGAACCAAGTATACATGCAGGCCGTGAATGTGACCATATGGATACCATATGCAATGCTCTGCATGAACAGAGCAGTGAGTTGCGCTTCTGCGATAGAAATTGCACCTGGCATCTTGGTATAGTACCGGTAGCGCTGTAGGCACAGACACCGGCAGAACAGAGAAAATGTAGACCCACCTTCCTATGTATCTATCGGAGACTTAAGTACCTATGCGGTCGGTGGAATGTGCCCAAGTCAGGTGTCAGCAGCGCTCTCTGTCATTGATGAGCTGATATGCAGTGCGATTGATTTTGTTACCTAGTGTCAGCGTGTGACTGAGCTATCAAGGCTGAAGGGAAGCTCCCAATGATCATGCAGATGTTGATGAGAGCCACCTCCTGTCAGGGGGCCGGAGACACAGTATACTTAGCGTGTGACTACAATAATCCAAGAACCCGAAACTCACCGATGAAGGCAAACCGCCGTGATGCACTGGCACTGGCACATTGCTAAGATGGATCATAACGACCATCGGGCGAAAGGCTATGGAGTTCTCCGGTGCTCATAGCTCCTGCAGCGAGACGTTCCAGCACCTTTGAACCAAGGGTCGGGGTTCAGAGAGCATAGTATTCCTGAGGAATTTCACCGTCAACTACGGCACTGAGCGTCAGCGAGGTTCGGCAAGAAGCTCGAAGAGTCGCTTCTAGTATGGAAGTTCATTTGTACATACCACAGGCATCAGGTTTCGTCCATTTGCATCCGGAGAGATAAGGGTAAGCCCACAGACCACCCCGCACGCACGGAGGCTAGGTGACGGTGGTCTAGGGCTATACTGCAATTCTTCCTGGGCCTGCCAGTGGAACCTGACTTGTATCAGGACACCAAGGTATGCTACTCACAGCTGGAGATATATACGTATCTTATTTCTAGTTACGAGGATAACGAGACGCTCTGTCGTCACAGTACCACCACTTCTCTGGCCTCACTATCTGTTGAATTCGGAGCGCAGTCACGGCGCTATTCGTTAGAATCCTTGAATACGATTGACATACAAGATCTCTACGTAGCGTCACTTGAGAGCGGGGCGTGTATAAGCTTGCTGCGAATATACAAGGACGGGATTGAGACTCGGAGCAGAGCAAATCTGAAGCCTGTAGTCACGGACTGCCAAGTTGATCACTTTGTTTTCGCTGAGTAAACGAGAGTATCGGGGAACGGAAACTTGCGCTAACCTTCATCAACACACTCCCTTTTTGGATTCAGCTAGCGGCACGGATGGGGTGGTGGCGGCCAGCCTGAGGTCCCTCACTGCCTCCACTGGTAATATTTCGACAATCGGAGACTCGGACATGGTGGTGGGGACATGCAACATACAATCATGTGATCGCGTCTTCTGACGCCGTCTCCAGGACTGGACCACTGGACCGGTAAGAGCATCCTTTTTCGGTAGTAACGGAGACTCGGAATACCGTGTGCGAGCGCGATATTAGCGCTGTACACTGTTGTGCATCATGACTTCTCCAAGACGCCGAGGATCATGCCTACGGCCGGATGGACACCTCCTCCTCCTCTCGCCGGCGCCCACGCATAATAGCCTCCACGAAACGAATTGCTATGAAGGCAGTCACAGCTGAGCAGCGGATAAATGACCAGCATGTCCGAACATGCTGATGGGAACGGGCTCTGAAGATCTGACATCTTGGGGGGCGAAGAAGGCTAGGGCACCGACGGGCACACCGCAACAACATGAAGACTATACTAAACAGTACTAGTGACTCGGAATTTTGGACTGTTGTGGCGCCTTCTTTTGCCGTCTCCAACGCCCTAGACACAAGGGAGGATTGGCGTGGACAGTGAGTACACCACGTAAAGAGATCAACGTGAACTCTAGATAGATACGGTCTATGCTGGACACTCAGTAGTACCAGTACGGCCGTTCCAGGGCCGGCGGGAACACGCGGACTGCGCATTCGTTAGCGCTATAGTGAGCTATAAGAGCTTGTCTCCACAGCCGATACACACCTTTCTCTGCGACCGCTAGCCCGGGACATTTTTGGATCTCGTCGACGACCAGCACGGGCTACATGGCGCAGATAGTACTTGCAGACCACGTTGTATCCTCTTCACTGGTCCACGAAACACTTGCTCAGTAAGTGGTACTTCCCAGTTGAGACTCGCAGTCTTACCGCGTCGCTGACACGCGGGTAGGTCTGATGCAGTTCTTGGCATCCCTCTGCTTGCAACAAGCCTCTCAGTTGTTGCCCTTGCCATCCAGCTCGTCATCCGTTCGAGGCATAGCAACTCTGCGGCCCCGAAAACCATGTCCCCAGGCCTACCACTCGATCCTACTGTCCGTGATGACATTGCGGACTTCGACGATACCTCGAAGTGGGCTTGTTTTGTCGCTCGGCGCCGGGGTTCTACAATATTTGTGCTGAGCTGTTCTCGCTTTCTATCTTGTCTCGCTCTCCTTGGCTTGTCGTTCTTGACAGCAGGATTATACACATATCCTTCGCATCAACCGCAACATGATGCTCTTCACTCTGACCTCGTTGCTCGGCTTGCATCTAGCTTCGTTCAGCTAGCGCCGTGTGTTGTATACGTAAGTCTCCTTGCCCGGTTCTTCAAACCCCTGTTGACGAGGAATGAATAAGGCATATGTGTCGATCCTCTCCGTTTCAGTAGCCTTCACGACATCCGCCACAGAGCTGTGGGTTGTGCATGCCAACACCGTTCTGATCCCTACTTGGACTGTATACGTTTACCGGGATGTTCTCCCTTTGACGACCTATACTCTCTCGCCTGCAGACGCAGCCGAGGGTGGTATAATCTGGGTGAAGATCCTTATATTGACCTACGTCTCTGTGATAATCCCACTAGTCATACCGCGGCAGTTCATACCTGCCGATCCCAAGGTCGAGCCGACCTTTGACGTATCATATGTGCGGCTGAATTCTGTGTCTAGAACCCCGAACGTAATCCATCTCCGGAGCAGACAGCATCCCTCCTGTCAATGCTCCTGTACAGCTGGTTGGATCAAACCGTTCGCGACGCATGCCATACGGAGCATCTCAAGGTTGACAAGTTGCCACCATTAGCGGACGACAATAAGGCTGAGATACTAGTGAGAGAGGGCTTTCCGGTAACTTGACAAGTGTCTATCATCAGCACGTTCTATGTTCATCGCACACGAACAGGAACTTAGTCCGTTCGAGGCAAAGAACAAGGACAGACATATTGTCTGGGGCTTCTTCAGAATCTTCCGTAAGTCGCTACCTCAACGCTTATATTCATGATCTCACAATCTTTGCAGAGAATGATCTCATCCTCATGGCTGCTCTGTTACTGTTCAACGTGAGCGTGACTGACCATGACGAACTCGTTGTAGGCTCATTTGCGTAGACAGCCTTTCAATTCGCCAACCCGCTGGCAGTTCAATACCTACTAAGGTATTGATTTCCGTGCTTTGGTCTTCAGTGGAAAACAAATCATGCTCTGAGCTTCTGCTTAGCTATATCGAATCGGGTGGTGATGGTGCCTTCGTACGGCCATGGGTCTGGGTATGCTGGCTTTTCCTTGGGCCGGCGTTGGATTCCATCAGCATCTCGTACTACTATTTATTCTCGGTGAGGCAGGCTTTGTTCCCTTACCACTGCTGCGGGTAGCTGATGTGGTATCGTAGATGCGCGCATTGGTTCGTATAGAAGCGTTGGTCACGCAGCTAGTGTTCGAACACGCCCTCCGGATGCGCGTGAAGGCGGAAACCGGAGGATCAGCTCATAATGAAGAGGGTCAAAACGTGCAGGGAAAGGTTAACAATCTCATCACTTCGGACCTCGCTGCGATTGGATTCGGCAGGGAGATCCTGGCACCCAGTCCGTCAAGTTTCTCACTCATGCGCATCCAAATGTCTTATTGTCGCCTTCCAGTCCTGAAGTCGCCGACATTGCTTATTGGATGCATCGTCTTTCTGTACTCGCTTCTCGGTTGGAGGTGAGGATGCCTGTTGCTTCATCCACGACTCAGGCTCAAGAAGCGTGTTAGTGCTCTAGTAGGTATGAGCGTAGTCATTGTCCTGCTCCCACTTCCTGGTACTATCGCCACCCGAACCCGCAAAGTACAAGCCGCGAAGATGAATAAGGTCAACAACCCCGCTCCTCGTTTATAATCTCACATCCTCATGGTGCTGTAGACCGACGCCCGGGTCCAGGCCGTCACAGAGACGATGGGCGTCATTCGCATGATCAAGCTGTTCAGCTGGGAGCCCCATATCCTGCAGCAGCTCACTGAGAGGCGAGACGAAGAGCTCCAGCTCGACAAGAAGAGCAAGCTGCTGGATCTAACAAACGCGACTGTGAAGTGAGTTTCGGCGCTGATCCGCCGTGTGCTTGTGAGGATTTACCAACATGTCTGCAGTTACATCATACCCTTGCTGACGATGATCGTTACATTCATGACCTACGTATGTATCGTGACATTCGCTTCAAGTGTCAACATAGTATCTAAAGGTATCAATCATGTGCCGTAGACGATGATCATGAAGCAGGAGCTTACAGGTAGGCCCTAGTGAAGTGGATCGGACTGAGCGTGCGTTGAAGTGATACTTGTTCGCTCAAGCATCTCGAGTCTTCGCCTCCATGACAGGTAACCTCGGTTCTTGTTGCAAACCGGTCAACACTGACAGTTTTACCTATAGTCTTCACAATGTTCAGTCGGACAATCCGCCAGACCTTCAACTTCACTCCGGTGCTCATTAGATGTATGCGATATCCAGCTGTGTCTGTGATACTGATTGCTGACTGAAGATGTGGTTGAACACAGCGAAAGTCGCTTTGGATCGGGTAAACGAATTCTTGCATCAAGTACGTCTTAGTCGAGCTTCCGTATGCAGTGTCTCACTTTGAGACCACAGACGGAGCTGCTTGACGAGTTCTCCGAACCTACGGACCTAATTCTCTCTCCCACATCTCTCTTGAGGCCGCCCCCTACTGTCAACGCCATAGGCTTCGGTGATGTGTCTTTCACGTGGACCAGAGACAACGATCTTCTTTCCACGCCAGGTAGCGGGACTCGCTCATTCAAACTGCATGTCGAAGGCGAGCTACTCTTCAGAAACGGGCATATCAACCTCATTGTTGGTCCAACCGGTTCCGGCAAGACCTCCATGCTGATGGCCCTCCTCGGTCAGCATGCAATGCTTACTACACCGTGTATTTACTGACATATAAACCAGGTGAGATGCACTACATGCCAGAAGGCCCAAACTCGTTCTACCAGCTCCCGCGTGCCGGAGGTGTGGCTTATGCTGCACAAGAGTCTTGGGTACAGAACGAAAGTATTCGCGTGAGTTGAAACTTTGCGTGCTCATCAGCATGTGTGAACTGGATTTGACCAATTGTTGTCTTGTGAATAGGACAACATCCTCTTCGGTTCCCCTTACGAACGGGAGCGGTATGAACAGGGTATGCGTATACTTCTGTGAATTGGAACTGAACCTCTTACCGCTGAGTAGTCGTAAATCAGTGTGGCTTGAGACGTGACCTTGAACTGTTCGTCGCCGGGGACCTCACAGAGGTTGGAGAGAGGGGTATCACATTGAGGTGCGTGCTTTGGCCATCTCGTACGATTGCAAACATATGACGTCGATGTCCAGCGGTGGTCAGAAGGTAATGCATCGCACGCTTGTGAGAAACACGGTCCACTAATCTCTGTAGGCGCGTATTACGCTTGCTCGTGCGATCTACTCCAAGGCGGACATATTGTTGTTGGACGACGTGAGTGCCCTCGCCGGAGGACCATCAACTAACTCATGGTCTGAATAGATTCTCGCCGCTCTAGACGTGCATACAGCACATTGGATTATCAAAAAGTGTTTGAAGGGTAACCTCGTCCGAGGACGGACTGTCCTCCTCGTGGTATGTGTTCCGGGCAGCATGTGATAATTCATACCGGTGACTCCAAATATTCAGACACATAACGTGGCGATGACGAAGGGTCTTGCTGACTTCGTAGTCGTTCTTGGGCCCAATGGGAAAGTTCAAAGTCAAGGGTCTATGTCGAAGGCCCTGGCCCATGATAGCAAGCTTGCAGAAGCGGCCGAAGAACAGGCACAGATGGATAGCAAGGCAGAGAACACCGCCAATAATGGCGAAGAGGGTGCCAGAAAAGCAGCAGGGAAGCTGATGGTTGAAGAAGAAGTGGCAGTCGGACACGTCGGATGGGATGCCAGTGAGCTCGTGGTCAGGCCAGTTATTACTGTCCCCCGCTCACCCCGTCCAGTGAAGTTCTATCTCGCAAGTCTAAGCGGGCGCCACCCCTGGATATTCTGGGTCTCCTTCATGGGCTTCCTAACAATTTCCTCGTCACTGGATAATTTTCAAGTCTGGTTCCTTGGATACTGGGCCCAACAGTATGAAACACACACTCCTTCGGATGTCCGAGCC
This sequence comes from Fomitopsis schrenkii, assembly GCA_000344655.2. NCBI lineage: Eukaryota > Fungi > Basidiomycota > Agaricomycetes > Polyporales > Fomitopsidaceae > Fomitopsis > Fomitopsis schrenkii. Next base: position 279,337 of record KE504150.1, read on the forward strand.
CCATAGTAAGTATACCCCCCGCCCATATCGCATTCGTAGCTCACTGCAGCGCATAGCTATCTTGGCGTGTACTCAGTGATACTCCTCATTTCCGTCATCTTCTACTACGCCTCGCAGGCTATCTTTATGCTCGGTGCCTTAAGGGGATCTCGGAGTATGCATGGACACCTTACTTCTTCAGTGCTTGGGACGACACTGAGGCAAGCCTGTCTGCTGAGAACACGGCAGACGACGCCCAATCTGACTGTATACTCAGGTGGCTTGACAAGACGCCGATATCAAGGATAGTCGCTAGGTGCACTCAAGACATTCAGGCCGGTGCGTACTGGTGATAGCGTGGTGATTCTCCATAGAGCTTGATCCCCGTAGTTGATATGCCGATACCGAGTTTCCTGGGGGAATTCCTGAACTACTCGATGTCGATGTTGCTCAAAGTTGGCGTCATAGTGGCTATGTCACCTGCCTTCATCATACCGGCGACCATCATTACTGGTACTGGCGGTTGGATTGGTCGCGTCTACATGAAGGCTCAATTGTCGGTCAAGAGGGAGAGAAGTAACGCTCAGGCTCCTGTCCTTGGGCACTTCGGCGCCGCCTTCGCAGGCCTCGGTAAGCGTTGTATACTGAACACTCTCCTGCCAAACTCATGTCGCCTCGCCTGCAGTCTCCATACGAGCATTCGGCGCTCAGAATGCGTTTAGAGAGGAGTCGTACAAACGCATCAATCGCTACAGTCGTGTGTCTGTGACCTTCTGGGGACTCAATCGGTAGCTGTCTTGCCCGTAAGTAAGGGGCAAACGAGTTAAACTAACGGTTTATCTGCAGCTGGGCATTCATCCGTATCGACGCTCTCGGTGCTATTTTCACGGCTACTCTAGCCGGTTATCTCCTGTACTCGGGGTCCGCCTCTGCCTCGGGCACCGGTTTCTCGTTGAACATGGCAGGTAATAATCACAACACCTTACTCTCACCCGCTAGATGGCTGAGCCTATGTACAGTGGCCTTCAGTGGCATGATTCTTTGGTGGGTGCGAATGATGAATCAGTTAGAGGTCAATGGTAGGTGTCTTCGGTCTGCTCGCGGTCGACTGGTCTTACCCGCGTTGATATATCTACGTATAGGGAATAGGTGAGTATCAATGCGTCTGACGACGTCTAAGGCTAACACAGCCCTAGTCTGGAGAGGATCAAGCAATATCTTGAGATTGAACAGGAGCCTAAGCCATCGCCGTCTGGCGTTCCTCCCGCATATTGGCCCGCGAGCGGCGATCTCAGAGTAGAGAATCTCTCCGCCAGATACTCTCAGGTAGTTCTTACCCCCGTGACGGAAAGGAGACGGATTTAACCCGTTGAGGTGTAGGATGGTCCGGATGTATTGCATGGCATTTCGTTTGATATTAAGTCGGGAGAGCGCGTTGGGATCGGTGAGTATATTCACTAATTACCAACTCGATGCAACTGACCGTACCCGCAAAGTCGGGCGCACAGGGAGCGGAAAGGGAGGTCGCTCGCAGATTCACATTGGTTTTGTACTGACTGCGAGTGTAGAGCTCTTTGACACTGTCCCTGTTGCGATGCATCATTACGAGAGGAAAGGTATATTATGACGGCATCGCTACAGATACCATCAATCTCGACGCGCTACGGTCCAGCATTACCATTATACCTCAGATGGTACATGGCCCACTCTGCGTCGGCTGTCCGTTGTATTCACTGCGACTTCTCAGCCTGAGCTGCTGGGTGGGACCCTGCGTCAGAATCTCGACCCTTTCCATCGATTCGACGATGCTGTTCTCAACGACTCCTTACGTTCTGCGGGGTTATTCTCGCTTCAGCATGACCTCGACGACCCCGAGAGCAAGATCACCCTCGATACCCCCATCGCAAGCGGAGGAGGAAACCTGTCGGTTGGCCAGCGACAAATCCTCGCGCTTGCGAGAGCTATCCTTCGACAAAGCAAACTCCTCATATTGGACGAGGGTATGCAACGTGTCATGTCAGCATGAACGACGCCGGCTGACAGTACACCCTAGCTACTTCTGCCATAGGTGAATAGCTCTGTCCAGGGCTCGTGAAGGTGATTTACAATCGGATCCTGACGTCGTTCCTAGACTACGCAACGGATGCTGTCATCCAGAACACCCTGAGGAAGCAGCTAGATCATGGGGTCACCGTGCTCACAGTGGCCCATCGTCTACACACCGTCATGGACGCCGACAAGATTGTACGTGCGCGCTTTTGATGACCAGTTAATGTGACCCTAACGCTCACTACACCCACATTAGATGGTCCTCGACGCCGGTCGGATCGTGAGTACTACGCCCGATGTCTAACGGAGACGTGTGGACTGATTATGCAATCGAAGGTCGAGTTCGGGCGGCCCAGTGAGCTTCTTGCAAACGAGAAGAGCTCGCTATGTGCGTTAGTTCAGGAGAGCGGGGACAGAGAGGTCTTGTTTTCGATGGCTGAGGCCAGATCGACTTGAGCTGGGTCATCCACCGACCCAAAGGCTAACTCACACTCCATTCCGCCCTGTTGTCATGATCTAGGTCGTTGCTGACTCGTCTACTATCGTCCCGCATCTTATCGTCTGACATTCTCCTACAGTAGTGACTATCAGGGCACTTATGCGTGTTGGCTCACGTTCCACTGCTGGATGCTGTCTTTATGATTAGTGGTGTCTGACCATGATGAGAGATTGCGTTCCGAAAGCGAGAGCCTTGCTCTTGACAATGAAGTGAAGGGCGGCAGTAGGGCGGCTCTGTAGGTTGCAGTCGTCAGTCGTTAATGGTGCGGTGACCGGGGGCCTACTCCTCCTCCTACTCCTACTCCTCCTCATTGATAAGCGCTAAGCAGAGAAACTCCAATGGCGACTATTAGAGTTCCTGTGGTCTCTCCGCCCATCCCCCCTCAAAAAGGTTGTGTTTAGGGTCTGCCTACGGGAGACTAGGTCTCTCCTACAGTGCGTAGTCGACCGACAACGTGGCTGAAACGCGGTGGGCCCTCGGGCCTCGGGCCCCGAGCCGGAATCTTTACATTGACGGACCATCCACGAGCTCCTGTTACACCTTGTGTCCAACGCAAATTCAGTCACGATTTGTCGTCGTCGCTCTACGGTAAGATATCGGTTTGTAAGTATGAATGCAGAAGATCGAAAACCGCTTTCGCAGCGCCGACTGATCAGTTAGCTTGGACCGATGCCTCACTGTAGACGTGCAGACGTGTGCGGTCTTGAAGTCGCGAGAATTGGGCCGGGGCCGGGGCAAGAAGTCTTCTCCGCGAGCGCGCTGTTCCACAATTCTACTCGTCCCGGTAACGCGTGAGATACAGTGTTAAGATCTACATTGCGGCCGATCCACCGACATAGATGCTTCTGAAAAGGCTCGACAGCAACCGCACCTGGGAATGGGCATGCCTTAGTGTATTGACGCGAGGAATAACAGCGACTAGTCAATGCGCCGGCGCAGCTGCGGCGACTGAGTGGTCGTTGTGGCCGAGCATCTTGTTATCATCACGAGTCTTGAAGCCGAGAAGCAGCATGCGGTCCTTGTTTGCATAGAATGTCGGCGCAGGGGTGTGTGGACATTGAATGGGAAGACAGCAGAGGGTACACGAGGGAAAGGTGAGCGACTGAAGCCAGGGTGGTACAGCGGCAAGGGTGTTCACTCCGAAGATCACAGTTTGCCGCGGAGAACCGCCCGGGGACTTGAAGCTTTGCCTACTTGCGGTATAGATGGCTGAATAGCCGTGCCTCACCGCACATGAGGTCGGTGCAGAATGTAATGCAGCGGGCCTCAGCGATTGGCGTAGAGTCGCGCTTCGACTCGGAAGGGGCGTCACGAACAAGAGGTGAGTTGACACGTCAGTAGCGATGGGTTTCCAATCATCAAATTTTTTCAGACAGGGTCGCCTACTTCAAGTTCACATGAAGTGACTTTCAACTTGCTTATAGCGATACCTGCCAGAAATCGGTTTGAGGCCATGTCAATGTGGTAGCAGTGTCATGTATTTGATTGCTTACCGTGTATAGCACAGGGGCCGACTATGACTGAGGATCGCTAACGCAGAGAACCACTGGTGGGGGGACAATGGTGACTCATCTTCAGCTTGACTCGGGTATGCTAATCCACGCTTGACCATCTAGCATCATCACCAGTGCCAGGCCACTGACCGACGACGCTATTGTGAGCTCACACTCAGTGGAACGCACATCTGTACGTCAAGTGGTAAATTTGCTTCTGGGTCTTCGGGAGCTCGACAAGTCACAAGTCTTTGAGAGGACCTCTACTTATTGCGTGCGGCGACTTGAGCAATGAGCGGGTCTCGATTGTCGCGAGATGAACGCAAGGAAGCAACTTGCCTGATCGAGCTTAGTGTACATCCGCTTTCCACGTGTACGAACGACACTGCGCCGGGCGCCTCTTCCGATGCAGCCGTCGACCCGGACGTTCCGTCGTCGAGCAAGGAAACGTCTGTTTCGTCAAGGCAGGTGAGCTATCGGGACAAATTGATGGGCCTAATTAACTCTCGGAAGCACAGGACATACCTCCGGTGCGTGTAGCGCATGCGGAGGTTAGCCGACGCAATTGCGTACGACTGCCCTAGTAGCGGAGCATCCAGCCTGAGGCAATTCGTTTGCCTGGAGAGCATCGCGGCAGCTACTCGGAGTTGAACTCAATTACGACGACCATCCTGACTTGGCGTACTACTTCGTCCGCCTGTGACTCGCATAATGTACTCGTTGCGGCAATTCCGTGCTGCCTATGCATGGGGCCGAGTCAAGAACCCGACGTTTCACGTAACGCCCATGGTAATGCCTCACGTAACGTGAATTCAACGCCCATGCAACGGACCTGTAGCAATGCTAGCCGTATAGCGATCGCTCCGACAGGTGCTCGTGGTGGCCCCCATGCTGCTGCGGCTACATAGACGAGGGGCGCCCAAGTTTCCAGAAGATGAAGTTCGCCTGTTGGTCGGCCGGAATCACTGAGGTGCTCCCCTCTGACGTTTCAGCTCGTCTAGGCTCACTGCTGTTGTGAGGTCTTGCTCAACGTGCGAGCTAAATGCTCGGTCGGAAGTTGTACGTATATAACAACCAGAGGGGCCCACATATCCTCCCCACCAAGCGACGCACTGGACACACCACTCCCCAGCCCTCATCATCTGACCGTATGGCAACTATTGAAAGGCAGGAATCGGTCATACAGACCGTCCAGCTTCGCGTCACCCCTGTTGATGGCGCGGATGTAAAAGCTGTCCCGCCGGCTGAGCCCCCGCTGAAGCTTGATATCGAACATGCGATCGTTCAGGATGACCCTCGAGAATGGTCGAATGCCAGAAAGGTATTCTTTTGGGTATTTTCCGCAAATTCAGTACTCATAAACTTATAGTACGCCGTGGTCATCATTATTTGCGCCGCTGCCATGATCGCTGGGCTCGGCGGCAACCTATATAATCGTGGGTGTGCCGATCGCGGAGCAGAGCTTGTTGCTGATGCCCTTTAGCTGCCATCTCCGAGGTCGAAGCTGATCTACATGCTTCGGGCGAACAAATCAGTCTTACGGTCTCGCTGTTCATTCTTATTCAAGGAGGCTTCCCTGTGTTCTGGAGTGCCATCAGCGAAATTCAAGGACGGAAGGTGGGCCACTCGAAACACCGTCCTCACGCCGCTGATCTCAACGTATGCTAGGCGGTATACCTTATTTCGATCTCAGTGTGCACATTGGGATGTATCGTCGCAGCCCTCTCCAAGACCATCAACGTGCTCATCGGCATGCGGTGCCTCCAAGCAGCTGGGTACGTTTCTCTTAGTACGTCAGAGTCAATGTGCCATACTGACGGGTTCGTTCCTCAAGATCCAGCGCGGTTGTGAGCATTGGTGCCGCGACCTTAGCAGATCTATACGAGCCGGCCCAGCGAGGAACCATGATGGGGATCTATCTATGGTGAGCGCACAGTGTAGTCTCGGTCGCTCCGCGCGCTCATCGTGGCCCTCGCTCTGTCAGTGCCCCGCTTCTCGGTCCTTCGCTAGGGCCCATTATCGGGGGTATCCTCACGCAGGCGTTCGGCTGGCGCGCGACGTTCTGGTTTCTGGTCATCTTCACAGGACTGTGCATCGTCCCCTTCGTGTTCTTCCGGGACACCTTCCGGCGCGAGCGCAGCCTGACGTACCAGGCGGCGCTGCGGAAGCTTCGGGAGCGGGAGAACAAGAGGTTTGACGCTGCGAAGGACGCGCGACATAGCGTCCCTGCTCGCCCTGAGTCCCCGGATGACGAACCGGCAGAAGTGAAGAGTCAATGCAGCTCCGTCGAAACAAAAGTGGACGTCGATCTGGAAGCACATGTTCCGAAGCTCGACGATCCTTCGACGCGGACGGAGGTCAAGCTATCACTCAAGGACGTCAACCCGATCCGGCCCATGATTGCTGTCCTGCGGTGCCCAAACAATGTCGTTATCATTATTGCTTCAGGTGCGTTGGCTACCCTCCGTGCACATCACGCGGACATTCACACACCTTCCAGCATTATTGTTCGCGTTCGAATATAGCATCCTGTATACCGCTTCGTTGACGCTGGCCAATGTGTACGAATATGACGCGCTGAAGATCGGACTGACGCTGCTCTCCTTCGGGTTCGGTGCGTGATTATGGCTTCCACCGGGCCATGCCAACTCACTCTTACGCACTCGCACCTCAGGCGCACTCCTCGGAAGCATGGTAGGAGGCCGATACTCCGACTATGTCCTCGTCAAAATGAGGGCACGGCATGGTGCCAACGGCTCACCCGAGGTATGTCCCACCAATCGATCATCCGTGTCGATTTGAATAACGGAAGTCCCTCGGTAGATGCGCTTGCAAAGCACGTTGTACCCCATGCTGTTTCTTCCCGCTTCCATCATCGCCTACGGCTGGGTCTGTGAAGAACATGTGCACGTATCTGCCGTCTGTGTCATGCTATTCCTATCGGGGTTCCTCATGATGTAAGTGCCTTTTCGATCAATCGCGCCGTGCAGGACTGACATATCTATTCTTAGCACCATCTATTCGAGCACCCTGGCATACATAGTCGACGCGAATGTTGGCCGTTCCTCGTCTGCAGTATCTACAAATAGTTGCGTAAGAGGCCTCTCTGGCTTCGTCGCGGCTGAGATCGCCGTACCCTTGCAGGTCAGTTCACGACCCCGTCCATTCACAGTACAACAGGGCTAACAGCTCGCTGCTACTGTTGCAGAACTCTCTCGGTGACGGAGGCCTATACTCTCTTTGGGGTGGCCTGGTAGTCATAGCCGAGTTGCTGATCATCCTGGTTTTGTGGAAAGGAAAGGCCTGGCGTGAACGCGCTAACGCGTAACAGTTTGATTTCCACCCCTTTCCCCGTTATGTCTGGCTCAAAAGTACGTCATCCATGGATGACAATAGATGGTAGTAGTATGGTGTATTTCTGTGACTGTTTCAGTTCTGGTGGACACTACATGTAGCAGTGGGAGGCACAAATAGTACTGTACTACGGTGTTGATGTAACTTAAGTTAAATACCAATAGAATATATATGTGGTCCTTCGGTTTGCTCCTTACACCCGTGTTCCCCATGAACCTCAACCTCAACACTCTCAGAGTTTGAATGCCCCAGGGCCGCCTTGTCAAATTCAAAAATGTACGCATCAAAATCGGCGTTAAACGTTAAACGCCGACTTGTCGCGCCGGACATTCAAATACTCACGACTCAAATCGACGTCCAACATCGTGCTTGATGCTTTCAAAATTCCATAGGGACTACTGCGTGGACTGAGGACTCGTCTCAGGTCTTCCATCATTAGCGTCACCTCGGCCCCGAATCTCATCGCCGGTCGCTTGCCAGTCGTCAGGACGTCATCGTCGCAGTGAAATGTACATGGTGGTACGTTCTTAGTCGTCAACTAAGGCTCGAAAAAGGGCACCTTAAAGGTTATTTGCGTCACTCAACTTGACAATATCCCATCTGTCCCGTCATGTGTGGGTCCGCATAGAAGAGCGAGACCAGAAGGCGTGTCACAATACGGGCACTGAATCTTGCACACAGACGCTGTTCTCATGGTATCTCCTTGTCCCATGTCCTCACGACGTTCGTGCCGGGACGAATGCCTGAATGACCATGGATTGGAACGAGATTACCTGTGGTAAGCTGCGACGGACCTATGGTGAGTTGTGATTTGACCAACCTAGGTTATTTGTCGAACACGCTACAGTAGCAGACGATCCACGCAAGCGATCGAGAAGTCGCAAGGTCAGTAGCAGGCTGCAGGTCGTGTGACGTTTACTCATGTTGGGCTCAACTCTAGGTTTGAATTTGCGTAGAGGACCATCGCAACTTGCAGTCATTCAAAGTTCCCTATCGAAATGCTGTGTTTGAGTTCCCCATACAGTATTAGTTGAATGATGCAGACGTGTCCAATCCTTGCTATCGTCCCTAGTTTGGGTAAGACTGCGGGCGATGCTCACACCACGATTATGCCGACGGGCAGCCAGGCTCCGGAGACGTGGAGGCAGATGACAGGCTTGGAAAGCAAGATGAGGGGCGCGGCGTCGAGGCTCAGGCAACGTTGTCCGCTTCCGAGGATCTTACATTTTCATGTCTCTGGCCGAAAGACCCAATCGGCCCGATATCCCGCATTGTCTACTGGGTAAGCACGCCGTGTAACAGAAAGCCCTGGACCTCATCCTCAGATTCGTCGACACGCAGGAATCCTGTGTGTTCTGAACGTCACCAGTACCTTACCTCGTTGCGGGCGTTCTCCAGCAAGTACCACGATGACGCTCTGAAGATCGACTTGGTATCGGCCTATGCTATAACGACATCGCACCGCCTCTCCTCATTACGTCCGCGGGGTATAGCTGCACTCCCTGCTGGTGGTCTGTTGCGGAGCATGTTCTGTGGGCAGTATTCTGACTATGGATTCACTATGCTAAAGGAGAAATACGGCGGGAAGCGTCTACCAGAAGCATGCATTTTGTACAATGCTCGTCCAGTGAATGGTCGGTGGTTACCCCATGGCTTCTCATATAGATGTGCCGACATAGTACAGCCTTCTTCATAATATCCATCCCGCCTTCCGTCGTGGCGTATGGCTGGGTGTGTGAAGAGTAGGTCCATGTATGTGCAATCTAGTGTGTGACATCTTTTTCTCGCAGGGCCCCTCCAGATCTATGTACGTCCCAGGTCCTTGTCTGTTGTGCATACCGCCGCTCATTCTTTGTTCTCGCATACGTAGATGTATCTAGTGACTTTTCGTGTGCTATTGCATACGTCGTGGATGCCACCTCAGCCGCTCTGTATACCAAAAGTTCCGCATATGGGCGGTGCTTTGGTCGCTACCGAAGCCGTGCCCCCTTGCAGGTGCGTGCGTGAAACGTACTTCTCGCGCAGCGGAACGGGTCAAATCGTTTGTACAAGGTGCTCACTACCTGTGTTTAGAATTCGTGGGCCCGGGTGACGGTGGGCTCTGCCCCCTACTGGGGCGGCGTCGTCTACAGGCGCAGACTGCTGATCCTCCTCGTGTGGCGGAAAGGCCGAAGGGAGGAGCGGGAGAAGGCGACGGCAAGCTCGATCCGCAAGACCGGGCAGGGCGAGCAAGCTTAATTTTCGGGAGCACTGTATAGCCGCGCTTCCTTCGAACACGCGTTCGTGCTCGAGGTGCCCCACGTACGTTCATGCTGTATTACTAACATGGCAATCATGACCCTTTAGGTCGTGTGTGCCCGATGCTCGCTCACCGGTCCGGACCCTCTGGCTTTCGTGCGACTGACGTGCGGCTGCACTTGTGGCCTTTCTTGGATTGGGCGCCGGTCGCGGGTCGCTCTCATGAACGGGGATAGTAGAAGGAGAAGACCGCTCATCCACGTACGTCACCTGGTAGCAGTTGAACGTGGTTCCACGCCTCGTTTGTGCGGCACCGTCTGGCTTCGTCCCATCGAGGATCGCTCCCTTTCGCATGGATTTGCCAGCCGGGTTGCGAGGGTTCGCACGCCTGGACCCTTGACCTGTTCACGACCGCGGTGCCAGTGCCCGCCCATCATGCAGGGTCGAGCAACCACTTGAAGGGGATGATAGTATGTATCCTTCAGCGCCGAATGAGCTCAACGGTTTCAGACGTCTACACGTCAACAGAGAGTAAGGGTGACGCGTTACGCAATCGAGCAGAGGCCCTACCAAATTTCGTGGCACCTTCGAAGCGGCTTCATAGGTTACGCTGAACTCCAGGTGGGGTGTTCTATCATTGGATGGACAAACTCCGTACGTGAACGTGAGCCCTAACGTACTACTTACCAATGATGGCTCCGGTCCAAAATCTAAGTGCACCTTAGGTTCGACACAAACCCCTCACGTGTGAGGCCGCGCGGAGGGTCTTGGTATGAGACTAAAGTGCACCTCTCTGATGACCTATATTATCCACTCTTACTCTTCACCCTACCCGGAGCGAGATACTCCGCCGCGTACACAGCAATCGTGGACCACCGTTAGTTAGTTAGTGGTTTTCCAGCAGACACTACACCATCCTTCCTGACCGTTCGAGCTCTCGGCCCCAAGGAGGGGTCACAACTATGGCGTTGACTGCAGACCCAAACTTGCCTGTTCTGCGTGTCATCGTACGAGTGAAGGGCATCACAACGAGCCTGGACCGCGTATTAGCAAGCCGTTCACAGGGAAACCACAGATGTATGCCAGATGCCTGTTATACATTACTCGTAGCTGATATACTGTGCTGACAGATTATACACGTTGTTGATCATACAAGGTTGGGTTCCGCGTCCTGGAAGACTCTTCATAATACACAAACCGCCCGCGGCGCGAATATCAACGCCATTCATGGTCGTCATCATCGTGCATCATCTCGTCATGATCCGAGTTCTCGTGGAACATATCTGCGCGCGTTCGAGTGCAGTGAGTACCGCGTCACACACAAGGAGGATGGCCCAGTGGGTGAGGATGTGCTTACCACTGCCCTCGCTGCTGTCGTGGTCCGACTCCTCGTCCGGGTAGTCGTTCTGGTAGAAGTCTTCCGCTGCGCACGCACTCAGCCGTGCGTTGTCGCTGCGATTGGAAGGGGGGCAACGTACCGTTCGAGTCCTCGTCCGCGGTGTCGTACACCTCCGAGTCGGAGTCATCGTCCGAATCGTCGAGCATCAGCTCGTCGGGCACGTCCGTACTATGCAGGGTGGGCACAATCAGCTGGTGCGCGCGATGTCCATGGTGGGCAGAGGAGCTTACAGCGTGCCGACGTTGCCGAGCGTCGCGCTCGGGTCGCGCGTGAGGCGTTGGTAGAAGATGTCGTAGACGTAGTCGCCCTCGTCCTCCTTCTCGGTTGGGGCGGGGCGCTCCGCGGTCGGCAGGGCTTCTGGGTCTTCCACTGCGTCCGTGTCAGCACTTCTCTCGTGGGGTAGCAGGATGGGGAAGGCATGGCATACGTTTCAGGTAGTCCTGCAGAAGCGGGAGGAACTTCGCTACCTCGGAGTCAACCGAGCCCGACTCGGCTACCCCGGCGGACGGGACCGCGTCGTAGAGCGCGAGCTGGGCCTTGGCCGCGCGAGCGGCCTCGAGCTCTTTCATCGACCACACCCTCGGTCTTCGCACACCAGAGCTCGTCAATCAACACGATGTCTGCAGACGGACGTTGAACGAGAGACGCACGGGGCTGCAGGCATGCGCCTACGGATCCTCGGATCCGTCGACGGCCCTTCGCGCCGGAGGATAGTGTACTTGCGCGGCGTCTCGTCGGGGCGTGCGCGTTTCGCCGGGGGCGGCGCTGTAGAAGGGGTCGGGGGTGTGGCTTGGCCCATCTCTGCGGGGGCCGACTTCGAGGTGGGCAGCCCTTCCTGTCGGGTTGAGTTACGCTCTCCCTCTTCCCGCGACTCGCGCGCCAGGGCAGCTAGGCGATTCTGTAGTGGAGGCACAGTTGGACGGATGCCGAGGTTTGGCAGTCAGACGCACCTCCAAGTCTTTTTTCGCCTGCTCATCATCCCATGCACCCTGCTCGACTGTCTCTGCGAACTTGAAGAAGTTGAGGCCACTGCGGGATCGCTTGCCTTGCGGGCGAGCGACCTCTTGATTGACCACTACCCAGTCGCACGCGCAAGTAAGAGGACATTCCAGGGGTTTCAGATAGCGACATACATAGTCCATCTAGTGGCTCCTCGTATCGCTTACGCTTTATGCGTAAGATGGCGTAAGGTCGCTCTTGTTGAGCAGCATCCGTCTCCGCTCCTCCTGCTGGCTTTTGCGTCTGCGTCGATTGTGTCGTTTCGGGCTCTGACATAGCAAGATTGATATGGTTTGTGAAAGTGTTTGAGAACTTGGAGGAGATGAAAGAAAGTTTAGACTCAGAGGCGAGGAATCGTCGCGTTTCAGTCATGTGACCGAGTCTGGGCGACGCCTGCGCTAGGCCGTTCTCTGGTCTAAACTTGCTAAGTACATCGACGGTACAATAGGCTATTTGAGTTTTGCCTTCAACAGCTAGATGTAGTAGTCCTAAAAAGACACTGCAGGCTGCCGCTCCCAGCACACTGGTCGTAGCAGACCGATGCGAATACAACGGCACTTACCGAGGTGACTCGTCCCCTTCAAATACGATTTGAGCGCGAATTCAACGTTAATGTTAAGCGCAAGGTGAGGCATATATTTGCGGCACGGGCCGCATGGCATAAGTCACGACGCAGTGGGCGCGAAGTTCCGCTAGAGGCGAGCTGAGTCCAGGCGTTTGGTGACTTTGGCGGCGGAACACGCCCATGTGACCTGATGTTGCTATCGACGCGTCGCACGCGTCGATCGGGCACGAATCTAAGGCCTTCGCTATACTGAACGCTTCACAGTTTATGTCGGCGACGCGACGTCATAGCCACATCATGCATTGATTGGAATATTGAAGCGAATATTATATATATGCCAGCCCTGCGTCAGGAAGCTGTTACCCTCTCTCCCCTCAAACCGTCTCCATCCACCATACTGTACCACGCCTCATCCGGGCCTGCCAGTGTTTGCCTGACATCCTTGTTGATGAGTGCCATTCTCTCCTATTGCTCTAGAATTTACTCGTCTTCGGGCAGGACTCGATCCATGACAAATGGTACCTAGCTGAGCTGAAAGGTAGACTTCCTCGCAAGTTGGCACGACCGTGCATCATCCTGTAAGCAGATCCTCTAACAGTCGGTGAGCCCGGCAAATAATGACCAGTATACAGGATTGAACGGCGTCGCCCGCTGCATATATGCGTATAGTTTGACACTCGAATTGTCCCAAGCACACTGATAACGCTTACTACCACTACAGCAGGGAATCGATAATGCACGGAGCGTCTTCACTTGAGATGCGTGTGCATATCAATCCAGGCTGCCAGCGTAGACGGCAGCTCTAATCGCAGCTTGAGGCTCCATCCTCGCCCAGCATCCTTGAAGGGTGGAACCACTGGCGGCTTCCCTGTGCAAGCTGCACGTCGAAGGCTCGGAAGCTATCAGCGTCATCGGTGAATGGTACTTACCCATTTCTGAGTACTCTGCCTTGCTCCGACGCGGAGCCACAGATGGAGCGTTTCCGAATCGACAGATCCGGCGACAGGCCCTTATGCAACTTTTGCAACGGATCTAACAACGGACCCACGACGGCTCACTGGCACTGTTCACCTGCGCGAACGTTGTTGTGGAGTCCTCGAAGGCGGGGCTCCACTGCATGCGTTCAACGTTCAGCAGGCGCCGACCGTCAGATTTCGGCCCGGGCAGACAACAACTCAATCACGTCGTCAAATTCGTCCCGATATACCGACAAGAAACAGAGTTCCGAGGGGTGTGGGTACCTGCATATCAAACAAGCTCTTGCTGCGTCACATCGGTGTCCAGCGGGCGCGGCGGCACGATCTGTATACCGCTTTTGGCCGTCCCGACCGATGGGCGCGGGGCCGCATGCGCAGCGGCACATGTACAGACGCCGCCAACGTTCTGGGACAAAGTCACGTGCCAGCGGCGGTCGCAGCGGTAGCAAGGCCTGATCGAAATGGGAAGGCGATGGCAGGGAGAATCTTCGCAGTGCCAACTTGGAAAGGTGGACACTGACCGCCCCTTGTCGTCCTCCCCCATCACCGCGGATGCCCAAGCACGACAATGCCTCGCGCGTGAACGAGCCCAAAGCGCCGTCATCAACGCCCCCACACGCGTCGTCGTACGTCTACCCCGTCCGCTCTCTCCTCAGCGGGGTTCGCCCCGCGCGGGAACATGCACACTCGCAAGGTGCGCGAACACCTATCTATTGTCGACGATCCCCGAACACATGTTCAGACTCTGCAGATGTCTCCACGCCCGCGGCGCCTTTAGGGAAGCCCGGCAACGTCCTCATCGGATCCTCATCCGGAGAGACGCCCCCTTTCAGTCCCTCTCTTAGCGGCAGCGTCATCCACCCGCCCTCCGCACAGTCCCCAGGCAGTGAAACCGCCTGCACGCACGAGTCCCACTATACACGACGGAAACTCAACACACCCAACTTTCGTGACTTTGCCCAGGACGAGGACCCGTTTTCCCGCCGCTCGTTCGTCTCGACACACTTCGTGCCCCGCACGTCATCCATGGATCCAGGGAGCGAGTCTATTCCCGGCACGGATGACCTCGGTGTCGCCGTGCACCATCCGCCGCAGATTTCCGACTTCGCCGCCGAGGCGTTCTTCGAGGCCGGTTCGGACGATCTCCTACCCCTGCCCGATGACAGCCTCACCCAGTACGACGCGACGATACACGGCCGCTTCTCTCACTCTGGCATCGTCCACTTGCCTCCCATCCACTCGCCCACCACCACCGCGTCGAACCCGTCGGCGCCTTCGACTATCTCAGCCCCGTCGTCGCGAGGGCAGACGAGCATCAACTCGATTGCAGGGTCGGACCTTTCAGCGGTACGCACGTCCGTAGGCGATGCCGAAGTCGTGAAGATGCCCTCCGCGCAGGAGCCCGGTGTGCCGCTCACGGAGATCAGGGCGTCGGGCATGAGCATGTCGACTGGCAGCGGGGAGAGCGGGGAGGGCCCACATATCGCGGTTCGATATACGCACGTAGAAGACGAGAATGGGCACCATCTGATCGTTGGGAGGGAGGGGAAATTGACGAAGTGCGAGGACGAGGTGCGTGTGCGAAGCGTCGTGACACGGGATCCCACACTGAAGCTTATCAGCCGATTCGCACCCCTGGCGCCGTACAAGGCTTTGGCATACTTGTCGCGGTCGAAGAGGATGAGCAGACGGGCGATTTGGTCGTACGGCAAGTGTCGGAGGTACGTAGTTCGTTGTCCGTCGCTACCGTCTACTCAAGGCACACTAGAACTCGACCGAACTCCTCGGACTCTCACCGCAGTACCTCTTCTCCCTCGATTGCTTCACTCAGACCCTCCCTGACCAACAAGCGGACGTGCTCCTCGACAACATCCAGTATCTCAACGATACGTCGCTTTCACCCGAGGAGCAAGCTGAGAACCTACATGTCTTCATGGTCAGTGGATGGGGTGAGCCGGGCAGCGCTCCTGCAGAGGCTGCTACAAACGATCCGCAGCGACGGCGGAGCTGGACATGCTGGTGTGCGGCACACAGGCCGCAAACGACAGCGCCGGCCAACGTGGAGTCCAAAGGAGATGGCGCGCCTCCACAAGCGGAGAGGAGCATAATCATTTTGGAGTTTGAATTGGAACGCGACACCTTCAACCCTCTGTATCCCCACGTCTCCGCGGATGACTCGTCCTCCGTGTATTCTGGCGTGTCTTCGCCTTCGGAAGGCTCCAACTCGGCGGGCCGTTCGACGACAGATAGTTCTGGGCGGACCCTCGTATCGTCAAGCAGTTCACAAGATCAGCTGGCTATTACTCCAGAGACCTCATCGGGTCTGGCGTCTACATCGAGTCTCGTCAGTAGTGGCGGGAGTGACCCGGTCCCCCGCCAAGACGACAGCTCCCCTGCGCTCTCGGGGAGCGGGGGCTCGTTCGCCTTCGACTCTAACGTGGGAGATGATTGGATGCCGAGTCCTGAAGACATCCTGGAGAGCACCACGAGCCGGTCGAAGCCGCTGCTCGCACTCGAGCGCCTCCGGCGGACCCGGCGGGTCCTCGGCGACGCGACGCCGGCGTTTGGGCCGCCGTCGTCTGCGGGATCGAGCCAGCCGCGCGAGCAGCTGCGAAGGGGCGCGTCGCGGCGGCGCCGGGGCACCGGGGCGGTGGGCATGATGGACGTGTTCGCGGTGATGGCGCAGATCAACGAGCAGCTCGGCGCTGCGCCTGACCTGAACTCATTCATGAAGGTCGTCGTGGGCGTGATCAAGGACCTAACGCAGTTCCACCGCGTGCTGGTGTACCAGTTCGACGAGCTGTGGAACGGGAAGGTCGTTGCGGAGCTCGTGGACTGGAAGCAGACGCATGAGCTGTATAGGGGGCTACACTTCCCGGCCTCGGATATCCCTGCTCAGGTGAGTCGTTCTATGCATTTCTGTGTGCGCGATGATTGTGCTAAAGCGAGGTCAGGCGAGGCATCTGTATGCGCTCAGTAAGTAAGGACTGTTGGTGGTTCGCGTCGAGTCTAAGCCCCGCCCTTAGATAAGGTCCGACTGTTGTACGACCGTGCCTTGCCAACAGCGCGGCTGGTAGTTCGGAGCAAGCGGGACCTCGAGACGCCCCTAGTACGTCGCTTCTCCCTCCTTCATGTGTCTGCTCATTCAGCTTCTGCAGGACATGACTCACTGCTACCTTCGGGCCATGAGCCCGATCCATCTGAAATGTTCGTGCTCCTGCCTGGTGTCTACATTGAGGGATTCATGTCGTGTACACAGACCTCGCAAACATGCAAGTGCGTGCATCGATGTCCGTCGTAGGTGCCGTCACCTTTGGGTCATAGGGGTAGATCACTGATAACGGGCGGCAGTCGATCGTCGCGTTTGGGCAGCTCTGGGGCCTGGTTGCTTGTCACTCGTATGGAAGCAACGGGATGCGCGTGTCGTTCCCTGTCAGGCAGATGCTCCGCTTGCTCAGCCAGTCGATCTCGCGCAATGTGGAACGCCTCAGCTATGCTCAGCGCTTGACTACTCGGAAACTGGTATGTGTCATCGTCTTCTGTTGGAACCTCGCGCTCGACTGACGCGTGTTGTCGTAGATCAATACCATGCCCACGGAGCAGCATCCGTCTGGCTACATTGTATCAAATGCGGACGACCTCCTCGGGCTCTTCGACGCCGACTATGGCGTTCTCGTCATTGGCGAGGGGGCCAAGATCCTGGGACCTAATCAGCATGGTCAAGAGATCCTCATTGTGGCAGAGTATCTGCGTCTCAAACAGTTCGAGTGAGTCCGCGTTGCGTATGGGTGCCATCCGTAGCTGATCGGGGTGTTGTGCAGCACCATCCAGGTGTCGCAAGCGGTGACACAGGACTACCCAGACCTTGAACTTAACACTGGTCTCGAGGTCATCGCTGGACTGCTTTACGTGCCGTTGTCTGCGGGCGGACGCGACTTCATCGCTTTCCTCAGGAAGGGCCAGCCGCGCGAGGTGCGCTGGGCCGGCCGTCCGTACAAGGACGGCGAGGCGCGGAATGTCCTCGAGCCCCGCGCGTCATTCCGCTTGTGGTTGGAGACCGTCGCTGGAAGGTGTCGCTTGTGGTCGGACGAGCACTTGGAGACGGCGGGCGTGCTCGCGCTTGTGTACGGCAAGGTGGGTGCTTTCGCGATCACATCGAACATCTTTTTCGGTGATGCTACTTGCTTATCTTTGGGCTTCCAGTTCATCGAGGTCTGGCGACAGAAGGAGAACGCCCTGCAGACTACGAAGCTCACTAATCTATTGCTGTCAAATGCTAGTCATGAAGGTACGTATTTGCCGGTATCATTCCGTCGCCATATTAACTCCAGGTTAAGTACGGACGCCACTCAATCATATCATAAAGTGCGGCATTTTCAGTTTGCAGTGCCTGTTCGCTCATACGTATCGTATACAGTTATCTTGAGTTGGCTCTTAATGGTTCACTGGATACTGAGACTCGCGAGAACCTCAGCCAGTCGCATGCTGCATCAAAAGTAAGTCATTCGCGGGCAGTACATCCCCGCAGAACCTAACCGACCTAATCGATATCGTAGAGCTTGTTGTTCACTATTAATGATTTGCTGGTACGCATCGCAGATTCGAATAGCCGGGGGACGCTGGATCAAACGTATATCAAATCACAGGATCTCACCCGCCTGGAGAGCGGTAATGAAACGTCTTTCAACGAAGTATTCGACCTTCACCGCGCCATCGAGGACGCTATTGTCCTGTACAGGAACGAAGCGAGCCGCAGGGGATTGACTTTTGGCGTTGATTTGTCCAACTCCCCGAGATTAGTTGTGGGCGACTCCCGTAAGATCCGAACGGTG
The DNA here is from genome assembly GCA_000344655.2 of Fomitopsis schrenkii. NCBI lineage: Eukaryota > Fungi > Basidiomycota > Agaricomycetes > Polyporales > Fomitopsidaceae > Fomitopsis > Fomitopsis schrenkii. The sequence continues at coordinate 297,721 of KE504150.1, forward strand.
GTGGCGAACCTCACTGCGAACGCCCGTAAGTCCTACTTTACGAGCGTCTCTGGCATAGGGCTGACGAAGCGTCAGTGAAATACACGGAACGCGGGGGCATCTCTGTGGAGTGTCATGCATTCGAGGAGCCTGCAGGACTCCGCGACGCTCACAACATAGCTGTGGAGATCATTGTGTCTGACACTGGTTGTGGAATCACGGCCGACAAGCTCGAATGCATCTTCCGTGAGTTCGAGCAGGTTGAGAGCGCGCCCGCTCGACCACCCACGCAGGGTTTGGGTCAGTTCTTTCTTAGCTTACGTTGGTGACTGTGCCTAACTTTGCAGATAGGGTTGGGACTTGCGGTCGTTGCCCGAATAGTGGAACAGCTCGGCGGTCAGTTGCGAGTAGACTCACGGATTGACGAAGGCAGCCGGTTCTCCTTTCTCATTCCCTTCACAATGGAATCTGGAGACAGCATCACATCCTCGATGTCTTCCTCTGGACGCTCGCTCGAATCTCCGGCCGAAGGGGTGCGAGGATACGAGATTGAGAACCTGGTCCAAGCCTTCTCGAACCATCACTTCGCCGGGCGGTACATGGCGACTTCTGACGGTGGCTCGCCAGCAGAACAGGAGATTCCTCGGTTGGACGAAACAAGGTGCCGCACCACAAGCACCGAGCTGGACCCCGGCTCGAGGCTGCTGCCTCGAGAAGGAGAGTCAATTGCTGTCGTCCGCCGGAAGTCAAGTAGAGCGCATCCCCCCTCTCGGCCACGCTCAGCCCCGAGGTCCTCCACGTCTCGCAGCAATCGTTCTGACACGGATGTCAACACCAAGCTGCGGTTACTGATAGTCGAGGTGGGTCTATGTCACTGTACGCCTCGCTCAAGGCTCTTCACTGAGTGCTCGGGCAGGATAATGACATCAACCGGATGATCCTTGCTAAGCGGCTGTCCCTCGATGGCCATGATGTAGTCAATACCACTAACGGTCAGGAAGGCATGGACATGCTGCAGTCCGACTATGAGTTCGATGCGGTCCTCATGGACATTCAGTGAGTAAATCGATGTTATCCGCAGTCCATATGTTCATGTCGTCTCAGGATGCCGGTATTGAACGGGTTCGAGGCTACGGAACGCATTCGCGGGTTTGAACAGACAAGAGAGTGCAACTCAAATCGGGCCTCACACAGAATCAACGGTCGAATACCCATCTTTGCCGTTTCGGCGTCACTGTTCGAAGACCAGCAAGAAGAAGTTTTCAAGCTCGGCTTCGACGGATGGATCTTGAAGCCGATTGACTTCAAGCGGCTAAGGGTCATTCTTCGCGGCGTCGTCGACACGGTGCAGCGAGCCAAGGATGTCTACCAACCAAATTGCAATTGGGAAGTCGGCGGCTGGCTGAGGAAGCTCGAGAAGGTACTCGAGCGCGATCTCTGATTCTACCGGGTCGGTTCTTTATTGTGTTCCATATTTTATAACAAGGCAACTGCGGTCCATTACATTGTGCTCCCCCCAACGCAACCAATACTGTATCAGTATACATCCTTCACATCTTGTAGCCATACGCAGAAATACACGAGGGCCTGCGATCGTGGTACATGTATATAGCATTCTACTACTACACATTGTGTACTGGCAAGACCGGACTGTTTAGGTACGGTCCACGTTCTCGTCGTGACTGTCTGTATACCCTGATATCCTGCATCCACCGTAGCTTGTGTACGTAGCCTGCGCTGCACACGCACACGTGTCCGGAGGTCCAGCAGGCAGCAGCAGATTCATCTGATCGCACAGCAACTCACCACTCCCACGAGCTTGTTCTATTCCAGCGCGATCGTTCGAAGGCACACAACAACTGCGCCTTATTCCACTGACCTAGCATTGTTTGCCCAGTTCACCGTTCTTGTCCACGTTGCGTTGCGCCGTACGCATCAAATGGACGCACAATGTCCTTGGTAAGTCTCAACGCTGTTGTGCAGTTCCATAACGTTCAGCAGAAGCCATCGAACAATGCCTCGAGGTTCAAGACATCAACAGACCTATGCTTCCAGGACAGCATCCGACCATTACCCAACGCTCGCCTGATCCCCGCGGGCTGCGGCGTCTCAAGGGTCGATGAAGCGACATTGGAGCTGCTCCACAGAATCTTACCAGGCAGAACAAAGCATCGACCAGATTTCTGTCGCCCGCCGATGCTTTGCACACGAGGTGATGGGATCCATTCTTCACAATGCTTACACGGGACACCTGCCTCACCCTTGCAGTGGATACCCCATGCCCTCGCGGCACGAACGTTCATATCGCTTAATGCCCGGGCACGAGCTGTGGCCTCGTTTCTCTATATAAGAGTCGGCGTCCCAGGAATTCAAGGCTCACCGCTTACCTCTACTCCTACTCCTACTCTACTCTGCAATGTCGCTTTTCAGGGTGAGCAAACTTCAGCTCATCATATTTCAACGTGCGCGTAGCCGCAGACCCGTACGTGGGCCTACTGGACCTCACGAGATGCCACTGACACTGCGATAGGCTGGGGTTCTATCGGGCGGTCTGAGGAAATTCTTCGCTGCTGCGCTACCGTCTGATGGTAGCAATGCGCGCGAATCCAAGTTTGCAAAGGGCACTGCCTCTATGAAGGTACCCAATTCTAGCGTTGGGATCTTCTGGGATTGGGGTATGTTCTGGCTCATTGTATGGCATGACCCGATATCAAATAGTCATCACAGAGAACCTCCCTTTACAATTGGATGCCATTGCGTCAAGGCTATCGGCCATTCACAAGCTGGCCCAAACGCTGGGACGTAAAATCACTTTCAAGGTGTACATGGACAGCGCGATAGTGTCGTCAGCCGCTGTGCGATCGCAGCTATCCTATGCGGGGCTTGAGTTGGTCGACTGTCCTCACGACAAGATGAAGGAAGTTGTTGACAAGGCTATCACCGGTATGTAAGGGGTTGAGCTCACCGCAAAAATAATTTCATTGATGTTGTTTCTATTAGTCGACATGTTCTCATACGCACTCGATAACCCACCACCCAGTAGTCTTGTGTTGATCTCTGGGGATCGTGGGTACGCACAGATGCTCTCGCGACTTGCGTTTCGAGGCTATCATGTTGTTATCGTCACTCCCACGGCTACCCAGGCTGGTTTGCGTATGTCCCAGTGCAGCGAGATGTATGAATGGTCCGACCAGCTCACATCTCTAGATCTCGCAGTAAGCAGCTCCGCACAAGGACGTGAAAGCATCACGTGACTAACTGCTCAGCACTTTAGTTTCAAGGAAATGTACTTTCTCCCAAGTCATCTGGAGCGTCCAAACCGACGTCAACGGCGCAGAAGCAACAAGTGAGTCGCACGTTCTCAGTTCCTGGCCTGATCGTCACATCGTTCATTCACCAGTCGTCTGCGCTCTCGAAGGCACCCCCGTCCCACAGTAGCAAGAAACTACCTGCAGAAGAAGAATTCTTCTCATCCGCAGCAAAACCTGTAGTCGCCCTCACGGTGCAGCGAAAAAGCGACTCAGAGGCTAAAACGCAGAAGGACAAGTCCAGTAATTCGAAGGCGGGACCATCGTCCGACTCCTACAGCGGTGCCTTGACACGTGTCATCCACCCCAAATTTCGAGTCCTAGTGGACGTTTTGAAGTCAAAGCGGAGCGAGGGTATCTCTTTCCTGTCCTTTACAGAGCTGGGGGCGGCGCTGCTCCAACGGGACAAAAATGTCTACGAGAAAGCGGGGGCTGCGAGCGCGAAGAAGTACGCCACTCTTGCGCACAAGGAAGGGGTGGTCGTGTTTGCAAGCGACAAGTCTGGCTCCGAGGCGGTACCTAAGACCGGGGAATTTGTTGGTCTCCATCCACAATGGGAGCAAGCATGATGCATGAGTCTTGAGAGCAACTGCTTTGCGAGGTGACGCGCGGGGAAGCATACACAAATCGTTGGGGGTTAGCGCAATGGAGTTATGAAACGAGCTGTACCGAGAGGGAAGCATTGCGGACGCGTCGGATCGAAACTGGCAGACAAGGGTGTAGCTGAAGAAGTGTAGTCAATGTGACCCGTAGTACTCTATGTCATCAAATACAGAGGCATGCCACACACTGCTTCAGGAAGAACCGGCTGAGCCGGTTGCCATAGCATGGAGAATGTCCTTGTCCCCACTCTCGTCGACGAGTGCACGGAGCATCCCCTTCTCGTTCTTAAGAAGCTCACTCGGTTTCCCAAACTCGGCCTGTCGCAGACACGTGTTAGCCGACTCCATACTCAGACAGCCGCACAGAGACACCTACAATCCTGCCCGCATCGAGCACCATCTGCGCAAGCCCCACTGTGAGAACCGGAGTAGACTCGAGAATATATGACGGGCGGGCTCACAATTTTGTCAGAGTCCATGATGGTTTGGAGACGGTGGGCGACAGTCAGTAGGGTGACGCCCTTATCGAGTTCTTGTCGCAGGGACTCCTGGATCACAGAGTCCGTCGCATAGTCTGGCCGATTGCGTCAGTCGAGGTCTACATGACAACTACACACATATTCTATGCTTACCAATTGCAGAGGTCGCTGCAATGCACAAGAAGCGTACCAAGTCAGCCATCCACATGCAGCGAGAGGTGCTTCACGTTACGCCTTACCTTCGTCCAAGATCAACAGCTTGCTCTGCCGGACGATCGCCCGGGCCAAAGCTAGGATCTGCCGTTGCCCGACAGACAGGTTCGTCCCCCCACTCGAAATAGACGTGTCAAGCGTGATGCGCCCCTCCGTCATGTCACTCTGCAGCGAGAAGAGGCCGGCGGAGCGCAGGGCGTCGTTCAGGATTATGTCGTCGTACTGCTGGAAGGGATCTAGGTTCTGGCGGAGGGTTCCGCTCAGTAGCTCCGGCTGATGCTCTGGAGTTAGGGGTGGGTAGAAGATGTGCAAGCGTTATCACGCACCACTTGAGGGATGATCGTGATGCTCGAGCGGAGGGCGTCGAGGTTGACGCTGTCCGTGGGCTTGCCGTCGTAGTATACCTTTCCCTCGGTGATGATGCACCGTAACAGCGCTAGCGTCAGGGAGCTCTGGCAAAGGCCGTTAGCAATGAACGTCGGGTGACCTTGATGGGCTCTCTACCTTGCCACTACCGGTACGACCAACTGGATGATTCGATGAGTTTACACAACTGGGCGCGGCATGGTCCAAGGCTTACCTATACCGACTCGTTCGCCAGACTTCACCTCGAAGGAGATTTCATGCAAAACGCGGGGCCCGTCCTAGACCAATTCAGGACGCTGCCATCGCGCATACACTAGCCCCAGCCGACTCACCTGAGAGTACTGAGCGGAGAGCTTCTCCACTCTCAAATCACCGCTCGCCGGCCAGTAGGCAGGCGGGACGCCCTCGGGTGTAGCTTGCGGCTCGTGCTCAATTTCCATGTACTGCTTGATACGCTCCAGACTAGGGGGTGGAGTTCGAGGTCAGATAAACCCAGAGGCTATATCCCAGAGACGTATACCTGTTGCCTGAAAGAATGTATGCGTTGACATGGTCAGTGGTGCTACGTAGATCGGCCAATGGTGCACTGTACCCGAGACTTCTAGCTCGTTGAAGATCCGAACCCACCAGAGAATCATACTGCTGAACCCGACTGTGCACCAAGGTTATTTGGTATCACAAACTCAAGCCACGCCGCGTACTGACCTGCCATGTTGAGAGAGAACCCAGTGCTCGAGGCCGTGGCGGTCTTTCCGTAGACCATATAGGCGGCGAGCGCTGCAGCGTACATTGCGCCGAGGGAGTTGATGCGGATCGATACCCAGCTGGAGCGTTGTCAGTACGCAGATTCAAACGGAGTTATATCACAGTACCGGTTAAGACTCCAGAATGCCCTCGAAGCACGAGTGTACCTGTTGATGCGTTTGTACGATTCCGCCTTGAATGCATCCTGGGCGCCGTAAGCACGGATGGAAGCTGTCACGTGCTTGGTGAGCCTGCGACGAGATGGGGAGGGCACGAGTTACGCACTGAGGCCAGCGAATGCGGCGCCGAAATGCCCGAGCACAGGGGCTTTAGCGTTGCTCCGCTCGCGCTTGACGGCCAGCTGGGCCTTCATGTAGATCTCGCCGACCCATGCACCGAGGACGGCGATGAGGACTCCGGGAACGAGGAAGATGGGCGACATCAGCACCACGACACCGAGCTTCATGACCATTTCGAGCGACATCTCCGTAATGACGCCAAACCACCTGGCTACAGAGGTATCGACTGCATAGCAAAATTATTTAAAAAAAAGTTCGGTGGTTAAGTCATTGAGAACATGCCTTCTTGAATATCCTGTGTCACCCGAGCGATGATTCTTGATGTGGGTGTCTTGTCGAGCCACCTGCCAAGCAAGGTTGCTTATTCGTCGCGATCAATACGAGTGAGTTCTAGACTGACCTCAGAGTCGTCGCCAAAATGGACGAGATCAGATCGCTATGGATGATGCGGGACGCCCTGAGGGTGCCGTAAGTGTATACGTAGAAGGCCGCGACATAGAAGAGAACGGAGATGATCATGATGGACCCGTATCCGGCGAGGAAGCTTGAGGTATGACGTCAGTATAGGTGTCATGCGCAGCAAACTGTCGAAAACTCACTATGGCACTTTGACCTCAGACGCAGGCATTTCCTCGTACTGTCGCGCCCAGTATCCAAGGAACCACGGTTCCAGGATATTGAGGCACATGTAGAGGATAAGGCCGCCAATGAAGCTGAGCCAAAACGCCCCTTGGTGGTTCCCTCCAAGGCCATTGAAGTAGAGTTTCACTGACGCATGGATCAGTACTATGTATTGCTGAGCAAAGAGACGGCTCGGACGTACTTGCTTGCCAGCCGACGTGGCCAACAGCGACCTCCTCTTCGACGACTAGCTTGCCAGTGTCCTGTGTCGGGGCTTCGTTGGGGGTCTGTTCGTCTACGGTCGCCCCGGCTTTCTCGAGCTCCGCCTCTTCCTTGGCGACCTCCGCTGCAAGCTTCTGGTCGTGTTCTAGTGCACTTGCGATGGATCCTTGACTGGTGATCCTGCCATCTGTTCCCAAAGCGACGACAAAATCAGCGATTGGGCTTGCCATAGAGACATTGTGCGTCTGATATACGCGGCAGTGAGTGTCATTCGTACCACCACTGTGAGTAAATGCACCTACAACAAGGAGAACAGTTCGACCGCGCACGAGGTCTCCCTTAAAACATTTCTCGACGATCCACTTCGACGTGTGCACGTCAAGAGCAGCGAGCACCTATCATGGTAGCTCAATGGTTATCACACGTCCTATATGTCGTCGAAAAAACTCACGTCGTCCAATAGAAGAGTGTGAGCCTTCGAGTAGATTGCACGAGCGAGGGTGATACGTGCCTGTTCATCATGTCAGCTTACACAAGAATAGCTATGTTTTTCGGACTTACTTTCTGACCGCCACTAGAGGACTCAATCAGCCAAGTATGCATAGTACAGTTGAAATGCACACATACCTGAGGGTGATGCCTTTCTCACCGACCTCGGTCTTGTCACCGGCAGCGAACAACTCGAGATCGCGCTTCAGGGCGCATTGTTCGATGACTAACGGCAAGCGATATGGACTCCATCATATGCGCAAGGTACAGTCGAATTCGTACCTTTCTGATAGCGCTCTTCCTCGAAGGGCGCACCGAAGAGGATGTTGTCCTGGCACACCCGTCAGCCGAAATAAGCACCAAAGTAGCGCAGGCAGCCCACCCTGATCGTTTCGTTCTGCACCCAAGACTCCTGGGCAGCGTACGCAACACCCCCAGTGCGGGGCAGGTTGAAGAACGAGTCCGGACCCGCGGGCATGTAGTGCATCTCGCCGAGGAGCGCCATCAGCAGCGAACTCTTGCCGGACCCCGTCGGACCGATGATCAGGTTGATGCACCCCTTCCTGAAGAGCAGGTCGCCGTCGGTGCGCAGCGTGAAGTTGCGCCGGCCGCTCCCGGGCGTGGAGGCAGACGAGCCGCTGGGTTGGTTCGCCCAGCTGAACGACGCGTTGCGGATGCCGATCACGTCGTCGCTGGGTTGGGCCACGATCTGTGCCTGCAGGACGTCGGGCTCTTCGGCGTATTCATCGAGGAGCTCCGTCTGTTGTCATATCAGCCTGGATGATTCAAGGAGGTCCGAGTCGACGAACTAACCTTGTGCAAGAAGTCGTTCACTCGGTCGAGCGAGACCTTGGCTGGAGTGAGATGGTCAGTAGTGATACGCGCGCAGAGTCCATTGCTTCAGGGTTACCTCGTATGAGCATGGGGGTGAACCCGAACACCATGTGCATCAGATGGCTGAATGTATCGAATACTACGGCTGGGTGAGTAATGTGGCGTCAGAGCTGCGTAGAGGACATACCCGAGATCGACGAGAAGACCGCGGAAGCTACCGAGTGGTGTAAGACCAGCCGACGAAGGATAGCCACAAAACCTTACCAGTCAGGTCGCGCTTCATGATCATGGTCTGAGATGCCATATGAGTATGTCGCATGTATCAAAGTAGCGCGATGCCTTACGTAGGTCGCGTAAGTAGTAATCATCGTAACTAAAGGGATGACATGGCTGCATGACGGTCAGCACCGATTCCAAGACAAGGAGAGACGCCAGAGACACACTTCAAGTTGTTATTGACGAGGTCGAGCAGCTTGTTCTTCTTCACGAGCTCTAGCTCCTCTTCGCGCTTGTCGGAAAGCTGCGCGGCGACCCTGGGCTCCCAGCCGAACAGCTTGATCATGCGGATGACGCTCATGGCTAAGGTAAAAGCAGTTAGCAGCAGCACGGGCTCTTAATTGCTCCGACGACTTACTCTCTGTCGCCGTCTGCACACGAGCGTCCGTCTAGGCACGGGCCGTCAGTGCAGAGCAGGAGTTCAGGCAGTGGGGGAGCGTACCTTCTTCATCTTCGCCATCTGCACCTTGCGGATCACCCGTGCGATCTGGCCGGGCACCGGGAAGAGCACGACGATAGACGCGAGGCCGACGAACGCGCTGCGCCCCTACTCGTCAGCAACCGCACGATGACGAACGAACTCGGCCCGGACTGCGCGCACCTCCATCCCAGAACCGAGTACAGGAACCACGTGCAGAGTACGATCTCCACCGGGAGTTTGACCACTGACGGACCGTAGGGCATCATGATCAGCGGGCGGCGGCGAGGACGAAGGGGGCACGGGCGGGTACATACGGATCATCAGGAACTCTCTGCCCATGCCGATGGAGTTCAGGTCGGACGAGATAAGGTTGTTGATCTTCCCGACGACGTTCTTGCCCTTCTTCTCTTCGTCCGCGGGCTTGGGCTTCTCCTCGCGCCCAACGACCTTCGCCTTGCCCGCATCCTGCGGCGTCGCCTTCTGCTTACCCTTGCCCACCGCGGAGGCGCCCTCATCGCCGCTGCCGCTCTCGGACCCGGCGCCCTGCTCCTGTGCGGCGGCGCTCGACCCCGCGACGGACGCGGTGTCGGGCGTGCCCGCGAGGGTGGTGTCCCCACTGCTCTGCGCCGCGTCGTCGGACACGTCCGCCTTCATGCGCATCCGCAGCGCGTGCTCGAACACGAGCTGCGTGATGATCGCCTCGACCCGCGTCAGCAGCCGCGTCTGCGCGGTCCGTGAGCACAGCGCCGGAGTGAGTGGGAGGCGAGAGGGGACGCACGGAGAGGAACATGTACACGGAGCCGAAGATGTAGTCGATGATCGGCCCGACGAGCAGCGCTGCGATCCAGAACCAGGGCCGCACCGTCGCGCCCACGCCCCCGGTCTCGATGTAGCTTTGTGCATGTCAGTGGAGTGTGCGTTAATGGGAGGCGTACGCCAACTTACAGGAGGATGTACCGGATGGCAAGTGGACTAATGAACTCGAGTGTGGTCTGTAGGTTGTGATACAGGATAAGTTGGCACTTCATAGATTGTGCAGAGTCGTCACGTACATCGAACGTGGTCATGATTCCCATGATCAACCACTCCTGACCTGGTATAAGTGCATGAGCACGCTCCATCAATGGAGAGAGATCGCCATTGCTTACGGAAGACCTTGAGGATACCCCACATAAGGTGCCTGTCTTTATGCTTATTCTGGAACGGGTCAATCTCCTTCACCTCTGGTCAGTGTACACTAACTAGCCGCAGCACGAATACGCACATGCATGCTCCGCTTCATCAGGTTCTGCGCGTCGTCGTAGTCTGCCAGCGCGGGCAGCATGTCGATCGTCAGATGTTGTACGCGGGACGCGAGCATCACTGTGGGGTCCAACCACGAGAAGAGCAGCAGCGAGAGGATGGACGCCGTCTGTTCTGGAGGCGGGTTCGGCCATGGGTTCTACAACAGTGTGAGCTACTACCCCCTTCTTCATGCAACGCTCTACGCGCCGAGTGGACTCACCTCAGGGTCGAACGGCACATAGCGCACTGGTGATGTTAAGGGGACAATAACACCACCGATAGTGAGTAGAGCGATCTGCGCCCATAGCAGCGCGCCCTCCGCGCGATCTAGCGGCTGGAGCGTGAACGTGGCCAAAGGCCAGAGGTCGCGCCACGCGTAGACGAACCATGCCGTGGTCAGAATGGAGTTGAGGTGCCGGACAACCGTCGCGCTCAGCGTGTGCCCGGCGAACAGCGAGGCAATGCCCAGTAGTGACGCGTACAGCTGTGTGAGGAAAGACGGGATTAGCGATAGCTGGCGCGTGGTGGCGGCCGCATTGAGAGCTCACGTATGCAATGCAGGTCCCGACGTGGAAGGCGAGCTCGACACTCCGGCCCTCCAGAGTTGTGGTTGTGGGCCGCCCGAGCGCATCAATCGCGCTATAGATAGATATACCCAGCAGCGCTACAGTGGCTGCTGCGCGCACGAGGTTGAACGCAACGATAGCGCGTTCGACGTGGTTTGCAGCTACAACAGGCGCGTCTTCGGACTCGTTTTGCGCCCCGGCGGGAGCTTCGGTGGGCGCATGGTCTGCCTGGGGAAGATGGACGTAGTGTTTGCGCGTCCGAGAGCGGAGGCGCCAGACTAGTTGTCCAGAGAGCACGAGAACGGAAAGCGCAGCAACTCCTACGGGGTAGAGTAGAGTCGATTCCGCGAAGCTAGGAAGCGCAAGTTGAGTACACGGTATCCAATGCGGATGTCTAGGTGAACGTACTCAATCTCATCGCGCGCCGCAGTCAGAACAGATACAGTGTGATTGTGGGCCTTCTGCGACTGTGCGAGGACATATTGCGCAGAGTGTGGAACCCCCCAAGACCAGTACCCGAGGAGCGGGTCTCTTCTGAGGTCCATTCTGAGCCTTGCCAGGACTGAGGACGTAGAGAATGAAGCTGAAGAGCCAGGAGGACGACGCCCAAGGATGGTTCGGAGCAAGGTCTATGTACAGTCAGAGCGCGCGGCTGCGATGATGATATTTGGCGTCTCGATCTGTCAAATAATAATGCTGTGTGTGAGATGCGAACTAATCTCCATCAAGAAGGCCCGCCGCACCTTGCCTTCGACGCGCCATGTGGTCCACTCGCAGACCTGGGATTGCGGCGAGCGCGTACACGACTCAGTGACTCGGTGGGTTCAGGGCTCTGTCCGAGTTTGTTGACGGTTGGCGATAACCTGGGATTCCGAAAGTATCGGCTGCGAGACGAGTGAATAATGAACGAATCGTTGGGCTAGAACAGGTTCCTCCGGTGACTCGGAGGAGTACGTGTTGATTGATTGGTCAGGTAACCGGACTTATCACCCCTATATCCGCCAGTGTGTGGTAGCGCCGGCCCATCAATCAGCAAAAGTGCAGATTATGAATCTAGCAAGTAGCGCGATGTCAGAATATCCTTCTAATAGGTACATACCACGAGAAGCTGCGACATTACCTTGCATTGTAATGTGATCCCATGTGACTTCTCGTAGATATGACAATACATGAGGCCAGCTCCGAGATTTGAGAAGATAGACTGAATGCCTTACAGATATGAGAATATACTATGTGGAGGCTGTTGGCCACCCACGTGAGGATTCGAAGGTACCGGTAGGCCCAGAGAATCGAACACCGGTGCGAGGGCTCAAAGAAAAGCTCAGAAAACTCCTATTCTGAAGGTTGTGGTGAGTCGTCGGTCCGTCAAAAGTGCGTTAGATTCCGTTCCATAGCGGTAATTGACGCAGCGTAGTGACGGTAGAAGAAAACCGACTAAAGTTACGTAAGCTACGGCGTACGTCCTATGTGCCTTTCGACTCGTACCGCACGCCGCAGGTCCCAGGTGCCACTGCACGCAATCACATGACCGCATATAGTCACGTAGGCGCGTTGTGGCTGCATACTTAGATTCATACAGTCACATACGCGTCCGCGTCGTTCCTGCCTCACTCTCTGGTCACGCCTTCTTGAACATCCAAAACTAGCGTGCTCTCTCTCTGTTTGTCTCTTCAGCTCATCAGGCTCTTGGTGCCTGGACTCTGTCTCTCTCTTTGATGGCACCCTCGACTCTCTGGCCATCTTGTCTCGTACCCATCTGCGCCAATTCGGTCGCACCCCATCACCGCACCGATAACACATCTGGGGAGGTACTCATTATGAGATGACTTCTCAGCTGTGAAGCGCTCGGACTGTGAGTGATCAGTAATGTTAGAGAGGGCGAGAAAAATGAATATCGAAGAAAAGGGTTATGAGGCTCGAACCAGCGCCGTCGGTTGAAATAAGCAGCAAAGCACCACTACACCATTGCAAGCACTCAGATGATGCCCGACGGCTAGGCTACTGTAGTGTCACGACCTTAGGCAACGTCCCGTGTCCCAAGAGGTACGTTGCCGTTGCCTATGTCGATGATTGTCCCGTGTCCCAGGGGGTCCGTTGCCTGGTGTCAGCATGAAAACAAGCACCCAAATATGGCGGGAAAAGATGAAACAATTCGGAATTTTGTTGAGTTGTGTCCCTGGGCGACATGGCGGGTGGTTGTTCTCATTTTCGACCTCCTACAAGCCACAGGAGGAGTGTCATTGTTGATATCAACTTGTAAGATGTAGTTGTTGCCTATGTTGCATCGGCACTGTCCCATGTCCCGAGGCTTTCATTGGTCCGGCGCTTCGCACGATCACGTGCCGATTCGTTGCGTTGCTTAAGGTCGTGACACTTAGACTACAGTACTACTAGCTAGTAGTATGTCAGGACCGCGTCTTAGCACCATTTGCATTTGCTTGTTGCGGTATATAAATGCAGAGTTCATCATCATCATCATCATCATCATCATCATCATCATCAACTACAGTATGTAACTGTTCGCCATCTGCCCCGCCCCGGGAGAGTGCACGAAAATGCTCGGCACAGTCATATTTGGTTACCTATACCTATGGCCCTATAAGAAGTACCAGAGTATTGACGACAAGAGTTTCTTGCATTTCCACGAGCAATAAGCTAAGCTAAGCTAACCTTCCCCGTTTCCACGTCTCCCTCCTCTCCTCCACGGTCCACCGTATTGTTGCGCGTGTTCCGCTGCCTTCCCCACGATTGACACCTTTCTTTCCTCTCGTCGCACCCTGCCTCTTGCTCGCACATTCCACCTTCCTTGCCTCCTCGCGCACGCAGATGGCCATGATGTATACGGCGCCAACACACGCATACGCGCACGCTCGCCCTTGCGCCCATGGCGGCGGTGGTACATCCTCTGGCCACATCCACACCTTCTCGCGTACATGCAGCGCACAGTTCGCAAGTACTCGCACACACACACTCGCCCTTGCGTTCATGGCGGCAGCACACACTCTGGCTGCATCGCGCGCTCGCGTAGCCCACAGTGCACCCACGACGCCTCCGACGCACGCTAGCCCTCCCGTTAATGGCGGCGGCACTTTATCGGCGATCGGCTGCACCCTAAAAGATACGCGTAGACTTAGGGAATGCAGAAGCCTACTAGAACCCGGACATACGTCAAGCGCGCACAGCCGTGCCCTGGCAAGTCCTTGTTCGACCAGTAAACAAGGCTGTTGTGCGTCACCCCAGTGACCGCCCGACCAGGCTGGACTCCCGTCGCACGATCAGTCGCCGACGTTTCGTGCCACAGTTTAATCCATATGGCACCCGCGGTCCGGCCGCAATGTGACATCCGAACAGCATTGTGCGTGTCGGCCGTGGCCGTCATCTGCAGACTTAGCAGGTCTGGAAGAGTAGACTTGGTCAATGACAGACGGACTGATACAGCGCACCTAGCAGCAGGACTCCGGGAGTGGGTGGCTAGGCCGTGCAGTGTGCGGCTGCGAGAGGGGCGTGCGCCTTGCGCACAGCACCATTTAGCGTGTCAGAGTCATCATGATGTTCGAGGCACGGATACCTAGCTGGCGGTGTTGTGGCGGCTCCAACCTATTCTGCACTGTCACATATGGGTCTCACACGAGTACGTGGACTCGCATGTCTCGTGGAACGGTGGCAGTTGAGTGTGTATAAATTAGGGTATTGCTCGTATTCTTGGAAGATAGAGTACATTACCAGCAATGAGCCAAACCTGTCCAATCCAAGTCCGTAAGACAGGCGCGACGCCGAGTCTTTGTGACAGAACCCTGGCCCAGCACAGACTGTCAACCCCACGCGATACGTCCAAAACTTATCACCTGCAGCGTTGCGGCGCGCGCAGTGCGGAACACCTTCCGCACGGGCGGTTGAGGCACGGGCTGTTGTTCTTCGTTCTCATCTTCGTCCTCCCCACCGGCCACACATTAGGATACCGTGGCCGCGCTGGTACAGTGGATCAGTGTCACTATAACCATCTCGCGGCGCCGCGGCTGCGATGCACTCACCATCTCCGGGCTGACGTTGTACCCTCAGGCTAGCCCCGAATCGGTGAATTGCGATGGGTACGAGGATATCTCGTTTGACTGGTCCATCATCCGGAACTCAAGGCCTGTTTCGAGTGCGTTGTCCTTCGACTCGTAGTTCGAGATCGACAGCGCGTCCTCGGCAGCTTGGAAGATGTCCCGGAGGAAATGGGACACGAGCACGGACATCACGCTGCCGCGAGTCTGAACATTAGCGGTAGTAGAGCCGCGTGCAGCAACGGAGACACGTACGGCACGAGGAACACCGTTCCGAGGGACAGCGCCTGCCAGCGCGGGTCCGAATGTTAGTGGCAGTGCGGCTGCGCAAGGATCATCATGCCTACCTCAATATAGGTCACCACTATCTGGGCAACGGGTACACTGGAGGCGGGGGATGGGATCAGCATCAGTAGACACTGGTCGTGTTATTCCGAAACGCACATAAAGTAGAGCACGGCTGGGAAAGCGCGGGAACGATTGATATGAGAAAAACTGGTCTCAAAGAACTGCAAGGGCTGCCCACTCACCATCTCGCAGTAGCAGGTTGAGGAACGGTCCCCGAGACTCCACCATGAACACACGCCGCAAAGTCTGCTCTGGTCCCGCCGTCAGGCGCCACGTAGCCAGCAACACGAGCACATCGGCTGCGATCGCGCATATTGTCGTAAAAAGCACTGCTACATTATGCACAAATGAGTTGATGAAGTGGATATATAGTCAAATCAAATCACCTCTAAGATGCAGTGCGTCAGTATACGACAGGAGGTAATGAAACAACCAGAAACTCACCGATCGATGAATACTGAAGAGAAACGAGATATGGGATCGCAGATGGCCATGCCATAGCCAATGACCAAAGCAATGTTGGTCACCATGACATCGGAGTACTAAGGCATCGCGGGCTAGTGGTAAGCCATCGCTCAACAGGATATAAGAAGTGAAGACGTACCATGCTCACAGCAAACTGTGCTATCGAAAGGGCGAAGACAAAGCCGGCGAGATACCGATTGCCCTTGCTGACTACATATGCTCTAACAGCAGATATCGCTACATCGGTGTGAGTGTTCGATGTTCTGGAAAACAAGCAGGGGAACTAACCGGCCCATATCAGGTATGCAAGCAGCTGGAGCGCATCATATATCGCAGCCACCGCGTTACAGCTAGGAGCAGGATACAGGATTGGTGTTATGTCTTTGGATGATTTGTATGTTGATCTCTCACCTCTGATTCACAGTTTGAGTGAAACACCGGTACGGATATAAGAGGGTCAACCCACGTAGTTCTGCGTCCACGGTATCGCTTCCAACACGTTCGTAACCACCAGGCCAATCATGACAAGGTGGTTCAAACTGAACAGCCAGAACGTCGCTGTCCGGCGGCCACGCAGGATACGCAGGCCTTGACCCATCGCGAGCACATATTCATATGTAAGCATAGCTGTGCACCAAGCTAGATCGTTAGCCTGATTTCTGGCAACGGGAGACAGAGCGCACCTGCCACGGAGACCTGGACGCAGTTGCTGACGAACCTGTGGTCCACATCCCCAGCGCGTGGGTCCAACGATGGCACACGACACAGAGTGCAATGACACTCACACTGCATGATAGAGCACGACTATCTCTGGGCTCATGCTGACGGAGGACATGGCGGGCAAATCTGGGTCGTCGCTGAGCGGGGGAGGGCACCGCGGCGGGATGAAAGTGTTATCATGTCACGCACGCTTCTTGTGTAACGTTTCATCAGAGTTACTGGCGTCGGAGGTCCTGGGGTTGCTGTTTGTGTCGCTTTCCATCGAGCGCCCCTACGTCGCTGTTCGCCGTCATACACAGTCAATGGCAAACATACCCATACCCGACAATGATTTCCCAGGATTTTGTTGCCCAGTATGAGATTCAAAGGTGATGCGTGCACCACTACAGATGTCCGGGTGCAATCTGGGTGTGCTAGCGCAACACAGTGCTTCTAGAACACATCGAACGCCTGTTATATTGTTATGTCCACTACACACCGGATAAGGAGGAGCCTGAGGAGAAAGTTGAACCAGTGGTAGTGGCGGCGCACGCCAGGCTCAGCCGCGCCTGCAGCTGATAAATATAAGTAGCATGTGAGAAGACTGCCAGTTACCCAATATTGTCCTGCCTTGGCGTAGGGTCCGGGAGGAAGATGAGAGTGTCGAGGCCCGGTGATTGGTAGATGATCGGCAGTACGGGATAGACGGAGGGTGAGGCCTGGGCCTGAGGATCAAATGGCCATAGCCGCGAGCAAGGGAGGTCGAGTTGTTGAAGCGTTGAAGGCGGCGAGGAAAGCCCACGATGTGCTACTGCGGTCACGCATGTGTGAGCACGTGGCATTGACAAGCAAGCCTCTCAGCGAGCCAGTTGATCAAGCCTTAGCGCCAAAGCATCCTTGTCCTCTTCCTCCACTGGCACCCCGGCGCCGGCCACGGCGGCAAGTACTTATACGACTCGCTCGCAGGATCTTCGAGTGTCCAGGACTATAACTGCTCACGATATACTGATTGTGGTCGAACACGTTACGAACATTCCGCAGCGGCCACTTGCCCCGATATGCACTCCGGGGCACTCACCTCCGCGTCCGGCCTACTGCCTTTGACCGCAGCTCCTCGAGGATCCACAGTTCCGGGCCGAATTTTTAGGGATATACCGATGATGCCCTTGCATTATCGCTGACCGACCTCGTGTTATGGAAGTGGCACATCAACATGAGGCACTCAGTCATGATGCGCCTAGGAGGAAGGCAATCATGTATAGATGGTCCCCGTACGCATGGAACTATGGGATTAGCATCTCTATGAGCATCCCCTGACGATACGGATTGTCGATGGAACTGTTCATACACGATGAAGGTGAGCTCACTCGTACAATCACTGGTCGTAGCAAACCTCTCACTACCTGCATTATCCCCCGTAGTGTGACCTGCCACGCTCTCATGGCCTCGTGGTACTAATAGATGCACATCGGCTCCTTATTTTGACTGACAATTTGTTCGTCCTCGGATAAAGCAAAGTCGATTGTACATGAGATATACCGCAGTGTCGCTCGAGCTCTCAGGACCACTGACTATATACTGACGCACGCAGCCTGGCTCAGCCGCCATGCGCCTGCACAAGCTTCTATACCGTTCGCAGACGCGCCCTTCATCTCAAAGCAGACTGACAGACTTCGTCGTCAAAAACCAAAGTGGCGGCCAATGACTCGTGGCCGGTAAGCTAGGCGCCGGCTTATTGTTACCTCGGGAAGGCTCGCAATTACTGTGACATTGCAGAGGTTCTTTGATGCCCACATTTCACCCTCTTTTGTCTTCACGTCGCCGTTCTCACCACGCCTGTAATGTCGGCTTTTTGTTTCCGGAGCCTCTTCGACGTACCGGTCACCCACGCGTCCCAGAATGGCAACTGTTCCCAAAAGTACGCCGCCTCTTCGCTTCCGGGGCTGTCTCATCTCGCGATGCAAGAAGGGCCAATTGTCTCGGCGTGGCGTCTCTCCGTAGATGAGATCCTAGAGGAGATCAACATAAGGCTGTCTTTGTCTCGTAGAATGTTCCCGCCACTTCACCTCACCCCTACGCAGGCAGGGTATGATCTCGCCTCCCACCTTGCTCCTTCACCCCTGCCAGGTCTTGACGACCGCACAGGCTGAATCTAGGATTCAGGCCCTGATCGATTTGTACAACAGACGTGAGCGAACAAATCTATGTGGCATGGCTGAGATGACCTAACTGCGTGATACCTAAGGAGAGAATACGTTTTACATGCTGCCACCGGATGTGCGGCAGCCTACAAATGATGCATTCGCTATGTTGTGCCAATGCGTTGAGGTCGTGGAGAGATCTCTGATCAAGATTAGTATGTTCTTCGACGAAGAAGTGCTGCAAACAGTGATCGCTATTGTAAGTGCCGCTTAGCTCGCCTCCTCTCCGATCTCACACCTATGTTCCTTGTAGATCATATGTACTCATCAGCAACGAGAGCTGCATGCAGCTTCTATGGACGACGCAGCGTCCACGCGCTACATTCTACCATGTGGAGTCATGACTTCCATGTCGGCATACCTCGACTCAGTCATAAACAAACTCGCACATGCTCTCGAATGGGCCCAGAAAGACAATAGCATTGGCACCGCCAACGCTGCCATCCGCGAGATGCACCTCTCGTTCCGACGCTACATTTGCCGGCAAGAATGCCACTCCGGCGCTTACGCCCTCCCGGACACCTACGCTACCACTCATACTAGAACCAGCCCCGAGCCCAGCGCCTCTACGCTCGCCTTCAACCAGATTGAGCCCCTCCCGAACTGTCGTGGTTTGTGCTGGCCGTTCTTCGGGCTCGAGAACTGGCCGCAGAATAATGACCACTGGCGGCGCGTCGACATGAATGACTTGCCTGACTGCGCACTGCGCGACCGCAACTGGGTGCCAATTGCGACCCCACTCGCGCATCTCGCGGAACTCCCTGTGCCGCGGGGCCCGCAGATGCGTGAACTTCATACCTTATCACCGTTGCAACGCTTCCTTGCGTCAGGGGAGCCTGCCGACATGGCGCCGACGTCGTACCTCTCGTCTGCAACGGATACGGGCTATGCGTCAGTGTCGGTGGCGCATCGGCCGAGGGCGCTAGCGGGCTGTGCGTATGATACACACAGCTCCAACTCCAGCTCGTCGTCGTATACCAGGAAACGGCGATACTGTGCTGAAGACATCCCGTCGCGCCTATCGAGCTCCCCGGAACCGGACGGCCCGGTGTCCCGACAGCGCAAGCGGGTGCGCCGCCATTCGTCGTTCCCGTACGTCGTACCCGAGCAGAGGAGGATCGTACAGCGCCACATGACCGCGCCTACTGCGCCGAGCACGACCTGTGTCGCATCTGGGAGCGCGAGTGGATGGGGGGGCATGGACGTGGATACGGATGCGGATGAGAGCGTGTACCGGGAGTCCGAGTCCGAGTCGCGCGGGACGGGATCCAGCGACGACTCGGAGATGAGCAACACGGCGTCGGTCGTGCTTGACCAGGGCGACCCTGCTGCGCTTGACGATGATATGGATGCAAGGCCGGCGAGCGCGCCTTGGTGGGGCGAAGTGGACGCTGCTGCGGACCGCCTGGTGGAAGACCACTCGCCTACTAGGCCGTCGCGCTGGCTCCGTGTTTTGAGGAAGCTCTTCTACTGGCAGACATGATGTCTTCGCGTCGCGCGTTGCCAGCGTGGCCGCGACGTATCGCCTTATGCACCACAAGCGCGCTGCAGGGCAACACATAGCATAGTAGTGATGTCAACGAAGGGCCCTCTATCGCCTCGCGGACATCCACGGCCCCGATCCGCTCGCGCAGAGTATTTCATTGAGAACCAAGGGCACGTACGAAGACACGGAACGTTGCAGTGCTGTACCTCCCTGCATTCGCTATGCAGTAACTTAGGTAGTCTCAGGATCGAGTAGTAGTGCGCTAGCAGCATGTCGTGGACTTGTTGAATGGCGAGCATCCGGGCATTGCGCCGGGGCTTGCTGGCGCGTCGTATGTATCTATGATCGTACTGTAACCATGAAATTCTATGTTTGAATATGCTCGCCAATCTGGGTGACTGATTCTAGTCGAGCACGAAAACCAACACCCGTCTTGCATGAGCTGACTCGTACTTACATTTGCGTGGGGCTCGCCCAGCGACTCGATCATATTTAGGCTAGTCAGTCCATTCCGTGTCGTTAAGATTGTCGTACTAGGCATTACGTTGTTACACTGAAGACGCGTGTGGCGACATGCGATTGACATAGCGAAACAATGCGATGAGTACAACAACATGCAGAATAAATAGTGCAATCATTAGTTTGTATTAGACGGTCCTTTTCTTGAGGTTTCGCAGGCTGACTTGCTAGCCGGCTTGCGCGACCATTTGTTCGACTTTTGCGACCTGCGCCGCTATATCGAGGTAACTTCAGCAACAGTACATCAGTCTATCATCAATGGCCACTGACCCATCAGGGGGCAGCCTCTACTGAGCGCCTTCATGACGGCTGTGATTTTCGCTAGTGCTGCTACGACCCGGCTGTGTTCATTTTCGAACATCTGCAGTTCATCCCCAGCGGAAACCGTGACCTGTATAGAGGCGGATGCCCACGCCCCGCGCAGTCGGACCATCTCTGCGATCAGTGCACGACTGACCGATGTCCACAGGATCTGACCAGACGCACAGGGGTCAGCCAAAAGGTTCGCGTAGACGTGAGTTAGGGTCCCCTACGTACAGCGAATATCGGGTTGACGAAGCCGACCTGTGCGGGGTTGAGCGCATCGAGGGCGGTGGTGACGCTGATCGCCGCGGTATAGTCCTTGTTCGCGATGGGCGCGTCGCCCTGGCGGAAGTGCTTGTGCAGCTGGTTCGACGCCACGCACGCGAGTGTGTGCACCAGCAGGAGCTTGCTCGCGGTCGGCGCGTCCGGCGCGGTCGCGACGGGCGCGAGCGCATGCATGAACTCGTCGATCAGCGCATCGAGAGTCACGAAGTCCGCGGCGAACTGCTCCGCGTCCGTCGCTGGAACACGCACGGGAGGGCGGGCCGTCTGCTCGTCAGCGCACGGCCGGCGCGGGAGGGGCGGGGGCGGGGGCTTACCGGAGGACCAGTGCTTGGCGAGCATTGTCGACCGCCCGACGAGCGTCGCCGCCTTCGCGTAGAGCGCAGGACGCGAGGCGCCCCCGCGGTCGTTCTGGGGGTTGCCGCCGATGAACTCCTCCACCGTACGCGAGCCCCGGATGTTCGGGGGGAAGCGGCCCTGCGCAGACGGTCAGCACAGGCCGCCGTAGACAGGCGCGAAGGGGGCATACGCTGGCGTAGTCATCCGCCTCCATGGGCCATGGCGTGTCGATTGGAGGCCCGGTAGACGGGTCGAAGCGGGGCGGCGTCTTGCACGCGTAGGACCACATCTGGTCGAGCATGTAGACGTGCCAGAACGCGCGGATGCGCTCGCCCTCCTCGACGGCGTCGCCCGGCGCGGGAAGGTCAAAGTCCATTGCATGGAACGAGCCCGCCCGCGGGCGCGCCTGTATCGTGCGGATGTTGTAGAGGCGGCAGCTCAGGGCGAGCGCGGCCGCCACGTTGCAGTAGTGCTGGCCCTCCACGAGGCGGCCCATGGCGAACTGGTAGTTCGCGAGGAGCACGTCAGCCTGGATCGTCTGCACGATCGCGTTCGCGGACATGTCCGTCAGCGGGCCCTTGAGCGCCTGCACGGCACGCGCGAGGTACATGGGCTCGTACGCACGCACCGCCTCTGCGTTCGCGAAGCGTACGCCCCAGAGGCAGGCCGCGTTCGTGAGCGCCGGGACGAGCGGTGCCGTCTGTCCTGCGGTCGACTGCATCGCCATTTGCATCATCGTCAGGAAGCGCCCGCGGTGAAGGAAGAAGGCGACATGGTCTGCGTGAACCAGGAACGCATTTACTCTGTAGTTGGGCGCGGGTCAAACTCGGAGCCTGACGTTAAGTGGACGAACAAACATCATGCGCACCGCTCCTGGCGCTGGATCAGGCATTGTATTGAGCGGTGTTGCCGAATGTACCGACGACCGGCGGACGAATGCATTTGATAGCTCCGCAAGTCTGTTATCCCTCGGTGGCTGTGAATGTGAGGCAGAGCTCTCTGAGGCTGCGGTGCTTCAGCGAGAGCATTGTTGCACAGGGAACGCTGTACTGACATGGAGATGTAGGTGGCGACACAGGCGAGTCACTAGCGAGTAGGGGGGTTGAACCGCGTCCAGAGGCTTCGAGCTCTTCGACGCGTTCTTGGAGACGGGCGATCTGCTCCTCCAAGAGTTGCTTGCGGCTAGGTCGCGGGCCGTCGAGATACTCGCATTCAGTCTCCCTACGCGCACGGATGCACGGTCCGCAGACTGGCCGACCGCCATCACATTTCTTATAAGAAGTAGTTTAGTATATGCGAGCTTAAAGCGTAACTGCGAAGCACGTACATGCTTGCGCTTCTTGCAGCTGAGGCAAGCGGATCCGCGCGGTGCTCTGCGCTGTTTGACGTTGGACGGGCCCGCCTCTGGAGATTCGGATGCGGATGACATACTCTCGGAATAGAAGAGCCACTTCGCATTTATGCTAGGGCTCAACGCAGCGAGCCCTGTCTTAAGTGGCCGCAGTTAGCGTCTGCGCAGCCCACGGGGTATCGGGTCAGCGTGTCTGGGATGGATCAGTACATCGGACGTCTGCCATGTACTCCGTAGCCGTGCACAGCAGAGCGTAAGGTAGGAGTAGCACATGGCGAGGGACCGAGTCTCGGGACCGCGCAGTCGTATGGATGCGCGAAGTTGGTGCTGCGGCGCTGGTTGTAAGGCAAGCCATCCTTGCTATCCTAGTCTCGCGCCGCCTATATTGACTCTTTGTCAGCGCGCTGGCGGTGATAACACACCCGCGAGTGGATCGAAACAACGAGGTCTGGGCCAAAATGCAGCTTTAATTGATGAATACTCTGAGACGAACGGAGCCATTCGGCGCAGTCGCATTGGTTGATACGCCTCGAGGACCGGATAAGGTGGTCGTGAGAGGTGTAAGATGTACGTCAACGGCGTTGATGTCGCTATTGTAGTCGAAGTAGGTCAACCGTGGCGGTCGTTAGAATAGCGACGTTGGATAGATTGAAAACAACGTCGAGGATGCCTTGTTTACGCATGTGTGGCTGCGTCCTCGTCGTGACGCACACTCAACTATGAACAACCTGCCTCTCCCCCAACACCACGACCAGAACCCCCTCCTCGACAAACTCCATACACAAAAATCTGCGGCGAGTCGAAAATAAATCCTCGTGTCCTGTTCCGAGGTACACCGCCCACGACTCCGCAGACGCGCAGTGATGGGGATGCCGTCCGGCCTTCCCAAAGCGCACCAAGCCTTGAAGCATACCGAAAGGACAATCCAGATGGGCACTCACAACTTGCATTGCTGCGTTTGAGGTCTCAGAGCCTTGTCATCAGAAGCGTGCCCCACACGACGACTCGAGGTGGCGTTGGGCGACCGAGCCGTCGGGCGTTCGAGCGCAAGACGCTGTCTGAGGACGCAACACCGCACGCCTTGGAGGCGAGATGGCGTAGCACGTACTTACTACCGAATGGCCATGCGCAGCACCGAACGAGGTGCTCCTCGACACGGACGCTGAGATCGATCAGGCTGATCACCTCTCGTCCCTCGATCGCGCAGCACAACCGTCCACATATGGCTTGTGTCCTCGTTCGCGGTGCTGCGGATGATTACCGAAGCCTGTCGGAGACTCGGAGGTTGAAGATGGCGGAGCGGTGGGTCCACAAGGTTGCCCTCATTAAATCATTTCTGACCTCCACCAGGCCAGCGAAGCATACTCAGCGCTCGTCTCCGCAGCACCCACCGGGGTCATCAGGACGTCGGTGCCGTTTGCGTGGTTCACACTCAGGGCAGTCCCACGCTCTACGGCGTAATAAACCTACCATATCGACCTTATCCCTCTGCGGCACAGCTGCCCACCCGTCCCTGTGTCGTAATAGCGACTCCGTTCACGCTAGGAGGCAGCTAAGAAGGGCGTTAGCTCTCATTCGCAGAACAGGCGGCACGTTACTTCAATGTAGTCGCCTACCGCTCGAAGATTTGGCGATATACAGCGAGAGGCTGGTCGCTCAAGCACTCACAGCGGAGTCGGTGAATGAGTGTCAGTGGCTCATTATAACGTTGGTGTCACTTATTGCGACGCCAGCTGCACATGGACTCAATAATTCAAAAAAAGACGCTTGTCGGCTTTTATGGTCTGCAACGGAGACTATCAATAATTCAACCCCGTGATCACATTTGTCCTGACAATCCCTTTCGAGAGACTGCCACCGCTGTGGCAAAGCGGCAGTACCTACTCAAGGGTATAGTGGGAGGCCGACGTCATAATGCCCAAGGGGGTTTCAGGCTTCAGACCTCAAAGAACATAATGCGACCCACGTCTATGGGTTCGGTACCCTAAGAAGCGACTCTTATTCAGGCCAGTCATTCAATCTACAGACGAGAACATGCATCGGTGTCCTATAACATCAGTCTCACCACCGCACCCTCGAGTTCCAAGTTCCGCTCTTCCGCCTCCGCCCGGCTTGCACTGCGGGCCCGGGGGCGGCTTGTGCGTGTTGGTGGTAAGGACGAAGACGTCGCGGTGCCGTTCAGACGCCTCGCGTTACGCTGCGCAAAGCCAACGTCCCAATCAATATGACGCGCATGAGTGTATGGAGTAAGAGATGGACGTACGACAAAGCCGGCGAGAGTCTGCGTCGAGCTCTCATTGACGTTGATGCCGCCGACGCCACCGAGCGCACAGGTGTTCCAGTCGAAGAACCAGATCGTGTCGTTGCTCGTGAACTCACGAGCTAGTATTTGCTGTCGATGGGCTCGAAGGAAGAGCCTGAGAGGGTTCCCCTGCCTTCTTCGATACGCCGCATCGGTAGCCCCAATGTCTCGCAGTGTCTCTCGATGCTGCGTCCCTTGCGTCCATTGGCGTGTTCTTTGATAAGTAACGGTCCGAATATGTGCGGGCTCCAACCTGCCCACTGCCAACGGTTTCCTGTGGTAGGAGCACGCTCAGGCTGTGCTCGCTTCAACTTGAATACGAGTCACGACGTACCACTCTGTCCTTCAGAGACGTGCGGATACGGAGGGTCACCCGGCGGCGGGGCCGTCCTAGTAGAGTGGGTCAGCAGACATCGTCTACGTCGAGCTCTCCTCGTAACCCGTACATACTAGATAGTGAGTGACTCATGGCCCACGATTTCGCCCCGCTGGTGTTGAACGTTGAACGCCCACCTCGGACTTGTGTTCGGGAATTCACCTTGACGTGCATTGGAAGCATATAGCATATACTCAACCACTCACATAGAGTACTCACCAAAGCACGAAAGACATTCGCCCGAGAACATCTTCAAACAGGTACGCGGCGGTGATCGAGGCGATGTACATGTCGAGGTGCTGGAGGCGCGCAGGCGGGATTGCCAACAATACCAGTACCTAGCAGAGAGGGAACGCAAGGCGGACAGTAGCCGGTCCTAAGTATGCAACCAGGCAAGAGGGGTGGATCCCGACTGGTGTGTCGGTCATGCAATCATAAACCCCCTGGTGGGTTAGTACAGTCTGGTGGGTCACCCTCTCTATTCGGTACCAAGTCTACCATATTGCGCTCGCTCTATGGCGCTTGCTCCTCCACCGCAGGATATTTTCCCGTCAGTTGGCTGCTTTAGCACGAGGTGGCCCATTCATAGACCTTACTGACCCACCAGGGGGTTTATGACTGTATAAGGCAGATTTTCGCATTTGCTATGCAGATGCGAAACGGGGCGATCGAGAGGAGGCGGGGACGCGCTACCGCGACGGACGGGAGCGTTTGCGAAGAGACGTGACGCGCGCTCGTGGCACGTTGCGGAGGCATGATGGGGAGAGATGGCTGGTCGCGGGCGATGGAATGTGCGAGCAATACCGCGGCGAGCGGCTGCTGGAGGAAAGCGTGGTGGCAAGTGTGAGGAAGACGGCGACTCGACACGCGCGGTAGGATGGTGGGGGAGGGAGGGAGACGACTCGGCGTGGAAGTGGCGGTGGCGGGCAATGACGTAGTTCCGCCTTGGGGGATGGCAGCTTCGACATGTGACTAGATGGGAACCTCCGCTGCCTCTGCTGCGACGCCACACGCTCACCGACGACCGTGATCAACCTTCGCCCTCTACTGTTCCAACCCTCTCTACCATCCCATCCACCGTTGTTCTTGCACTTTTTCTTGTCGCTGTCCCCCGGCCTGGCCTTGCCATGGCTGATGTCAACGGATCCGCCTATACAAGAGATGGAGATCGTGCCCCCGACGTCAACGGGCTACATACTGCTTCTTATACTCGTCGACGCCTTCCGACTTCGACACGCATACAATCGACCTGCCAACGACGTATATTATATTCATCTTTCTGGAATACCTCCCGCTCTTGCATTGCTCGCACGCTATCAGTACTGGCCAAGCTTAGTAGAGCTCGCTGAGCCCGGTTTCGTCACCCGAGCGGCCGCGCCAGGCCGCAAGGGCCGAGTCGCTCCCGCCGGTTGCCAGGACACTCGTTAACTTTGTTTCTCGCCGCTTGGTGGCCACATTGCCTGTTATTTGAGTCATCAGCGTAAGCACCGTAGTCTCGCATATGTCCATCAAAGCGTATCGAGTACTTATGTCGGGCACAGCCACTACTTATGGTCCAAGCGCGTCGCAGTGGTTGCGGCACAGCCTGCGGCCTCAGCGGTGTGGACGCCTTTGTCTTCAAGTGAGAGCTTTGACTCTTCTCGGAACCAACCTTTGTCGCCACATTCAATTCGCCACATATATAGGGGGAACTATCCAACACTTGGTAAGCCACATCCTCCTCTCAGCAAAACGCGCAGACTATGGACTCTTCTGCCCAGCTCCTGCGGTCGCTCAGCGAGACGTCGAGCACGCTACTAACACTTGCAACCAGGGCCAGCACAGCACTCAAGACGTCAGACATGTAAGTGGTACTCGTATTGACGGGTAAAACATGCTAAAGCATGTTATAAGTGATCGTCAGGCCGTACTGTCTCAAATTCAACAACAGATCCAGCAAGCACTGGCATTTGTTCAGAACACATGCAATACCCTGGTTCCAATACACCGACTCCCACCCGAAGTACTCTGCATGATATTTGTACGTGTTATCGACCGTCCTCGAGGCATGGCATGGAACTACCCGCACCAAGATCTGCGTTCAATACAGCTCGTTTGCCGACTCTGGCGTCAACTGGCAATATCCTGCCCCCCATGCTGGTCAGTGGTCACATATCGACGCTGATGATATGATGTCCTCAAGCGAACTCCATATGTTACTGGGCCGGGCTGGCGGTCTCCCGCTGCACTTCTCCTGCGATTGCTCAGACGGTTTGCTAGAGTACATCATTCCCCATATGGACCGCGTACAGACCTTACAAGTGATCCTCGAGGCCGACCCAGTCGAGGACCTGACGCCTTGCGGGATCTTCTTCAAGTCGGCGCCATTACTCGAGGCCCTGCACATCTCGTCGTCGGACGAAGGCCAGCCACACGCTAACGTACCAACACTTTTCAATGATTGTGCACCCAGGCTCTCTCGTCTTTTCCTCAGCCAATACTTCGTTTGTGCAACCAACCGCTTTCCAAGCTTGACCCATCTCTATCTCCACGCGCAATACACATTCTCCCCGGAGTCACTCAGCCAATTTCTCGACTTCCTAGATGGCTCGCCAATGCTCGAGGAGCTCGTGCTTGAGTCTGCTGGACCATGCGTAGTCTCAGTGCTTCTGGACGTCTTCCCGCTACCTCGCACCGTGACACTCAGGCGCCTCCGCAGCTTAGTGTTCCTGGAATGCTTCTGGGCGGTCCCCGCGTGTATCCTACGCCACGTCGTTCCCGGTCCTCACGTCGAGATCAAGATCAAGGAGCTGCAGCAACTGTACCGCTCCACCGAGCTGTTCTCTATCTTCGCGGAAGGCGCCGCCTTCCTCCGGCACCTGGACAACCCCACACAGCTCTCCCTCTGGTGCCCAGAGAGGCACTTCTACATGCAGTGCGCAACACCGTCCGCGAGTGTAACCCTCGACATCACCTTCCACAGCTGCCTCCCCGGCTCAGAGCAGGGCACGCTGGTCAGCACGCTCTTAGTCGAGCTCCCAAACCTGCTCCCTCTCGCCGGCGTAACCGATTTCCGGATGCGGGTCGACCGCGCCGCGCACATCTGGTCCCCAGCCGTGCGCACGCTTCACAGCGCGCTCCCCGCTGTCGAGGCGTACACGCTCTGGCTCGATCCCGAGCTCAACAAGCGCTACTGGCGCGCAATTCTCGCCTCCAAACTCCATGCACCAATCTTCCCCCGGCTCCGTGCGCTGCACGTCGTCGGCGCGCTCCCGATCACGTGGCGCCCGTACTGGGCCATGGGCCTCGCGATCTCGTGGGCGAAGCATGGACGTCCGTTGGACGACCTCACATTCACGGTGGTCAGTGCGAGCCCGTGCATGGTCACGCTCGCGAAGTGGGACCCGGAGAGAGTGCACATCGGGGGCCAACGCGTGTCAGACTTTGTGAAGAAGCTCCAGTTTCGGGGGGTCGCTTATGGGGCGTCGGGGATGAGCCTGCCTCTGATCAAAGGCTGGGACGGTCGGGTCGAGGTATAGGTATCACGATGAAATATACACTGGGGTTGAATGCATGGGACAATAGATACGTACGTACTGATTGGACCTTCACCATGACGAATGTAACAATATGTAGCAACACACAGAGCAACAGAATTTGGAAGGGTACATGGGTTTGTGATGTGTCTAGCAGCAATTCATTGGACGTACTCAAGCCCTCAGAAGACGGTCTCACGTCGATCCCAGCACTGTAGCTTTGGTTGGTCCAACAACTCCTTGTCACAGTTCATACAGTCGAGCACCAGGTCATCCACGAAGTCCATTACACGGAAACGGGAGTCACCAACAACAACATCCCCGGGCTCCCATCCCAACCCGTAGAACGGACGCGCCCCGGGGATGGAGGAGATGGAGCTGCATGTCAACTTGCGGATGCGCTCCCCTCCGTTGGCAACCTGGTCTATCGCAGCGTGCAGCGTGGGTATGGGAATCCACGTCGAAGGGAGCTCTCCGTTGTAGTTTTTGGCAATGTGCACGGTCTGGAGAGCCGGTAGACTATGCCATAGGAGGTCGATTGCCATCTCTTCGTCTACAGCCTCGTGGAGGAAGACGTTGAGGTGCTCGACGTCCGGCATCGACTGCAGCAGCGCAGTGAGCTCAGGATTGGGGGATATCTTCATGAAGGATGGAGCGAGCTGCACATGCAACTGCTTGACAGTGGAAAGACGGAAGGCAATGGGGAGACTGCGAGGCGACGTACATATCGAGGTGCTGGAGGCGCGCAGGCGAGATTGCCAACTATACCAATACCTAGCAGAGAGGGAGTGCAAGGTAGACAGTAGCCGGTCCTATGCAACCAGGCAAGAGGGGTGTCTATCGAGAGGAGGCGGGGACGAGGCCAGATGTGGAGCGGCAGCGGCCGATCGTGCGCCACCAGAAGCAAGCCGGCGCACGGAGCGGTGGCCAAATGCGGACAGCGGCGGGTGCACGTAGTAGACTTCCGCATTCCGTAAGTCAATTACTGTACATGTGCCTTATGAGGTGCGGCCGATCATCGATCAAGTGCTGCCGCCGTGGGCGGGAAGCCTAGCGTGCGTGGGGGCCATGTGTGGGCTACGTCGGCGCGGGGATGCAGCCAGAGGGTGTGCCGCCACTATGAACGCAAGGGCGAGCATGTGCGCGTCAGTACTTGCGAGCGGTGCGTTGCGTGTGCGCGAGGAGGATGGTGCGCTGCGACGCACGGGAGCGTATGCGAAGAGACGTGGAGTACTAGTGGCACGTTGCGGAGGCATAATGGGGAGAGATGGCTGGTCGCGGGCGATGGAATGTGCGAGCAATACCACGGCGAGCGGCTGCTGGAGGAAAGCGTGGTGGCAAGTGTGAGGAAGACGGCGAGACACGCGCGGTAGGATGGTGGGGGAGGGAAGGAGACGACTCGGAGACGGCGTGGAAGTGGCGGTGGCGGGCAATGAGGTAATTCTGCCTTGGGACTCTAATCCAAAGATGGCAATTCTGACATGTGACTAGATGAGTATCTCGATGTCGATCTCTGCTGCGAGTCTGCGACGCCACACGCTCACCGACGACCGTGACCTTCGCCCTCTACTGTTCCAACACTCTCTACCATCCCATCGGCCCTTGTTTTGCACTGTTTCTTGTCGCTGTCTCTGCCGCTTTGGCCAGGCCTTGCCATGGCTGATGTCAACTGATCCGCCTATACAGTTCGCACGCATTGTTTCGCACCTGGGGATGACATACTGATATATCAGAGGATTCTCGTTACAGTACAGACGCGATGCATAAATTCTTGTAGTACAATACGCCCCTACGGGCTGCCTTCCGTGATATATGGCAAGCAATGTGTCATATATGACAAATGAGCTATTACCATATCCGGCTTGGATTAGGCAACTGTGATATATTACAATACCCTACCAAGCCAGCTGGCTGGTGGTGCAGCTCACATATTTAATTCTTATATATATACATAATGTAAAAGTGAGCCTAGCGGGCGATATTGCACGGACCCGGCGGGGGGCGGGGTCCCCGTAGGCGCACGGCGGGCAGGCGCTTGGATATCCGTGATCATCGGGGCAGACGATCGGGGGCGGTATTCAGAAATGATGTCATGTCGTTCTGAGCGCCGAGAACCTGCCTGATAAGGAAACAATGTGGCTGAACAGCTTTCTAAGCGCCGGAAGCTTGCCTGATATGGAATCATTGTGGCTGAGCACTTCGACAACAAAACATTGCATTACAGCGGCAGATGCAATGGGAATGCCTTCGGATAGAGGTGCTATGTGTTTTAAGTAGTATAAAACATGTCTGTATTCTTGAAGCAAGCATAAATGAGGCTACTTGGTGTGCAATTTACTGCCGAAGAAAAAGGGGTCATGATTCCACCAATCAGAGAGCGAATAATGGCCAGCGCAATTGTGCAACGTTCATTTTGCAGTTACTGGCGTTGTATACGCTTGTATCAGTCAGATTTGAAGTAGTAAGTACTTGAAATGCTATATAGCATTGATACTGACACATGAAACAAGGACACACAACCAAAGGTCGAGGTATACCTTCGAAGCACGGTGCTACCTGTATACTGTACTAATAACACTATAGCATATTGCACATATGTTGTCCGTGAGTTCTATAGCCCCAGGCCACGGTTAGTTTTGTATGAATTTTCAGTATGATGCACAATGGGACTAAATTAACAGAACCTAGGCCTTACTACACTAGTACACTGCATGTAAGAGCCTCAATGTTGTGATTCGGGCTTGGGAGGCTGGCCGAGCGGTGAGCGCTAACGCGATGTACCCGCCCCGGAGGTGCCTAATATGGTAATGTTTTACAGTGCACCACCGATACACCTCGTCATTGAGCACGTCTTCCTGCCTTGTTGTCTGATACTGTATACTGTGAAGATACATTAGCCTGACTTAACATATCAGTGTTGTGTAAGACAACCAAGGTGAGTGTGGTATTACCGCATTTGTAACATCGCTTCGTGATTACATAATGCAATGCTAATCGAGCAATATTTACTCGCCATACACGTGGTACTAAGTGGTTGGGCCCTGCAATTCATTATACTATCATTCACAGTGTATCCATGCCGTGTATTATCCACAGCAGCGATTTGCACCAATGGATATCGTATCGGGGCGCTGTCTACCCCGAAAAGGAAATGTCGGCAGTGGCGTGGCGCAGTGCAGACGAATACAGCGCCGGCGGCCCGGCGCGCGGCGGCGGGGCATGCTATGTAACTGTAATACATTACAAATGTACTGCAATGTATCACATCAAACATCCACAGCCGTGTATTGTACTAGAGTGTTTTATGCATCAGTCCCGTACTGTAACAAGAACCCCTTGATGTATCAATATGACACTCTGGGCTGTGTTTCGAGGTCCGCCCTACCAAGTATGGACGGCAGCTCCTAGCGTGCGGTGGTCCGGAGTGCAATGTCGGGCAGTACTTGTCGGGCAGGCGACTTCGTGCTGTTTCTTGGTGTTATCCTTGGTACGAGCACCCAAAATTCAGACTGAGAAGACCGGCTGCAGTGGTCCCAAGTCATGCTAGTAGCATAGAGTATTATTTTGACAAATACACCACGAGCTATTTGGACGAAAATTCAGCTCCCATGACAGTGGATGCATGGTTATGTACCAAGGTACCGAATTTGAGCCACCGGCGTGGATTGGAATCTGTTTCTATGACCCAAACGTTGCCCGTTGTGCGCGCCTTCTCGCTGGTCCCTCATTGGATTCGAACTCCGCTACGGCAAGCCTCGGCCAGTGGCTGAAGGGCGTGACATTTGCCCGAATGTCAATCTCGCTCTACGGTGGGCATCCTGCCGTGAAAGTGGTACCAGAATTCACGCAAAGGAATCCTGATCTAAGTCCAAGTCGAACGGAAACAGGACATCACTTGCGGCGAGAGAGGCGGCGGGGTGCCGACTTCTAGGGTCTGCCGACTGACCGGTCCGTGATAGTACTTCACTCGGAACACCCAATATCGCATCAGAAAGTTGATGCCTTGATGATAGTAGGACGTTGAACTTACGATAATAAGGCACTTTTGATTTCTGCGGCACAACGACCTTGAAGCCTGCAGCTGTTAACCTTCGGTGACTGCGTGACTCAAGTGATTTCGGCCCGGAAGGCCCGGCATGCCACGGTGCAGCTATCATCTAAGATATATGGCCCGCCATGGCTTCGGACTCGACTTGTCTGTTTTTTCTGACATGTCAAGTTCATTGGAGGCGGCCACCTCAGTACTACTAGTCGATTACTAGTCCTCTAACTCGTGGTAAACCCCCCCCCTCCCCGAGCGTCCGTGATGAACAACAGTCGACGCAGACATAGTATTGACGCAAGCTCGGGCCGCCGGCAGTAACTGAACATTGTTGTCAGTGCTGCACAGTAGCATACAAAGAGATATGCTGCAAACTTCTCACGAGAATTTTGCATTCGTTGTGTCCTCCTGAGCTACAAGGATTACAAGGGTCTCTCGCTTCCGGAGGGAAAGACGTGTGCCAATAACATACTTTGCTGGTCCTACCTCAGGCAAGCAACTGCGCGCCACTGCGGGTGCAGATATTGTATGGCTCGATGGTATGTATGAGCGATTGTGAAGGCTTTCCCGAAGTGATAAAGCCGACGGGCTTGGAAGGATGGCTCACCGGCACGAAGAGTGAGAGACGACGCGTCTGGCTCGACCCTCCCCTCCGTTCGATGTGTTCGCCCCTTTGCGTTTCTCGGAATTCAACGTTCAGCAATGATATCACTGGCAGAGGACAAGAATGATGAAGAGTTCCTGTACAATGAGCAGGAAGAGTGATGTACGCTGCCGTCCGACGACTGGTTTGACTGACGGCCGGGAGCCTTGCTGATGATTAGGGAAAAGTCCCGAACCTGGACACATGGGAAGATGCCGAGGGAGCTTAAGCGACATTGTTCTTCGTCGCTCAGGAGCCCGAAGACCTGTCCGACTCTGTCCGAGTACGAGACAGGTTGGGGTGGTTTGCAGAGAGTGGTGAAAGACCAGGAAGGAGGGCCCAAATAGGCACATGCTGCCAGTGGTGCCAACTTAACGCTGAGCACTTCATCAACTATCTTTGTGGCAAACTACATGTTGCACAAGGGCCATCGCAAACTTCCCGGGGATCTAGCGAGCACTTGTGATGCTGATAAGATAACCGTCGCGCGACAATCTAGTATAGGCGCCTCGTAAGAGCTTGCAGTGTTGCGCCGTTCCTACGAGCAGCTCATGAGACCCTCGCAAGTGAAAGTGACACTTGTGAGCTTCGGATCAGTGTCGGGAAATTATCAAGGAGGTCCCGGGGGGTCCCGGGTCGGTGCGCAAGCTAGGCTAGTGCACAGGCGCCTTCCGTCGACACTCGAGCGCAACCGTTGCCACTTCGTCTCTTCGTTAGCCCCACCATCTCCACCGCTCTCGGGTTCGAGCTAGCCTGAACGGCAGTCTCCTCGACGAATCTACGGCACATTGCATTATATTCTGAGGCCCAGGTGCGTTATCGGCTCATGGTTCTCTAGTTGCACAGGCTGATACTTTGTTGCGAGTCGCCGGCGCCGGACAGAGCCTCTTGTCGCGCGGTGTAAGGTGCCTAGCGACGCTTGCGAAGACATTCATTAGCACACATTTGAAGCCGCAGGTGTCCACACGAGCCCGACGACCTCGTCTGGCCTGTTTGTACACCTGGGGCACCAACGGCTTCAAGTTGTAGTTCTTGTCGGGTTCTCGCTGGGTGTTGTCAGGTGGAAGAGTATGGTCGCCTACCAGTGGGTGCATGGGTACACTGGTTCGTGGGCAGTATGGTGCGGGCTTGACGATGAGTGACCTCATCAGCACGCTTGCGCCGTCAGGCCCTCGATGCCGTTGTGCCCATCTATCTATTTGTGGGCATGCATGGGCGTCACTCGTCAATGTGTGGTTGGCGCTCTGAGCCTTGCACAAAGCAAGGGAAAGCAGTTCGACGATTAGTTCGTGTGTGCACTGGGCTTACATGTGACCTTGATTGACTTCAGCAAGCATGTGCTTGCTGGACTCGTTCACTGCCCCATCTCCCTTGGTGTGCATGCTGACAAGGCCCACAATACTACGAACTGAACATGCTCCGCTCCGAAAGTATTTGCATAGGATACGGAAAGCTGACTCACCTATATGCGAGCAATGCGGCATCGCACCCGAGACAGTGTACCACTACCTGAGGGAGTGCCCGGCCTACAGGACGCAGAGGGAGAGGATGGACGGGGACGCGGGGGAGGCTGCCACGCAGATGCGAACCCTGCTCAACTCACCGAAGACGATGAAACACCTGTTCAAATACATAAACGAGACAGGGCAGCTTCGCGCAACGTACGGAGACCTCGCGCCGAAGAAGGTTCAGACGACTCGGAAAGGAGCACGACGATAGTGGCACAGACGAGCAGGAGAAGGAAAGAGATATATTGGGGCTTCACAATGGTACATTACCCGGAGCCAAGGTGAAGGGATATTCAGGGAGGAGGAGAGGGGACGCACGAGGGAGAGGGGAAACACACACATGTACCGTCTACATAGGGCTCCGCCCTCAGTGATGTTATAGGGAATAAACAAACAAACAAACAAACAAGGCCCACAATAGTGCTTGGTTTAGGCTCAGAGGTGCAAGGCAACATGCCTATGTGTGAAGTCATAGAGAGTACATGAACCCGTTGGAAGCAGGCCCCTCACGATCGTAGTGTAGTGTTGATGCAGACGCGCCCGTCCCTATCCGTCTTCAAGTTCCTATCCCATTTCATGTCGGATCCACAACAGTAGCTAGTTGACATGTATAGTAGTTGTTATGATGTCTACAATTCAATCCATTGTCTTCTGTTATTCTTGTTGCTGTGAACTACTAGAACAAAAGGGCGAGCAACAATCTAACCAACATCGCTCGTTGTCCTTACAAGCTATCATGAGCATTGCAGTTGTCGTCATCCCTGGCAAGCCTTCCGGTACATACCATTGTTCTTGGCAAAAGTACTGATTGTCAGGCAATTATAAACGAATTATAATCACTGAGCGGATACGAGATGCAATTACAGCCCTAGCGAGTAAATTATACCGCTTATAAGCACTCGTAAGAGTCTCATAATTTTCCCGGGAAGTTTGCGATGAGCACCTAGAACCTGAGCCGCTCATGTTCCAAGATTTTTGCACATGCCTCTATAAACTAATGAATACCAGACTATATAGAGGCTCGGTGTTGACCAGAGATAACAGTACAAGGTACATCCTGCAACCCATAACCGTTCAGAAAGCAACATTGAACGGCACCTCCTGTAGTCGTGAATCCACATCGACCATGACGCAGTGATTCTTCTGAATCAACTGCCATTCGTGCTCCTTGTACGTCGTCGGCTCGCTCGCCACGATAACGTGCGCCCCATGTTCGCTCCCCGCCTTCATGCCGACCCTGTCTTTCTCCGCATCGGGATGGTCAGGGTACTTCCTGTTCAGTGTCACGCCGGCCTTCGTCGAGTAGTACAGCGACGGCGGGTGCTCGGTGGCGTGGTTGCGGAAGCGGATGGCGAGGAGCTGTGTCCCGTCCGTGATCGCGAGGTTCAAGCTCGACCCGTCGAGCCCGGCACCCTGGTCCCCCAGAATGCGCCGCTGCATCTCAATGACCTTCGCGACGGCCTGCTCCGCCGCAGCCTTGACTTCATCGAGGGGGTGCGACGCCTCCCACGCCTTCGCACCCCACTTTGCCTCGAGGTACGTGAAGAACAGCGCAGCGAGGTGCTCCGAGTCCGTCGTGCCCTTGATGATCGCGCTCGCCTCGTCGGAGAACTCGAGCGCTAGCGCACGTCGGATCTGGTCGAAGTGCGCGATCCCGCCGTTGTGCATGAACAACCAGCGCCCGAACTGGAAGGGGTGGCAGTTGTACTCCGTGACCGCGCTGCCCGGAGACGCGGCGCGGATGTGAGCGAAGACGCAGTGCGTAGCGGTGTTTCCGCATAGCGAGGCGTAGATCGCGTCGGTCGTAGGAAGACGAAGCACTTTGTAGATGGCGGGGTTAGGACCGTCGCACTCGCCGTACTCAGCGCGCGCCTTCGAGTACCTGTAGTACCACATGAGCTGATGTAGAGAAACAACAGCGGAGTCTGTACACACCAGCCTATACCGAGGCCATCCATGTTGTACGGACTGTTCCTGAGGTTCGACTCCGCTTTCGTGGCAGCCTTCGTCGTGTCTGGCTCATATTCGACGAGGTAAGGGAGGTAGCGATCATGGACCTGCTTGGAGATACTATGCTTCGGCTCAATGAGCACGTCCTCGAGTAAGCAGGGCTCGGTGGCTGAGATGTAGGCGAACCAGCGGCACATTGTCGTAGAGCGGTGTCAGGTCAATTGACTGTGCCCCACAAGCTGTAGCCTGCTCATTAAATATGTCCAGAGGGAGGCGCGCACAAGCATGACTAGCTGAAGGAGCGCCATGACAGGCCGCGGAATCGGACGTCGTTTCAGGGAACAGCCGCCAGAATTTGCATTCGTTGGCGTTCACGAGGAACGTGGAACATCACTTTTGATACAGTCTGTCTCACGAGGATATGCAAGCAAGCATTGACCCCTGCCTTCAATGGATGCGCAGTGGGTAGGGAAACGAAAAGTGTCCAACGAAGCAGATCGCTTCGAGAATTGGCCAGCCTTGAACGAATTCGCGGAGTCTGGTGACGACTCTGAAAATGAGATCTGGAAACGCGTACGTAGTACGACTTGATTAAGCTTGATTCCCGGGGACCGACAAGCCTTGGAGGCCAAAGGTTTGGCATGCTCTCCTGTGGAAGCGAATAGACTCCGGTGAGGATGGCACCGTATAGTACTTCCATGTCCACAGGTAGTAGGGTATCAATGAAGACCCACTCAGGCCGCAGCTAGCGTAGCTGAGACAGAGTCGGTTGTCAGATTGCATCAATTGTCCGTCTGCGAAACATTTTGAGTGCGAGACGGAAACTCACTAGTCGTGCAGTGCTAGTCGCGGCTCATGAGACGGGCCCGGCGGCATCGTTGCGACTGCGAGAGACACTATCGCAATTATTCTTTTTACAAGAGAACCGTCAGATGCAGACGCAGAAAACGAGAAAGGGGAGAGTGTCAAGCGATAGACAACACCATAGGTCGACGGTACAGTATAAGGGCCAACCCAGTGCGTAAGCGCGAGCAGGCGGCTAAATACGTACATACAGTATCTCTTCCACCGCCACCGGCGCCCAATCAAATTCCTGTCGCGTGACGCGCAGTGACCGTGACAGTGGCGGCCCCGGCCAGTTGGCAACTGTTAAGCACAGTGTAGGTTCGGTGGAGGTACCTCACCGCAGCGACAACACATCAACCACCCTACGCTACGGGGTCTGATTATACCCCCCAGCACTCACCCTAGCAGGGAATGAGCATTCACTCACTCATAAACCTCACGGCGGCTGCCAGTACCGTGACGCCACTAACAGCCTGCCAGTGAGTAACTAGCAGTATGAGCTCACTCCGACAGTGAGCCTTCCAACAGTCAATGTCACATCATACATATGCATCATTATGAATCAAACAATGACGGCAAGCCGATGCGGTAGGGGCGTAAGTAACATTGCTCAGAATCTGGTTCGGCTACTTCGGACACAGATATCGTGACTTCGTCTCTGCCCAGCAGCAATTGCCACGAACCCCTTGCCAGTGTCCCACTCTACGCAGCACTCGGGACGGCCGCGGGCGTGCTCTCGTCGCCTATAATAGTGAAGGATGAGTAACTGTTAATTGAAAGTGATAGCTCAATATTACCGTTAGCCTCGGGACCGTAGCCGTAGGTGAACTGACGCTTGCTCGAGGTGGCGTTCTCCTCTGCTATAAGAAGGTCAGCACAATCTGAGTGCGTGTTGTACTGCAGGGACTCACTCTCCGGATCGTAGCCGTATGTGAATGTGGGGGTCGAGCGGCGCTCCGCGGTCTCGGGGTTGTAGCCATAGTCGAATGTAGGCGGGTCGGCGCAGGCAGCCACAGGGCTGTCACTGTCCGCCTCCGGATCGTAACCGTACGTGAACTGACGCCGCTGGTTCTTGTCCGTGTACTCGGGACCATAACCGTAGTCGAACGTCGGCGGGTCAGCGCGAGCAGCGACCGGGCTGTTGCTCTGAGTCTCGGGATCATAGCCATAAGTGAACTGACGGCGCTGGTTCTTGTTGGCATACTCGGGGCCGTAGCCGTAGTCGAACGTCGGCGGGTCAGCGCGCGCAGTCTTCTCAGGGTTGTAACCGTAATCGAATGTGGGAGGGTCCGCGCGCGCAGCGACGGGGCTGTTTGCGGCGGACTCCGGGTCATACCCGTAGGTGAAGGTAGGGGTCTGGCGACGCTGGACGGTGTTGCCACTCTCGGGGTCGTAACCGTAGGTGAACTTCAACGGGTCATCGCGAGACGTGACACCGTTCTGGTTGTCTGCCTTGGGATCGTATTTGTAGGTGAACTGGCGATGTTCCTTGGTGCTGCCACTCTCGGGGTCGTAGCCGTAGGTGAACTGGCGACGTTCCTTGCTACCACTCTCGGGGTCGTATCCGTACG
Source organism: Fomitopsis schrenkii (assembly GCA_000344655.2). Classification (NCBI taxonomy): domain Eukaryota; kingdom Fungi; phylum Basidiomycota; class Agaricomycetes; order Polyporales; family Fomitopsidaceae; genus Fomitopsis; species Fomitopsis schrenkii. The sequence goes on from KE504150.1 coordinate 337,216, forward strand.
TGAACTGGCGACGGTCCTTGGTGCTGCCGCTCTCGGGGTCGTATCCGTACGTGAACTTGAGTGGGTCGTCGCGAGCAGCGACACCATCGTTGGTTCCGCTCTCAGGATCGTAGCCGTAGGTGAACGTGGGCGTGTCCGCGCGAGCTAACAGTCGTTCATCTCAGCTATTCGACTAGCCAAAAAGAAGGACTCACCGTTCACCGGGGCGGCGGCAGCAAGGAGGCCCGCCATAGGCGAGAGCGTAGTCGCAAGGATGACAAACTGCTTGAACTGCATGACGATCTGAGGCTTGCGAGAGAAGTGGGTAGTCCGAGTAGACTGAGGTCCATGTATCGTTTTCCGAAGCCCTTTATACCTGCGCGACGCACTGCGGGTTCTGACTTAGACAAAATGCACTTCTCTTTGCAACCCACCTGTACAGTGCACCGCCCATCGGGTCTGTACAGCAAGCCTACGCTCCGGTCGCGAGCTCGGAGGTATGACCCCCGAGCATGGTTATGTGCCAGCATGACTCCACCTGCATTAGTTTCCCCCCCCCAGAAACGTCAGCGGGTTCCAGGACAGCCAGACCATCAACAAGAAAGACACACGGACTCCATATTACCTTACCACTTGCGTACAAACAACGGTAGGCGCGGAGCCCTCATCCGGCAACTGGCGATACATTGTTTACGGGTCATCAACGCCGCAAGCATCTAATCGTCGCCGCTGTATGCACAGGCAGGTCACTGCGGCGAGCAGTTCTCGGCACGGCCACGCAGGCGTACGAAGGCAGCAAATTCGGGCAACATCAATCTGCGGTCGGTGATCTCGTTGGCGGCAGAACACCAAGCGGAATGACTCGCATGAAAAGACACACCGTCCGCCATTCAACGCCTAGATAATCCGGGGACTGTGGTAGTGCTGCAGCACGCAAGCGATGGTGTATGGTGCGGAGTGCACAAACGTGCACATTACCATGTACGGTTTGGAATGGAACCTCAGTACTACTGTAAGTCCGATCATCGCAGCACAAGGTATTGACGTACTGCATGCAAATCGACCCACGGCGCCCTGTTGTGTGGTCCATCGCGGATCTGAAATAGCTTGTAGTGACGGCACAGCTGTACCGGTCCACACGCCTACTACAGTGTACGTGGGACTGCACGTTCCTGTCAACAGGTGTGAATAGTAGCATAAGACTGTGGATTCCGTGCGGCCCGCCGGGACAAGTGTCATGGACATTAATTGCGGCCCATAGGGGCGGAGGCTACGACTTCAATCCGGATAACGCCGATGGTATGTAGGGCGCGTATTCCGGCGGTACCTTTGAATCTGATTTGTGCAAAGAAAGATGGGGTCACGCACCGAGAGCCGCGAGCCAGACTTGGGAGACTCCCGAGTTTCCTCAAGCAAAGTGATACCATAGGATTATATTTAGGCCTGCTCAAACATCACCGCCATGCACATCCAACTACCCAGCACGCAGGGGAAACAAGAACCAGGACAAGTATTCGAAAAATCATTGTAGCATGACGCAAAGGACTTGCGCGGGGCCGCTGGGCGTGACACATTCACAAATAGCCTGAGCCTTCTTAGGTCGGATTGATTGTCTTCATCCTCTGCAGTGACAGCGGCGTACCACAATCAGTTGATTCTCCACTGCTTGAGGATTGGGACACACCGTGTGATCGGAATCAGTGCAATGGAGGTCGTAGAAAATAGAAGGAGAGCCTGACCAAAGGCGGCCGCGGACATCTGAACAAATGTGCTCGGGGTGAGTGGGATTGCAATTCGGAGAAGACACACTAGGGGCGGAGATAGAAATTCTGGACAACATACGCGAGGTTGCGGACGTCCGTTTGACAACATGTGCATAGAGCACATGTTCTTCCTTCCCGGGGCTTCAAGATTCCGGGAAGGCTGTGGTAGACAAGGAGAATGCGCATGCGTCCCAGAGGTCATTCGTCTACAAAGGTACGTCAGCGTCTTTGGGGTAGGGAGAGAGACTTCAGAGGCGGATTTACACCTTGCACCCCTGCCTCCCCTCCCCCTAGCTATGCCTGCGCAAGCCTATGCTCCCATCGCCACTGACGAGACAGACACCGAGAAATTGCTCTCGCAGGCGACGTCGCCTGCAGAGTGGTCAGATAACAGCAAGCGCAACACAGTCAAGGACAAGCTCAGCCATTGGCTGCCGTGGATCTTGAACGCCGTGCTTCTCTTCATATCGCTCACGATCTTCATCGATGCGCATTGGGTGAAAGACAATCAGTGCACGGAAGGGCTCAATGTGTACTGTAGGTTGTGGTCGTAACATGGTCTGAAGGAACGTTGTAGCTCACATACAATGGCTGACACAGCACCGGCACTCGAGGCAGTTGAGTACAAGACCATCGTCTTCGACGGTGTCCTTGATGCGCCAAGCGAGTACCGTGGCCCACCGGGAGCTGCCATCGACTATGCATGGGACAAGATTTCGCTGAACAACTCCCACAAGAGTAAGCGCTCTGGTCGGATATGAAGCTAGATAGAACTTACCTGCAGGGCGTTGCTCTAGTCACACCCCTTCGTATCCACGAGGCAGACCTCAAGAAGATTGGTCAGGACGCCCGGCCGAGCATCGCGCGCTTCCGAGACGAAGACGGAGGCGGCTTTCACGCTGGCATAGAGATTGGTCACCAGCTCCACTGCCTGGCAGGTCGCTCAGCATGTATACCATGGATACATATTGACGACGTACCGCAGGATCTCCTCCGAAGGCAAAGCTACATCGAGCACTATGGTCCTATGGACGACAACTACGTTCTGCGCCCAGAGTTCTACCGTGTTCATCTTGGTTAGCCAAAGCCTTCGTCCGTTGTCCCCTTATTGATAAGGCTATGCAGATCATTGCATCGAGATGCTCCGTCAGGTGCTCATGTGCAACGCCAACGTGGGTCTCATCACCTTCGACTGGGTAGAGGGCTTCAGAACACCCTTCCCGAACTTCAGCACCCAGCACAAATGCCGGGATGCCGAGAAGGTGTATGAATGGTATGAAGAGAATGCGATTGACTTGCCGATGAGCCACCTAGTCAGGATCGGCAATGTCCTTGACATGACTGCAGACGAGGTGGGAGCTGGGTTGGTTGGCCACCACGGATAAGTAGGTAGTTAGGCAATGTTGGGTATGAAACGAATACTTGCATCTCCTGTAGCTCTGCCGGAACGTGGACTGATTCGACTGGGTGATAGGTCGGCGTTCATGTCGAAGTTGGGCGAGGGAAACTCATGACACGGCTAGACATGAACTTCAAGTGAATGGTTCGTTCAAGCGTCAGGAATCCTTATACGATCGCCCTTCCCCCTCATTCAGGTCGTGTTTAGGGTCTGCCTAGGGGAGACTAGTCAGCTTCTGCCTCCATCGAAAACACGGGCAAGGTAGGATTCGGAGGAATGGTAGGACAAGCAGTGCCCAAAACCAAATTAGTGGTTGCAGTGTGTTTCCAACCACCAGTGGCAGACTGGCCCACGTACTTCACAATGAACTCACCTTAGGAGTATCTCGACTGTCTGTGAAACATCGGCGGCCTGAGCATATATGTTCATTTGCGCTCACTCACAAGATGGAATTCGAAGGTGGCCTGTGAGAGCAGTGCTTCAACGAAATGGGATATTCAGCTCGATTTGATGAGTGTCCCGGTAGGGCTGTACGCCTCGCAGATCAGGAGTTCAGCAACGAACAGAAAGTTGACTTCGATGACAGGACAACTGTTGTGGCCGAACACAAGGACACTGACCAACGCCAACACATTCGGGGCAGATCAAGCGGCTGTGGAAACGCGCTGCCACTCAGGGTCCCCTTCGGCGCTTCTTCCTTCTCGGACCTGCTCCTTTCGGCAAGCCCCGGGCGACGCGGCGCAAATTCTCGCATCCTCAACGATCCACACAACATAGGGCGGCATTCGTCAAGGTGAGCATATTGTCCTCCTTACTATGCACGGGCGGTGGGCTACGGACCTGTTGGATGCTTGTGAGACGGTTTGGGAGGTGCTGGGCAGCGAAGGATGGATGGATGGCAGGATGGACGGTCGGATGGCGGTGGCGCTTACGCGCAGTGCGAGGACTCCATGGACGATTTGGACTCAGATGAAGAAGACTTGCCCAGGGATGGTCGACGGAGACATTGGGAGAACGGTGTAGAACACCCGTCTATGTCCTTGTCGATCTGCGGATACGGACAGCTCTACACATATCCACCACCTGTGCATTACCGAGGCTCATACGTCGTACTGACTCGCCTACTCAGACTAGGTAGCAATGGCCCCCACGAAGAGCACCAAGGGTAAGCAGGCAACGAAGGGTGCGTTCATTACTCTTCATTTACAGAGTCTGTCCTAATTCGGACCTGTAGCGTCCTCGAAGGACGCCAAGGCCAAGGCAGCAAAGAAGGCGGCGCTGCACGGCACCCACGCGCACGCCCCGCGCAAAGTGCGCTACTCCGTCTCATTCCACCGTCCGAAGACCCTCCGCCTCCCCCGCGACCCCAAGTACCCGCGCAAGTCGATTCCCCATGCACCGCGGATGGACCAGTTCCGGACGATTGTCTCGTGCGTGAACCTTACTTAATTCTCGGGTTGGAGCATAATCAGTGATATTGTTGGGTAGGCCGCTGAACACGGAGTCTGCGATGAAGCAGATCGAGGAGCACAACACCCTTGTGTTCATCGTTGACATCCAGTCAAACAAGCGTCAGATCAAGGACGCGGTTAAGAAGCTGTACGATGTGCAGGCCGCAAAAATCAACACCCTCATTCGGTGCGTGATCCTCTGCCAAAGTGTCTGAGTATTGCTGAACACAAGTGCCTGCAGGCCCGACGGGAAGAAAAAGGCGTACGTTCGCCTGACTGCGGACCATGATGCTCTGGATGTTGCGAACAAGGTATGCAGACACGCCTTGACTTTTGCTGTGATGATTACTGACGGCACATCGTAATGTTGACAGATTGGCTTCATCTAAACTTTCATGGCTGACCGCTTCCCCGTCTGTCTCGGCTCTTTGAGCCTCTGCATTGCTGCCTGTCCTCCTCTACGTATATTGCATCCATACGGTGTTGTTATGTCGTGTATGCATACCTCCATGCCTACGAAACCAGCCATGCTATCCACTAAGTATCATGAGAAAGAGAGTGAAGATGTATGATATCATTGGCCGACGACACGACGCTGTGGTGAGGGAATGGAAGTGTTCTAGACTCTGTTGGGCCTGCGTCAGCGACTCAGCGTGGCCAGGGACCCCATGGTTACCAGATCGCCCTGTCAGAGAAGGTCAGAGAGCAGAAATAAGTACACGGGCACGGCGTTGCTAGCAGCGAGCGTCCACACGCGTGGGACTGCGCAGAAAAACGAGCGTAGTGGTCTGTCATAAACGTATCGCTCCGTTACATTGCAGCCCGACACTGAGTACCAGTAGTACCACTAGTAGATCATGATAGCGAGACGTGGACAGACACTGAGACAGATTGATCAGTGCAGCCAGCCAGCGTGCGTCTGACTGCGTCTGAGCCGCGTAAACGCCTTGGCGGCAAATAAAGACAAAGGCCGTCGCCTGCGCCAGCGTCTGGCCTCCCTGCCTCCGGTGTAACTTATTCCTCGTCCTGCTCAGGCATCTTCGCCTCCCCCGCCTCCCCGCCCTCGTCCCTGCCCACCATAGCAGCACCACGCTCCTTCTACTTGGCGGACGCTCTAAACGCAGTGTCGCGCCGTCCCCGCTCATCCGCAGCATAGCAACACCGCTCCTCGCTCTGTAACCACGCGTGCCCGGCCCAATGTTTTCTCGCTCATCTCTCTCTATTCGCCTGCTTGCGCTCCGCTTCTTCCTCTTCGCTCTCGTCCTGCAGGTGTCTTATGCTCATGCCTTTACGCACTCGTCCTGGAGGTCCTCCCATGCCCGCAGATCGTTGCTCCACAAAATCCAGGACAAAATCTCCGCCATTGACCCTCGCCAGGATGGCGGTATCTTTGGGGGAGGAGGCTCTGATGGTGAGTTGTCGTTCTTTTTCTGTTCACTGGCTTTGTGTCCTCGCTGTCGTTGTCGCGCCCCTCGTGGCGACCGATCACTCTTCACGCCGATCCATTCTGCCACGTTCTTCAGGGCGCAGTCGATACCGCGTCACATTCTGCACAGTGCAAAACCACCATGTTGAGCCAGCCTGCAGTCTCGAGTAGCGAAGGGGACGGCGCCCTTTTCGTGGAGGTATCGCTGCTCGGGCGCCTATGCTGTTTGTCTGGGACGCACTGCCCCCGTCGACACTTCGTGCTGGACATGCGTTCAACGATGGTCCTGGTCAGTGCACGACGGACCTATGGTCAGGCTGAGGTCGGACCATGGTTCGGCCGTGTTTGGTGGACCTGGGTCAGGGTCCATCGGTAATTTACGTCCTGTTAGGGAACCAGTGAATGGTCCTGGTGACTAGATGACTGTGTCGATTAATACGCATGCAGCAACCACACATATAGCCTTCAATTACACCGTTCTCAAGGAGTGATGCTGACTATGTTCTTGCCCTTTTTTTGCAGCGGATGGGCTTTGTATCCCACTTCTAGGTATAACGCAGGGTTGCGCCAGCTCCACCTCCTCGCCAGGAACAACTGCGTTGGTTCCCGCAACATCGACATCCCTCAATGCGAGCGCATCTAGTGCCGCTTCATCTTCTGCATCTTCTTCTGCATCGGCGACCTCTTCACCGTCGTCGGCGACCTCTGCACCGTCATCGAGCGACCCTGCCTCTTCGTCGAGCGCAAGCTCGTCGGGCCCTTGCGTAGATCTCCTGGGGCTCCCTATCATCGGCTGCTCGACTAGCGCTAGCGATACTGCGTCCTCCACAGCAAGCGCGTCATCGGCGAGCACGACGGATCCCTCAAGTGCAACACCAATCTCGACCTCGTCCGTGGCAGCGTCGACCAGTGCTAGCAGTGCTGGTATCACGTCGGGCTCTGCGACATCGTCAGCATCTGCCTCTGCGTCTTCGGCCACGAGTTCAGCCGCACCTACTAGCAGCGCAGGTGCTTGTATCCTCGGCATCCTCGGCGACTGCTCGAGCAGCGACAGCGCATCGTCGACCGCATCTGCTACCGATAGCAGTGTGACGGGCTCGTCGAGCTCCGCGACCGACTCCTCGAGCCCGTCTGGCACGGCAACCAC